>OW804097.1:122229282-122829282 GCA_942159475.1 Sthenelais limicola
TGGCCTGTTCCTTCCCTGCCCAGTCTACGGGGGACGCTCTCTATCAGACATTGCTGGCCAAAGATGCTTCTTCTGTGCCTGCTGGACGCCTTCCCGCCACTTGGCCAGCTTATATGAGTCAGGTATAGGTTTCTCATTGCTTATATGGGTCAGATTTCCAGAAAATGTACAATTCGTCTTCACCAATCCTCTCAAATAACCAACATTTAAGACAAAAATTAGCTTCAAAATGCTCTTTAACAAAACAGAACTGATGCTTTAAATCAATGCGATACCAAATATACTCAGATATATCCGGTATTCTTCATTTTACAGCCTAATTTAGGAGAATTTCCTAAATGTGTAAAGCTGCCAATTGTACATTTTCTGAAATCTAACCCATCTATCAGCAAATCTATCAGCCAGGTATAGGTTTCTCATCATTGCTTGTCATTGCTTGTATCAGCCAGGCATAGGTTTCTCATCATTGCTTATATCAGCCAGGCATAGGTTTCTCATTGCTTATATCAGCCAGGTATAGGTTTCTCATTGCTTATATAAGCCAGGTATAGGTTTCTCATCATTGCTTATATCAGTCAGGCATGGGTTTCATCATTGCTTATATCAGTCAGGTATAGGTTCATCATTGCTTATATCAGTCAGGTATAGGTTTCTCATCATTGCTTATATCAGCCAGGTATAGGTTTCTCATTGCTTATATCAGCCAGGCATAGGTTTCTCATTGCTTATATCAGTCAGGCATAGGTTTCTCATTGCTTATATCAGTCAGGTATAGGTTTCTCATCATTGCTTATATCAGTCAGGTATAGGTTTCTCATTGCTTATATCAGCCAGGCATAGGTTTCTCATCATTGCTTATATCAGCCAGGCATAGGTTTCTCATTGCTTATATCAGTCAGGTATAGGTTTCTCATTGCTTATATAAGCCAGGTATAGGTTTCCCATTGCTTATATCAGCCAGGTAGAGGTTTCATCATTGCTTATATCAGCCAGGCATAGGTTTCTCATTGCTTATATCAGCCAGGTATAGGTTTCTCATTGCTTATATCAGCCAGGTATAGGTTTCTCATTGCTTATATCAGCCAGGTATAGGTTTCTCATTGCTTATATCAGTCAGGCATAGGTTTCTCATTGCTTATATCAGCCAGGCATAGGTTTCTCATTGCTTATATCAGTCAGGTATAGGTTTCATCATTGCTTATATCAGCCAGGTATAGGTTTCTCATCATTGCTTATATCAGCCAGGCATAGGTTTCTCATTGCTTATATCAGTCAGGTATAGGTTTCATCATTGCTTATATCAGCCAGGTATAGGTTTCTCATTGCTTATATCAGTCAGGTATAGGTTTCCCATTGATCATATCAGTCAGGTATAGGTTTCTCATTGCTTATATCAGCCAGGCATAGGTTTCTCATTGCTTATATCAGCCAGGCATGGGTTTCATCATTGCTTATATCAGTCAGGTATAGGTTCCATCATTGCTTATATCAATCAGGTATAGGTTTCTCATCATTGCTTATATCAGTCAGGCATAGGTTTCTCATTGCTTATATCAGCCAGGTATAGGTTTCTCATTGCTTATATCAGCCAGGCATAGGTTTCTCATTGCTTATATCAGCCAGGCATAGGTTTCTCATTGCTTATATCAGTCAGGCATAGGTTTCTCATTGTTTATATCAGTCAGGTATAGGTTTCATCATTGCTTATATCAGTCAGGTATAGGTTTCCCATTGCTTATATCAGTCAGGTATAGGTTTCCCATTGCTTATATCAGCCAGGCATAGGTTTCTCATCATTGCTTATATCAGTCAGGTATAGGTTTCTCATTGCTTATATCAGTCAGGCATAGGTTTCTCATTGTTTATATCAGTCAGGTATAGGTTTCATCATTGCTTATATCAGTCAGGTATAGGTTTCATCATTGCTTATATCAGCCAGGTATAGGTTTCTCATTGCTTATATCAGTCAGGTATAGGTTTCTCATTGCTTATATCAGCCAGGCATAGGTTCCATCATTGCTTATATCAGTCAGATATAGGTTTCTCATCATTGCTTATATCAGTCAGGTATAGGTTTCTCATTGCTTATATCAGTCAGGCATAGGTTTCATCATTGCTTATATCAGTCAGGTATAGGTTTCTCATCATTGCTTATATCAGCCAGGCATAGGTTTCTCATTGCTTATATCAGCCAGGCATAGGTTTCTCATTGCTTATATCAGTCAGGCATAGGTTTCATCATTGCTTATATCAGTCAGGTATAGGTTTCTCATCATTGCTTATATCAGCCAGGCATAGGTTTCTCATTGCTTATATCAGGCAGGTATAGGTTTCTCATCATTGCTTATATCAGCCAGGTATAGGTTTCTCATTGCTTATATCAGTCAGGTATAGGTTTCTCATTGCTTATATCAGCCAGGCATAGGTTCCATCATTGCTTATATCAGTCAGGTATAGGTTTCTCATTGCTTATATCAGCCAGGCATAAGTTTCTCATTGCTTATATCAGTCAGGCATAGGTTCCATCTTTGCTTATATCAATCAGGTATAGGTTTCTCATCATTGCTTATATCAGCCAGGCATAGGTTCCATCATTGCTTATATCAGTCAGGTATAGGTTTCATCATTGCTTATATCAGCCAGGTATAGGTTTCTCATCATTGCTTATATCAGTCAGGTATAGGTTTCTCATTGCTTACATCAGCCAGGCATAAGTTTCTCATTGCTTATATCAGCCAGGTATAGGTTTCCCATTGATCATATCAGTCAGGTATAGGTTTCATCATTGCTTATATCAGTCAGATATAGGTTTCTCATTGCTTATATCAGCCAGGTATAGGTTTCTCATTGCTTATATCAGTCAGGCATAGGTTTCTCATTGCTTATATCAGCCAGGTATAGGTTTCTCATCATTGCTTATATCAGCCAGGTATAGGTTTCTCATTGCTTATATCAGTCAGGTATAGGTTTCCCATTGCTTATATCAGCCAGGTATAGGTTTCTCATTGCTTATATCAGTCAGGTATAGGTTTCTCATTGCTTATATCAGCCAGGTATAGGTTTCTCATTGCTTATATCAGTGAGGTATAGGTTTCTCATTGCTTATATCAGCCAGGCATAAGTTTCTCATTGCTTATATCAGTCAGGCATAGGTTTCATCATTGCTTATATCAGCCAGGTATAAGTTTCTCATTGCTTATATCAGCCAGGCATAGGTTTCTCATTGCTTATATCAGTCAGGCATAGGTTTCTCATTGCTTATATCAGCCAGGTATAGGTTTCTCATCATTGCTTATATCAGCCAGGCATAGGTTTCTCATTGCTTATATCAGCCAGGTATAGGTTTCCCATTGATCATATCAGTCAGGTATAGGTTTCTCATTGCTTATATCAGCCAGGCATAGGTTTCTCATTGCTTATATCAGTCAGGCATAGGTTTCTCATTGCTTATATCAGCCAGGTATAGGTTTCATCATTGCTTATATCAGCCAGGCATAGGTTTCTCATTGCTTATATCAGCCAGGCATAGGTTTCATCATTGCTTATATCAGTCAGGTATAGGTTTCTCATCATTGCTTATATCAGCCAGGTATAGGTTTCATCATTGCTTATATCAGCCAGGCATAGGTTTCTCATTGCTTATATCAGTCAGGCATAGGTTTCTCATTGCTTATATCAGTCAGGTATAGGTTTCTCATCATTGCTTATATCAGCCAGGCATAGGTTTCTCATCATTGCTTATATCAGCCAGGTATAGGTTTCTCATTGCTTATATCAGTCAGGCATAGGTTTCTCATTGCTTATATCAGCCAGGTATAGGTTTCTCATCATTGCTTATATCAGCCAGGCATAGGTTTCTCATTGCTTATATCAGCCAGGTATAGGTTTCTCATTGCTTATATCAGCCAGGTATAGGTCTCATCATTGCTTATATCAGTGAGGTATAGGTTTCATCATTGCTTATATCAGTCAGGCATGGGTTTCATCATTGCTTATATCAGGGAGGTATATACAGAGGGAGCAGAACCAAGGTTCAATGCGTGGTACCCCCATAGTTAAGAGTAATGCCACTACAGCTTGTGGCGCTAACTACAGTCATAGAAATAAACACATAGAAATAGACATGTGTGTCTATTTCTATGCTACAGTGAATCAGGTCCACCCACCCCTACCCCCATCCAATAGCCAACAATATTATAGCTATTTTAAACTATGTGACTGTTATGGTGTTGCTTGGAAAAGGCAATCAAATTTACCTTGGCTATGACAATGTGTCAAATAGTATGTATGCTGATGGAACAACTTAGCTGTTGTTTACTGATTTATGATTAAAGGATATAGCTAAAAGTGGTAGCAGGATGCTTTGGTCTAATTTCAGGGCTATTTTTAAAACCTGTATTCCTGACACAGTTCAACACAATATTTATCTGTACTCATCTTCATTTCATATTGGTACTAATTTCAATTGAATACATTAATACTCCCCCATCAGCCCCCCCCCCCCCCCACTTCCCTGTACACACCCACACCCACTAACCCACCCCTGTGTGGAGCAGTTCCATACATATCGCCAGTTTAACAAATATCTCCCAGGTGGTACTAGTGCCAACAACAGCACTGCAGCGCCACCTGGGATACAATAGTGATAACACAACCCTGACAAGGATCGTCCTGTGTGATCAGCCCATGGCTTCCGCTCCCTTGTATATACCTCCCTGCTTATATCAGCCCGGTATAGGTTTCCCATTGATCATATCAGCCAGGTATAGGTTTCTCATTGCTTATATCAGTCAGGTATAGGTTTCTCATTGCTTATATCAGCCAGGCATAGGTTTCTCATTGCTTATATCAGTCAGGCATAGGTTCATCATTGCTTATATCAGTCAGGCATAGGTTCATCATTGCTTATATCAGTCAGGCATAGGTTCATCATTGCTTATATCAGTCAGGTATAGGTTTCTCATTGCTTATATCAGCCAGGTATAGGTTTCTCATTGTTTATATCAGTCAGGTATAGGTTTCTCATTAGAACTAAGGGAACAGCTGGAAAATCTGGGAATACATTCTTAATGGTTCCCAGAAGCCTGTCGACCTGTTCATCAGAAATTTGTAGACTCTTGATGAATAAAAGATTGTTCTATTCTATTCTACTCTATTGCTCATATGTATGTATGTATGTATGTATGTATAGTGTTTATTTCCAGTTTCGACATAATTAAATACAGATAAAGATAATAGTAACAATAATTCTGGAAATGGGTCTCCCTTTCTATGGTAGCCTTAGCTCTTCCAAGGTATAGGTTAGGTATAGGTTTCGGAATTACTCATAATTGACTGGCATACATTTTACATTGGTCATATCAGCCAGGCATATAGGTCTATCATTGTTTTAATCATAAGGTATATTAAAGGGGGTGTAATATTTCATATCATATATTTTTTTAAACGTGTATTTGACTGAGCTTGTTCTACCGGATAATATCTCATATATATTTTGCTAATATCCATGGTAATTTGACTCCTTTAATCTTCTCTGGTCCTGGGTATGATCATAAAGTGCCTTTCTGTCTCTTTTCTCTGTCTCTCTCTCCCTTCTACTCTATCTCTATTTCCTGGGTATGATCATAAACTTCCTCCCTCTCAGCTCTCCCGCCTTTGATAAAACCATATTAAATGTGTTGATAAGGGCGTAAAGCAACCAATCTCACTCACTCACTCCCTCTCAGCTCTCCCGCCCTTGATATAACCATATTAAATGTGTTGATAAGGGCGTAAAGCAACCAATCTCACTCACTCACTCACTCCCTCTTAGCTCTCCCGCCCTTGATATAACCATATTAAATGTGTTGAAAAGGGCATAAAGCAACCAATCTCACTCACTCACTCCCTCTCAGCTCTCCCGCCCTTGATATAACCATATTAAATGTGTTGATAAGGGCGTAAAGCAACCAATCTCACTCACTCACTCACTCACTCACTCTCAGCTCTCCTGCCCTTGATATAACCATATTAAATGTATTGATAAGGGCATAAAGCAACCAATCTCACTCACTCACTCCCTCTCAGCTCTCCCGCCCTTGATATAACCATATTAAATGTGTTGAAAAGGGCGTAAAGCAACCAATCTCACTCACTCACTCACTCACTCACTCACTCTCAGCTCTCCTGCCCTTGATATAACCATATTAAATGTATTGATAAGGGCGTAAAGCAACCAATCTCACTCACTCCCTCTCAGCTCTCCCGCCCTTGATATAACCATATTAAATGTGTTGATAAGGGCGTAAAGCAACCAACTCTGAACTTAATCTTCTTTTATGTAGGTACCTCCAATCACAAATTATACAATGGTTGGTCGAACATATAGATACTATGAAGGAGACCCACTTTTCCCCTTTGGCTATGGGCTATCCTACACAAGCTTCAGTTATCTTCATGTAGCAGTAAATAATAGTGGTACAGTTACCGCTGGAGATGGTGTCAAGGCAACTGTTACAGTGAAAAACACAGGAACATATGATGCAGATGAGGTAAGTGCAGTCCCTTCTTTCTAACCTCTAGTAACATTTCCTTCTGACTAATTTAGGTAACAGTTTCACGGAGAAAAAATTAGGCAGTTGAGTGCCTCTATGCCATAGAACTGATATATGAAACTCTAGTTTCGCGGAGAAAATATTTTGCGGTGCCAGAAATTGTTTCGCGATATTCGCGGTATTTTAGCACGAACAATTTTTTAGCGGTATTATTGATATTATGATGATACTTATTAAGGCTTGACTCACTATTTCATACATTTACATTTGTCTCTTCTCTGTATTTACTTATGTATTTCGCTCAATAAACGGCAGTCTGAAGGCTCCATGAAACGAAGGCAATGATTATACATATTTCTTGGTATAAAAGGCCTATCATTTTCTACATGTCCCAAAACCTGTGCAACTGGCGGCAAACTTTGTTTCATGCCAACTGTCCATTGCATGTTCCTGTTGATATTATGTAATTATATGTACGGAATATTGAATCACAGAATCCAATATATTTATGACTCTCGCATAATAGCTGTAATTTTATAACCCATAGATAAGTATCTTCATTTCTTCATCTTTCATCATTTATTTCTTTTTTTTAACTATTAAATAATTGGCTTAATTTGTTATCTAAGAATTTCCTCTGCTCTGTAAGAATTGTCAACTAAGTCAGGGCATAACGTAAACCACAAATTAACTTTTTGTGAGAGTGTAACTGTCTGTTAATACCTGAATAAAATGTTGTCCCCCCAAAAAGTTTATATGATCTACGCATCTGAAAATTTAACAAAATTAGAAATAGTTCAAAATTCATTTGTGAATATAAGCTGACGTACTGACCGTATCTTACCGTATTGAAAAAAATCATATCAGAAATCTTTTCAAGTGCTAAGACAGATAAATAACGAGTGCGATATGAACCGTTGTGAACTAATCTACATGTATTTATGAGACACCAATGACATATATTTCAGGTGGTTCAATTATACATGAGTTGGCCTTCAGACGTAGTCGGGGCTCCGCATCTTCAACTAGTCGGATTCAAGCGTCTCTCCACTTCCATTAACAACCCATCACACAATGTAGTTTTTACCATTTCCTGGCAACAAATGGCTGTGTGGTCGGACACGGACGGAGGCTTTGTTGTACCGAAAGGTGTCATGACTTTATACGCTGGAGGACAACAGCCGGCTCAACGGACTTCTGTGCCATCCAACATTGTTAAAGTGCAGTTCCAGGTTGTGTGATTATTTCCCAAACTGCATGCTCAACAGATGTGTCGGTCAGATTTTCAGAAAATGTACAATTGGCAGCTCTACACATTTAGTAAATTCTGCTAATTTAGGCTGTAATTTGGCCAATACTAGGTAAATTCGAGTATATTTTGCATTGCAGTGATTCCAGCAATATGTTTGGTTTGGTTGAACTGCATTTTGAAGTTTATTTTTGTCTGAAATTTGGGTTATTTGAGAGGACTGGGGAAGGTGAATTGTGCATTTTCTGAAAATCTGACCCGTATGCATGAATGCTGTCCGAAGGATAGGTGATGTCAATTATCATATTTATATAATGCATTGTAATTCATCGATCTTTAATATTATATGTGCATTTAATTGAAGTTGAATGGATGTTATTTCAATACTTTTGGTGCTTCAGCAGAAATCAGGGCAAACGGTTTTTATGTCGATAACTTTTGAGAAAATGTGGATGAGAGGATTCATGTGAAAGTTGAGAGAGCGCATTTGAACGCTTTCAACACAAATACATATCAACCCATCTTGCAAAGATGTAATATTGTTTTCTTTTGATAGACAGATAAACTTATCTAAAACGGGTCAAAGTTGTTGCGGGATTTCATGCATATGTTTCAGGTATTTTAGCTTCTATCCACATATGGGTCAGATTTTCAAAAAAAATTACAATTAATTGACCGCTCTACACATTTAGTAAATTCTTCTAAATTACGCTGCAATTTGGTCAATACTAGGTAAATTCGAGTATATTCGGCATTGCATTGATTCTAGCAATCTGTTTGGTTTGGTTGAACTGTATTTTGAACTTGATTTCCGTCTAAAATTTGGGTTATTTGACAAGATTGTCGAAGTTGAATTGTATATTTTCTGAAAATCTGACCCATATAATATTCATTCCTTAACGATACTATTGACTCACAATTAAGAAGTTGCACGATAGAGTTTCTGGATACAATTTCGTTTTATATTTACATAACATGGCATTGTATTTATATATATCGGTCTTTTTTGGCGAAGCGTCGTCCTAATGGACTCTTTAACGTATAGTAACTCGATAATATTCAAATATACAAGTTCTCCTTTTAAAATTTTAACTTTTTATATCAATGAAACTAACTTAAACTCAATCTAAATATAAGTCTTTTTTATTAAATACATACAGGATGTACATTTGACCAGTCACATACATCTTTTTGGGGATGTAAGAAATGAAGTAATTTCTCATAATTGTGTTGATAAAAATGCGTTTCATGGGTACATTACAAGAATTATAGTCATGGATAATCTGACAAACGAAATCTGTATGACATATACACGCGCGACCTAAACAGCTGAGCATCATACGCGATTACATAAGAATAAAATTGAAGCAAGGATCGATTGGAACTAAAGGGTGGTCTCCACTGGTTGCGGTAAGCTCTGCGGTAAGCCTTGCGATGATGCTGTGATGGTGAGGAGTGGCGAGGTCCTGCCTACATCATTCACCGACCATGTAGGCAAGGACCTCGTCATTTCTCACCACCTACAGAACCAGCACAAACCATCGCAAGGCTTACTGCAAAGCTTACCGCAGCCAGTGGAGACCACCTTTAATACAACGCACCATTGCACAGGACAAAGGATTCGATGTATAACTTCGAAAAGTACCCACATTTTGGGATGGCTGATAACGTATTCAATTATAATGATAATGGTAGATGCAAAGCTAACTCTTCGCTTTCCTGCAGCAAATTTCATCTCTCCGGATGAAGTTTTTTCACGCACTATCTTCAAAAAGAATCATTCCCCTCGACGGAGACGTCCTTGTATAGTAATCGCTCCGAGGGACCTTTGTACAAATGTAGATATACTGGCACATATTCTCGCTTTTTATCTTGTACAATATATTATATTATATAAGTTCATGGGCGTATTAGCATATGTATTGCTATCATGAAGGCATAGAACAGCATATTTTATACATCGTTCTAAAACAAGCTACAAATACACTATGGAATGGCGCCAAATAAACAAAATCCTAATAATAATAATAATAATAAAATAATAGAATTATCAGTTCAGAGAAACATAAATACATGTATTTCTCTCTTTGCAATCTGAAGAATTAATTTATAATTAAATACCAACTTAAACAAATTAAATTAGTGTAAGCTCTATTTAATTGAATTTGTATAAAAATGTCAACAATTTATAGAGGTGATTATTTCTCTCCTCGTTCACATGTATTCTTTCCTATCGGCGGGTAACCTCTTCCTCGACGGCTATTTTTAGATCCTCATCTTCATTGTCTCCAACAGGCATTACCGTAATCTCTCCAAACGCACTCACAGACCGTCTGAGTGTGCTTGGTGTGTAGGGATCGTCGTACCCATTCACCACAGAGATCCGCCTTTCAGTCTCAATGGTTCTAGCTGCAAGGTTATCATTGGATTGGGACAGTCTCCTGGCAGCACTCACAGCCGAGGCCCTTCTCTGTTGCGACATACGCCTTGGCCCATAGTCCTCTTGTGGCATAAGTGTATTTTTCCTATACCTAGGAGTGGAGCTTGACCCGGCGGACATGTCGAGGTCAGCCGAGTAGTTATCCCCACCCAAAGCCCTTTCCTCTGCCTCCAGCATGGAACTGCTGATGCTATGGACTTCCTCGTCGTTGAGGCTGCTCACTCTGGGCAGGTCGTCCAGGCTGTACATTTCTGCTCCAGAGTCTGTGTCGTCCACCACGTGGTGGTGGTGGATTTCATGTTTCTTGTGCAGAGAGGTCTGGTACATGCTCGAGTTGAGGTGGGTGGATTTGGTGACGTCACTGGCTGTCGATTCGGTTTCTACCAGGCGTTTGTCATAGGCGTCTTCCTCCTCATTCAACATGTGATGCCTGAGAACATAGTAACACATTGTTTTCTTTATTAATGATTATTATTATATGCGCATTCCATATGAGAGGTGCTATAAGTGGTGTGCTATAAAAATATTAATATAGCACGCGTACTATATGAACTACTTCGTCACCAAGTCGGCTACTTTTTATCAGATTTTACACATCAAGTGTTATGCCCATATAAATATATTATAGCAAGAACAGCATATGAGCGTATGAGGGGGGCTGTATTCTCCGAGTATGGCCGAAAACTACGAGGCCGTAGGCCGAGTTGTTTTTCGGCCATACGAGGAGAATACAGGCCGCCGAAGACGCGATACTGTGCTATTCTTGCTTTTATTCCATGATTCTTAACTTAAAACAACTTTATTTGCTTTAATTTCATCAAACTGTGTTGTCCCCCAAGTCTCGAATGGTCGTGACGTCACTGTACAATACAGGGAATTTATATTGTCCACCTTGTGAGCGGCAAGTATATCGATTATATTGTACGCTCACGGCCAAATCATGGAATAAAGAATGGAACTCGCCTGCAATAATAAAAGAATTATTGGACTTGATTCGTCCCTATAAGCACTCTGCCTACGGCATCGTGCTTATGTGGACGAATCTCATCCAATAATTTTTTTATTATTGCCGGCTCGTCCCATTCTCTCTATATGTTACATTTGTTAATTAATGGTTATGACAATTACATCATTTTGACTTAGCAAATCTAGCCTTATCTTACCTTCGTAGCCAGTATAAGCAACAGCAGAACAGCAAACACAGGAGTATGAGCAGGGCTAGGATGGCAACCACGATCAATATAATCACTGCAGAGAAAACAACCATTAATTGCATTAAAAAATACAATTTATTTTCCATTCCAATTTCAATTCAAAGTCCCGAATTTAAAAACGAAAGAAATACAAATATTGCAATGGTTAAAGAACTACAAAGTTGGTTGTTGGTTTCCACTTCAAACGTTCAATACTTTGGTGAGTTTTTTTGTTTTTATTTATTTATTCATTTATTTATTTATTTATTTATTTATTTATTTATTTATTTATTTAAAAAAAAGTTTAATACTTACTTAGAATAGGGTCCCTTTCAAAGAACGATACGCTTTCCCGGTAGGTGTTGCTACCAATCATAACAGCTGACACTGGAAAGTGATAACCTCTAATTATGTGGGTCAGATTTTCAGAAAATGTACAATTCACCTTCACCAATCCTCTCAAATAACCCCCATTTAAGACTAAAATGAGCTTCAAAATGCAGTTTAACATAACAAAACAGATACTTTAAATCAATGCAATACCAGAATTTACTCAGATATGCCCAGTATTCTTCATTTTTCAGCCAAATTTAGCAGGATTTACTGAATGTGTAGATCTGCAAATTGTAAATTTTCTGAAAATCGGACCCAAATCCCTTCCTATACACGATGACACATATAGTTTGGTTATTACTGCATCTCTATTACACCCTTCATGTGATAATATAATTTATCACTTAAAAGGAATGGCAAAAGCGCCAAGGAAACAGCTGGAATTAAGGAAATGCTGCGAGATATATCTTCAACAGCGAGTACAGTTGTACTAATTTTGTCCAAGTAGTATAGAATGTCCAAGTAGTATAGATATTTAGTGTAGCAACAAATAACTTTCTGGTCTTTACATACATTATCTAAAATAAATATCCACCCCTGTAGCCAAGGACCATGCAGGAAGACCAGGAATTATTTTCTGATGCATGGCTCCTATAGTTTTTTGTCTTGTGTTTTGGGAAAATGAGTCATAAGTCGCATAATATGGATTTTGAAATATCATCATATTTGAAAAGAGGAGATCAAGCTGATTCTAATGATAGCAAACACTAGGGGACACCTAATAAGTATTTCTATATTTGAAGTTTCATATTTCATTTTTGAAAAAAACAAGTTTGCAATGTTTCTGGATGGGTAATTACCAGTAAAGTAACTAAATATATTCCATACGAAGGCCTTCAAAACGCAAGGATATATTTAATACAATGTCCTGAAATTTGTTACATGGATTTATATGACTATAAGTGCTAGACCCTCTAAAAATCAGAACATTTCAATAACGAGATCTGGTGAAAAAACACTTTGAAAAATATCAATTTTGTGATTTGTGACTCATTTTCCTGGAACACATCACATTTGTACGTCATGTTTAGGTGCATGCAAATAAAGAATATTTTGAATTGACTTTGACCCTGCACTTATAATTAATTTGTTGTCATGGGACAAATCAAAGTCCCTACTGGGAAAGTCATACGTATTGAGTTCAAGCCCAGACGTACCAAAGAAATGAAGTCAGTCACTTTATCCCTATTATCATGACTGATCTCCCCCGGAGCTTATCCCTAGCAAGAAATTGCTCCTGCTGTGAAACCTGCAGAAAGCTGAAAGGGGGGTCTCCACTGGTTGCGGTAAGCTCTGTGGTAAGGTTTGCGGTAAGCCTTGTGATGGTGCTGTGTTGTTGAGAAGTGGCGAGGTCCTGCCTACATGGTTCATGGACCATGTAGGCAAGTACCTCGTCAATTATCACCACCTACATAACCAGCACAAACCATCGCAAGGTTTACCGCAAAGCTTACCGCAGTCAGTGGAGACCACCCTTAAACAACCACCAAGCATACATACCACATTGTCCTCCATTTACTGAGAAGCCTGTGGAACAGGCACATCTACCACCAGTCACACAGATAGCATTAAGGTCTCCGCAGACATCTCCCGGCATACAAACTGCTCCAAGTAATACTCCCAGCTCTGAAGTTAAAAGAAGGTTTAATATTATTTGTGTTCGAAGTTGGAATAAATCGCTCATGTCGGTTAGGTTCTGGATCATGTAAGATTATAGTCAATCTTATTATATACATTTCGGTCTTCATCAGGGATAATGTGAAGAATATTATAAAACAATTATAAGAAGCCAAAGAACAGCGAAACGCGTCAGGGTCACCAAATAAAGACATACAAAATCCAATACCACAGTTTGTTTCAGCTGAGTTAAGGGTGATCTCCACTGGCTGCGGTAAGTTCTGCGGTAAGCCTTGTGATGGTTTGTGCTGGTTCTGTAGGCGGAGAGGAGTGACGAGGTCCTGCCTACATGGATTACTGGCCATGTAGGCAAGACCTCGCCACTTCTCACTATCACAGCATCATCGCAAGCATTACCACCGAGCTTAACGCAGCCAGTGGAGACCACCCTTTACCTTCAAATCAATCAGTTGATAATTATGAAATAATATCAAACGTGATTTAACCTTTAAAGCACATCAGTTAATTAAGTCTCAATAACATCTGGCTTACAATACTTTACCAAACTTATAATCAAATGCAATGCAGTAGAAGACCCTTGATTTGTATTTGACTTGATACAAGGGTCAGATTTTCAGAAAATGTACAATTGGCAGCTGTACACATTTAGTAATATCTGTTAAATTAGGCTGCAATTTGGTCAATACTTGGTAAATTCGAGTATATTCGGCATTGTAGTGATTCTAGCGATCTATTTGTTTAGATTAAACTGTATTTTGAACTTTATTTTCTTCTGAAATTCGGGTTATGTGAGAAGATTGGCGAAGTTGAATTGTACATTTTCTGAAAATCTGACCCACAAAGTTAATCGACAAAGGTTATACTCACGACAGTGTCCTCCAACACCAACGAAGCCAGGCAAACATGTACACATATTGTTCATACATTTAGAGTTGGGAACAAGGCAAGAATGATCAGACATACAGGCTGCTCCAATCCCACCAATTACAAAGGCTGAAGCTGAAAAGAAATGGTGCAAGATATATCTTCAACAGCTATTACATTTGTACTAATTTTGTTCATTACATTTCATTCCTTTATGTAATTGTTATACAGCTATAGTAGATACCTTGCTTTAGGTCATCCTGTAAAAACAGTCATCCATGGATACACATGTGGAATTATTATCATTATTATAGAACTTGTATTTCTCATTAAGCATACAGTTACATAAAGGAGAAAAAGGGGATAGCAAATGATCTGTCAGCGCTACTCTGAGGTGTGTTGATCTTCCCAGATTTCCTGATATATTTTGGATTTCATTCTGTTTTTTTTATGATGAAGTTGCAGTTACATAATAATGTTTTCATATTTTACATTTTTTTTTACATTGGTAGAGTGGTAGAATCAATAAAAACCTATCTTGGATGCAATACTCACTGCATGTGTCACCGACTGGTCTGTAGCCCACAGAGCAGCCACAGAAGCCAGCGATGCAGGCACCGTTAGGATAGCTACAATCCATCGCGTTAAAGCTGCAAGCCTGATGAAGACGACCTCCAGTACCCACTGTGACGGGAGAAAAGATTCTCAATCATTCCTCACACTCAATCACACATGTACAGTCTGAAGTATATTGGACTCTACTTAAATTATCACACCATTGTTACAATAACTTGTCATATTCTATGAGGTTGTAACTGTACAGTTCGAAGTATATCGAACTAAACTTAGACTATCTCACCATTGTTACACTGTTACATCAAATAGTCATATTTTAAGGATATGTAACATATGATAATGTACTTTATTATATGGAAATGGAAAATGATCCCTATTTTTCTACTTTCTGTCTCATTGCTATTTTTATGTATTACTAGTCACTTGACCCCATACTCGACTAATAATGTTTAGCCAAAGATAGCATCTTAGAAATTATTCCAAATTAAGGTAACCGCTGGAAGATATACATTGGACTTTGATTCGATGCATAAGCATATCGACCTGTTTGTCTACAACCCACTGTAATTGTACTTAATTTGGACAAATAAAAGATTATCTATTCTATCTATTCTATCATTTCTCTCACTCAATCATCGATTCTTCTCGTATAAGGGCCTAGTCTACTGAGCCGATTCTCATGCGATTTTGCGCCACAGGGGGCTCTTCTCCACTAGATTCTGTGAGAATCGCATGCGAATCGGCCTAGTGGACTAGGCCCTTCAGTCACTGATCTCACCCCAATTTTACAAGAACACTCTCTGAATACAAGAGAGATTGATACCCCACCAAAAGTAGTCTGGTTTTGAAGTAATTTGGCTTTAGATAAAATGAGGTTTCATAGGATTTAGCAGTACAAAGACAATATCAGGGAATAAAGGAGATCAAATAATAATTGTTACATACCACACATGCCCTGAGTAAAGACTGAATGTGGTTGACAGACGCAGGTGTTGTTGGCACAGTAAGCGTTCAACGTTTTACATGCTCCTGTGGGTAGACAAGGCGATCCAATCGTTCCCAGCAACACTGCATAATTGAATGTTAAATCAATAATTTTTAAAAGAGGGAGAGGGGGTGGGCGGTGTTAAAAGAAAAAAAATCAGAAAAGTCAGAAAAAAAAGAAGTAAAATATGACGTGCACAACTGCGTCCCGAGGTACAAGGTCTTGATAAGGTTTGCGACAAAATATAATATCTCAATTGCATAAATTTATGTGGTTTTCATCATTGAATTGAATGTATTTTTTATTTGGGACTTTGCTAAAAAGATAACTAGTTTTTGTAAAAAGGGTTTCCAGGTCTTTAATTTAGCCAAACAATATGTTCCTATCTTTTTAAAAGACATGATTTACTTACTACATCTATTTCCAATGACTTCAAAGTCTCCGTGGCAACGACAGATACCTCCTCGACAGATAGCCTTACTATCCGCACATACATCCCCGGACAGACATCTTTCTCCTAACTGGACGCGGAGTACTGGAAATTAGAGAATAAATGAAAAGTCCTTTTTTTTATCCTCAATATGATATGATATATGACATTGTCCCTTCCCAATCTGACAATATTATCTTTCTCAGAGGTAGTCAACATTTTGAGTCAATGAATTATGATGAAAGTAATATTTGATACACTTGTTTTAATCAACAACCCATATTTGTTTTTTTAGGACTATACGGGTCAGATTTTCAGAAAATGTACAATCGGCAGCTCTACACATTTAGGAAATTCTGCTAAATTTGGCTGAAAAATGATGAATACTGGGTATATCTGAGTATATTCTGTGTCAAATTGATTTATAGTATCAGTTCTGTTATGTTAAACTGTATTTTGAAGCTCATTTCTGTCTTGAATTTGGGTTATTTAAGAGAATACATTACAAACTCTTCATGAGTACCTAATTCTCCTCACTTTTACAAAATAATCGGTCTTTACCTCGTCTCTCTACTCCTTATATCAACCAAGTTAGTGCTATGTATAAATCAACCAATCAAGAAGCTGCTTTACTACTTGTTGACAGTTACCATGGAAATGAATGTTATACATTTTTAATATACCCCCCTCTTCCTACTATATTCAAACATTCCCTGATGAAGATCCGACCTAGGATCGAAACGTAGGAATCATAACATCTGTACAAAAGAGCATCAATAAAACTTCAAAATCTCATGAAAACTACTTGTGTCTGGTTATGGTGTTAAAAACTACTTCAATTTATTTAAGAGAATTAATGAAGGCGAATTGTACATTTTCTGAAAATCTGACCCATATAAAATGCTACTCACGACACTTTCCAGATCGCAGGAAATATGAAGGGTGGCAACTGCACGTATTGTCGATACATTCCACACCGGACCCATCACACAGATCAGTATCTGAACAGTATTCTCCATAGGGAATCTTTTTCACTGTGAAATTAAATATGAAGATTTAAGATTTCATTTGAACTCGGTGTATTAAATCGGTAATCTTCGTTATATTAAATTTGGCTAATGGGTAATCAGCTATCAAATCCATTGTAAACGGAACGTAACAACTGCTTTTGTTGTACTTTATATTACCTTAAACCCTGCCCATACACAGCCGATTTTCCCCCCGATTGCCCCCCGATTTGTGTCTCCCGATGAATCCTATGATTTCATTTCAAATCCTGGTTCATGTTATTTCACAAAATTAATATAAACCAGGATTTAAAATGAAATCATAGTTATTCAGTGGGAGACCAAAATCGGGGGGCAATCGGGGGGCAAATCGGCTGTGTGTGGGCAGGCCCTTACATGCTAATCACGTGGATGAAGTGAACTGTGTATGTACCTAAGCTTCTTTTAAACCAAAGATATTTGTGTTCACAATACTACTAGTACACACTATACCGTTATTCCAGTTACAACTCCCCTTTTCCATATACTACTTACACAAATAATGCAAATTCACAAGTTTGTTTGGAGCCCATAACGGTCCAGTCTGGTAGGTGGTGACAATTCACTCTCTCATATAAGTATATTATTATTTATTATACGCGCATGCTATATGAGAGGTGCTATAAGTGGGGTGCTATAAAAATAGTCATATAGGACGCGTCCTTTAAAAATGTAGTTGTCTAAAAATAGCTCTGACTCAGCACTTCCGCTGTCTCCGCGGAGATCCCCGCGGAGATCCCCGCAATCGGTAATCCACCTGTGATTATAAAAATACATAATAAAAACCACACCATTAAATAGAGAATTAAATTCTCTATCAAATGATGTAAGGTTTATTATTGTAGCTCAAGAAATGGCTATGATATGAACGTTTTAGTTCAACCAAGTCAGTAAGTAAACACTGCATGATCACACAGTCCTGACAGCTCACTCACACAGTCGTGACAGCTACAACAAGCCTACTGAAGGTGCTCTCAGCGGGGCAGCTGGGGCTCTCTGAGAGTTCTTTGATACTTTTTCAGTGATATCTGATGATGATCAAATTTTATGCACATATAATAAATATAGAATGGAACTCGCCAGCAATAATCAAAAATTTATAGGACTTGATTCGTCCACATAAGCACTCTGCCTACGGCATCGTGCTTATGTGGACGAATCTCGTCCTATAAATTTTCGATTATTGCCGGCTCGTCCCATTCTCTCTATATATATCTTGAACCTCCTGTTATGATACATTGTGTTTGGGCATGTCATCCATACAAATCTGTGCATCTCATTAGGGAGATTTAGCAACCACAACGCACCAACACAACACTAACGCATCCACTAACTATTGGTACATTATTACCGTAGTGGGGATATCTCGAGAGGCATGCAATGCAGATGCCCTCGGCCTAGCGCCTCTCGAGATATCCCCACCGCGGTAGTAATGTACAAATAGTTAGTGGCTGCGTTAGTGTTGTGTTAGTGCCTTGTGGTTGCTAAATCTCTCTCCCTATTGTATAATTATAGACACCAGAGAATAAATGAACTCTTCGGAGTACATATAAAATTGGAATCTGTTTTAATACACAACGTAGAAGACAACGGGAGCTGCATACTAATTAATGAGTGCAGACCCACACATGTTCTGCGAGTAGAGCTAATTATCTCCTTTATATATAACAAATTCAATATATAAATTTATATTAATTAAATGAATGGAACCAATAAGGACTTACCACATAGTTCTCCACGGGCAAAGTACATGTCATTGCAGCGACAGACTCCGTTGAGGCAATTAGCTTGGTCATCCGCACAGATTGACCCTTCTTTGCATGCCTCTCCTAGAGCCACCTTTTTACCTGAGTAATAAACACAAGAGGGAACTAATAAGAGGAGATTAAATGAGACTGTTATTAGCTCAGGCGTGGGGGCGATTATATAGTCACCCAATATATTCTAGTGTTATCTTTATATACTTGTGCATAAGTACGTAATTCTACTAGAGTTTTGAGTCAGACAACCCCGCAAACACCTTTTTATATTCTCTAATTATTAATTTAATTCCAATTCAACTGTTGATGACATGATAACCCAAACCCACCTTCAGCTACGACAACAAAGCAAACTTCCGGTTCTTCCTCAATTATTGACTATAGGATGAGTATTTAATATTCCAAATTTATCTATATATATTATCATAACCATGCATTGGATTTTTTTTAAAAAACACATAAAACAAAACATACCGCAGATACCAGAGCTGTCGAAATAGTCGTCTGCGCAGGTACAGACGCCTGTGCGCGCGCACATCAGGAAGTTGAAAGCACATGTACCGTCGTCATAGCAACGCCCATATAGAACTCCCTTCATGCTCATGGGCTTAGGGGCCACTAAAACAGAGACATACACCAGCTTTTATGACGTCATCTCAAGCCTTTGGCATGAGTTAAAGGAAAATTACGTGCCAATAAATTAACCTGATGGACATGATGATATAAAGAAACAAATTAAAACATTTGTATTACTTCCTTCAAAATCGGTCCTGCTGGATGCATTTATTCAGTCTTTTTGATTCAGTGTTTGGCGCAGCTGTCTATTAGACATCGAGACATATTTTATTATTTTCTTGTCAGAGATCAAGGTATACCAACAATTTACAATGAGTACATAATGATATAATTATTATGAATAACCTTTCACGTTATCGACAATATCGGAATGCTTTCAATGTATCTTCAAGTGCATAACGCAACTTGGTGCCGGGTGAGAAATGACAAAATGGTTAATTTAAAAGCTAGGATATTGCGTCAATATGAATTCCTCTTATTATATCGTTCACTTACGACATTGTCTGCCATTCTTCTCAAATCCTCGCATGCAACGACATCTACCCCCGAGGCACACGGCGTTCTCATCAATGCATACGTCATCAGCTCCACACGACTCGTCAAGGAACACAGATCGTGCTGACGTCATGAGAGAAGAGTACACTTAGAAAAACCTTCTTTCAGGTATGCTACGTGTTCCAGGAATTTGGATTACAATGGTTGTTTTTTCTCGAAATAGTAATCTTGTTTTTTAAACCTTAGGTTTCGGGACTATTTTCCCACTTCCTTCATATATTACTCACAATGTAGAATACATTGATAACAAAAAACTGTAATCCACACATTTCTATATGAAAGAATTTGATTGTTTTTTTTTAAAAAAAAGGAGCTATATCATTATGTATGCTAAGATTTAACAGAAATAAGGAATAAATAGTTCCAAACAACTTGCTTTTATGAGAATATCGAACATATCGTACATCATCTTTTAGAATTAAGAGAAATACTAACCACACTTTCCAAACATACTGAGGTATCCAGGCGAACATTGACACCGACCGTCGGAACACATGGAATGTTCATCGTCACAAATATCCTTTCTTTCACATGGATGTGCTAGGCGAATATGTGGCACTACACATACAAAAGAAATTCAGATGGTTTAAATGTGGGAAATGTAGAAGTTATTTGTATATGAATTAATTTTCCCAATCAGTTTAACTTGGGACCAAATGCAATTAAGTTCCCGCAAGTTCCAGCATAGCACTTTTAGGTATAGTTGTGCATGTGAAAATATCTATAAATAAATCCAATAATAATTAGAATAACCTTTATATTTATATAATAATTAGAATAACCTTTATATTTATATAATAATTAGAATAACCTTTATATTTTAAGGCTAGGCGGCTCAACTAGTATAACTATTCATATCATAGACATTTTAGAGATGAGCGAGTCTTTGGATACAGAAGAATCCCAAATATCAGTAATATGTTGGTTTCATCTAAACCCAGTTGAAGTTAAATAGGTTTATAGCCTATTGTCTCATACTGCACGAAACAATGCAGAACTGCCAGCTGATTGTGCAGTTTTGGAAAAAAAACCCTCAAAATCGGTTCTCCGATAAAATAAAAAAGTATTATATTTCAACATCTCCAAAGAGATAATGAGTTAGAACCTGCTGCCAGTGCAAACATATACTAATAAGTACAAATTCATTCGTAGCTCATGTTAAACCATTCACTATTCCCCTTTTCCATATACTACTTACACAAATAAGGCAAATTCGCAAGTTTGTTTAAAGTCAACTTGCCATTCTAATGTAATGCATTATGTACATATTTCCCCAACTTGGTTTTATTCAGGCAAAAAGACAACAGTTACACGCTCACAAATCATTTGTGATTTTCGTAATGTCCTGAAGATGCAAGACTATTACATTTCATCGTTGCAGGGAAGGATTTAAATAACGTTTTTTCCTAACCGAGTTAGGCTTATCATCTAGCATATAACAATCAAAATCAAATCAAATGAATTTTAGGTATTCTTGGTGAATTCTATGCTATGTATTGTTACCTTGGCATCTGTTTTGCAATACTGCCTATTTCATTCTACCAATTCGGATAGAACAAAGGATGTATTCATGCTATTCATTTTTTGTTTTTGTTTTTGCACAAACTTTATTTCCAACATTAACATGTATAAATCGGCAATACAGTCGTACATAGATACAACCAACGGTAACCTGAAGATGAAATACATTAGCATCCTCGCATCATGTAGAATGACTGCATTGATTACAAAGGGAGGCACTAGATGGCGATAGCATTGAAACCTTCGGGAAAACGCTTTTGCCGCTTGTTCATAGGTGGCAGCCCGGTTGTAATTATCGGAGGTATATATTTAAAGGACGGGGCTATCTTGACTCAGTTTCGTATGGGAGGAGAAGGTGAACACTAAGGTGGGCGGTTCCAGTGTTATTTTAAGCTGTCGATTTTTTCTTGAAAATCATCTTTGAGCCTTCTCCACATTGCTTTTTTTTCTTTTTGGATGCATTAGTCATACACCGAACAGCAACTGATTTGTTTTGTGTTGCTTAGAGTCAATCTATGGAAATCGAACATGCTTGGTTTTTTTCTTGAGACATCTCTCATATACCTGTCGAAGGTGGATCAAGTTTGTTTTGATCGTTGCATGTCATGCGATGAATTTTGAACATAAACAACACTGACGCTGACAGAAAATGTACAATTCGCCTTCACCAATCCTCTCAAACAACCCACATTTAAAGACAGAAATGAGCTTCAAAATGCAGTTTAACATAACAGAACTGATACTTAAAATCAATGCAATACCAAAATATACTCAGATATACCCAGTATTCATCATTGTTCAGCCAAATTTGACAGAATTTCCTAAATGTGCAGAGCTGCCAATTGTACATTTTCTGAAAATCTGACGCTTTTATCGACGGAGATAAAGTTCCTAGAGGATCCCGTCTTTAGACTTACCACACATTCCTGCCTTGTAGAAATAGGCGTTTGCACACAGGCAATATCCATTGTAACATTTGGCGTTCATGGGTAGACACAGGGACCCAAGCAGACATGGAGCATTGATGGTTCCAAGTGCCACTAAAAACAAAACAAAAATATAATACAATTTCAATTCAATTCAAGTATTATTTATTTGGGGATCGATGTCTGGTTAATACAGAAAATAATGTCCCTGATCAGCCAGGTCTTCCAACGAGTGCCTAGAATCTTGATTTACTTAATTTTGTTTCAACAATAACAACGTGGATAGTAGAAAATAAATTATAGTTATACAACAGTAGGTAATTAAAATGTTATGTGATGAAATGTGACTTAATAATCAATAGAGAATGAAAAGTGAAGCTTGACGTGTAACGTAATGTATGTCAGTATTATCTGTCACTTAGAGAAGTCACTACAAAGTTCGATGCATAAAGGACGATTTGCGAGATGCTATTTTGCTGTAATACCAAAATTTCAAACAAATATGAATTGACACCCATATCGGATTCATTCCAATTTTAAAACAGATGTTGCTGATTGAATGCGATTGTATTTTCTATCAGGAGTGGGCAAGAGGTTGTAAATGAATCGATTGCTCAGAATTATTCAGGTTCAATTGAATTCAAAGATTCTTTATTTGTAGATCTTGATTACAGAGGTGGCTCGATGTCTGGTTACAGAAATATTCCTGAAACCAGGTCTTCCAAAGAGTGCCTGAGGTTGATCCTCGAACTATATTTAATTAGATAAATTTGGAAATGATACATGAATAACGTAGAGTTACTAACCACATCTATGTTGATTCTCAAAATATCCGAGCTGACATACGCACACACCATTCCGACAGACGGCGTTGAGGTCGTCACATTGATCTCCTGGTCCACACGGCTCATTTAGTCGTCTGCGTCCCTCTGACGTCACAAAACACACTTGTAAATATTCAATTTTACATACCAATGTATATATGAGGCAGTCCAAAGTGACTGACCAGGGATACTCAGTTTTAGAAATAAACATAGGAGAATTATACATTTCACTTCATTCTAATCATATTTGCTCAGCTCTATATTCTAAGGGGTTGTTCATAATTAACCATTGGGGGAGAAGGGGGTGGGGAGTGGAGAATTTGTGAAATATTCTTGTGCAAATGTCTTGCCCCCCCTTGAAAGTTTGTGCACAATTTCATGACCCCCCCCCCCCCCCACCACCACATCATTGTAGTTCTGAGTCTGTGCAAACAAAATGCCCTTAACCCCCAGCGAGGCACTATGTATAACAGCATCCTGATCTATTATTTCTATTATTCTAAGTGAGGCTACTAATAACATTTAATATTGGAGGAGGACAGATTCATTTGTAGACTTAATGGACATTGCCCTGATACCTTAGCAACGCATTACCTAATTCGACGCAGTATTCGACTGGGAGGAAATGAGAAACCATTCGTTTGATGAGAACCAGACTGTATTGGCTATTGTTTCTACATAATTCATAATATCATGGTGACAGAACCTATTAGGAGGCCCGTTAGTACCCAGCCATGAGCAGGATTATGTGGGAGGAAGTAGTATAGTGAGTAGGGGCTTAGACTCAGGTAAAATGTCATTAGAGAGATAAAGCAGAGTGATAATGTGTCTGATATGCCATTTCAGAACAGCCACGAGCGTGTATTTCTTTTTTTATATCACAACTACCGTGTTTAAATGTGATGTGTTTCGGGTAAATGGGTCGCAAGTCGCAGAATTGATATTTTTCAAAGTGTTTTGTTCACAGGATCTCTTTGTTGGAATGTTCTGCTTTTCAGAGGGTTTAGCACTTATAGTCATATGAATCTGTGTACTACATTTCAGGACATTGAATTAAATATATTCTGGCGTTTTGAAGGCCTTCGTAAACTTTTTTTTTTACGAAGTATGAATTTATGTTAACGGGTATAGTGAAAGGTAATATGGCGGCCATTTGTATGTTTATGCTTAATGTTTCTGAGGGCTACCAGGGGCGCTTTAGGGGGATTTTAACTTGGGCCACGCTTGGTTACCTGTAATCATGTTACACCCACTAAGCATGCTTTTACATGACTTCGATGTATAGACAGGTATATATTTACAGACTGAATACGGGTCATATTTTAAGAAAATGTACAATTGGTAGATGTATTGGTAGATGTATTGGCTAAATTAGGCTGCAGTTTGGCCAATACTAGGTAAATTCGAGTATATTGGGCATTGCAGTGATTCTACACTGCAAGTGAAACCGTCTTCATACTAAACGTTTTTGAAGACGGTTTTTTTGTCCCCTTTTAGAAGACGTTTTTTTTCCGTTACCATGTTCAAAAACGTTTAGCTTCTATATTACCGTCTAGGCATTAAAAACCGTCTTCAATAGCGTATCAGAAAACGTTTAGATAATCGGGAACAAAATCAAATGGGGGAGAATAAAAATTGCTTAAAAAATTGCTTGAAATTAAAGATATAGGTATAAGATTTGATTTAGAAGACATTTATAGGATCATTTCGTTCTGGAGATATGTTCAGGGGATAAATAGTGGAGAGATGAAATTAACATCAAACAGTAACGTGTATTGCACTATCGAATTCATGTGATCAGCAGAGCAAGAATAATTACAATCAAAAGAAGAGGAACCCAAATTATATGATTCTTAATTATTTCTTTATTACACATAGCTGTTGCATAAAGCAAGAAATACAGAGATGAAGTAGAAACAAACAGTCTATTCAAAGTGTCCACTACATTAAAAATAGGTATTGTTATGTTTTACAGAGATACCCAGCCTCTAAATATTGTTACAAAAATGATGACTTCATTTCATGGGTTTACTCTTTAAACACAGTTCATAGTTCAAACATACACTCACCAATCTTCATTTAGTAAAATTAACCAAAATCAAATCATCCCACAAATTACCAAAATTAGAACAAAAATATAGCTAATCACTGAGATAAATAACTCCCTGTGGCAAAGCTATATCTAACCATCCTTCATGGGCACGAAAAGTATCACATACACATTTCTCTCTCTGTTTTTTATCGTGTATGCATATTATATGAATCTATGCTAATTCTTATATATATATGTACTGACACCACATATCTGGTATTCTTTTAGAGATGTACATACCATCTTTTATCTTTTATTTTCTACCTGTGTTAACTTCGATTCTATGTATACATATCTGATATAAATTCAGATAAAAATTACACAATCACTCCACCATAATGAGTGGCAAGTGTACATAGATATAAGGATTGCACTATCTACTTATTTTGTTTTACCTTTTTAATAATATTTTAATAATGTTATTACTATTATAATTATCACAACGACAACACCAACACTCCACAAAGATCTGAGTGGCACAGTGAAGTCTATAATTATCTATAAAATCTAAATATAAAAATACATCCAGATTACATACTATATGTTTATCTAAACTTAGACAACATCTCGTGTGACAACACCCTGTACATGTATATATATATATGTATATAGACCTGTAGAAAGAAGAAAATTGTATCAGAATTCCAAGCAGCTTGGCCCAACAGAACTAACCCCGAAAAGGGGAGTCGGTAACCAAGTTTAAATAAAATCTTTAAACAAAACAAAAATCTCTCTGCAAATTCTTTTGTGTCCAAGTGTGGAAATAATCTATTGTCTATTTATAACCAAATAATACATACACAAGTTTCAAACACATTTAAGAGGGCTGACAACAATTACATTTATAACAGAGTACACTGTACATCACTTGGACACTGTCTAAACTTGAAAGCACCTGAATCCTGAGAAAATATACCATAAAGAGAGTGTCCTGAAGTGTCCTTAATAGAAAGGTATTCAGATTATTTACTTTACTTCATGTGTATGAGTGAGGTAGGTAACACTAAAGTAACAGTGGATAGCGATTATCTATTACCTGATCATTACATATTATCAACTGTTTTTACTTCTTTGTAATACAAATCTTGGATCATCCGTTTTTGTTGGGAAATCTTCAGGTAGTCATGCAGAACCAATGAGATAGCAGTGTAGACGTGTAGTCTTGTGTCACTTGATGGTTTCCTAAAAGAAGAATGAATGATATCAGACAAGAAATAAAACAGAAAGAATAATTATACAACTAGTTATTCTCTAGTATACATGATATTATTTGCTCATAAACATAATTTCCCCCAAATATTAAGCATGGTGTCCTTGCATATGTGGGTTCAAGCATATGTTTGTTGCAAAAGTTAATTCCTGGAGATACCCTCATTAAAATTTAGCACAAAAATCGAGACTAACAACCTTTTGGTGAATTGAAGATAGATATGCCATTTGCATGTGTCTATGTGTGTGTGTGGGGGGGGCGGGTGCTGCTAACAAAAGTAAATGAGTGAACAAGAAAGAGAAACTGATTTTAAAAGTGTGTGTGTGTGTGTGGATAGGGGCAGGGGTGCACTGAGCCCCAGGCCCGCCCCTGTACTGGGGTGTATGAGTGAGGGGTGAGGTGTATGAGTGAGGGGTGAGGTGTCTGAGTGAGAGGTGGGGGGGGAGGGGAGTGAAGGGGGGTGTATGAGTGAGAGGTGTGGCGGGGAGGGGAGTGCGGGAGGGGGAGTGAGGGGGGGAGGGGGAGTAAGGGCAGGTGTATGAGTGAGGGGTGAGGTGTATAAGTGAGAGGTGGGGGGGAGGGGAGTGAGGGGGAAAAGTGAGAGAGAGGGGGTGTGTTAGTGAGGGTGGGGGTGTGTGAGTGAAGGGGTGGGGGCTGTTAGTGAGGGGTGGGGGGTGACTGAGGGTGGTGGGGGTGTTAGTGAAGGGTGGGGGTGTGTGACTGAGGGTGGGGGGTGTTAGTGAGGGGTGGGGGGGTGACTGAGGGTGGGGGGTGTTAGTGAGGGGTGGGGGTGTGTGACTGAGGGTGGGGGCTGTTAGTGAAGGGTGGGGGTGTGTGAAACTGTACTTTGGGGGAGCTGCTAGAACTTGGATGGAAATTGGTACTTACCATAAGTTTAAAGGTATGGGAATCAAACACAGGCTCAGACATTGCGGTCTCTCAATATCCAAGATGCTTGGTGTTGTCCATCCCTAACCTACCAAAATCCGATTCTTTTTTTGTTATGAGGACTTGTTTTTGCTAGTGTATCTTTCATACTGCTACCACCAACAATGTAGAACTGAAATAAAGACCATCCACTTAAGCATGATGTTATAACATATTATGCAATATTACGCAATGAAGGGGTGGGGGTGGGGGATGAATTATGCTTTGAATTTAATAAGAATGTTATTTTACCCTTGGTAAAGAGAGGACTGGGTGAAGGTGATATTATATTGGGATATTTGGGAAAAAGTAATCATGGTTCGTTTATAAACTGGATTATTCAAGTGGCCAAGAACTATATCCATCCAAATTATTTCATGAGAATAATATTGTGTACAGAGCCTTTGTGAATGAAATTAAAAAAAGATATTATGCATTGAAATATAATGCTGTTTTTTACCAGAAGAGTCTAAAGTGGCTCATAAAGGTTAGTAAGTATGTTGACCTGATGTACCTTTAGAGGTACCTACTGTGACACGCCCCTCCACAGTAGCACATAGAGCCTCAGTCGCACGGGCCTACTAGGCCTGCACCCCCGACCTTACTACACAGCCAGGTCGGCCTGCCCAGCGGCCTACTGACCTCCCATTGAAGGGACCACCCGACCTACACCACAGGACCTGCGATCATAGTATTTTGATAAATATAATAAAAGGAAGCGGACTATATAGGGTACCCCTTGCAAGTGTCTTTAATGATAATAAAGCCCACAACATTTTCTCATTTGTTTTCTATGCTACTGCTTAGCTCTGCTTTGTAGGTTAGCTTACTGTTTACTTTAACGGACATTTTGGATTGTGTAACGTTGCGTAAACAAGATTTAAAACAAGAAACTATATTTAATACAAAAAAGTGTTTTTTTTTATAAATGGGCCTTGTAATTAATCACTCTGGTAGCCTCTACTGATATTGTAAATGATGAATAAATGCTTCTTACCTGTTGTGAGATATCGATTGAAGCTGCAGTAAAATGTGCCATCATGTTTACTTTCAAAAGATGGTTCAAAACAATCGGCGTTGCAGCCTATACGCTAGGTGGCGCATCTGTGTTGTGACTAATGAAGTAGCCTAACGGTGAGAAATTCCATGTCTAATGTTGTCTGTTGGTCTGACGTTTTAGTTCTGAATATACTATATCTGGAACCACTTTGTATTTTGTCTCTATTGGAATTGTCCTTCGATTTCCTGACGCCATTATCATTGTTCTTACTGGAGGTATTGTCAATATTGCTGTGTCCGTCGCCCTCCTGAGCACAGCCTATAATTGTTTATATCTCTTGTCCCTGCGTCCTCCCAACAAGTTCCTCTTGTGGGGAGTAAATCACTCCTCTTCTTATATGGAGAAGATGATCTTCCATTCTTGTCATCTCCTCCCCTGTCCATACGATCCGGTTCTGCTCCTGCTGTTTTATCTCTTTTTGTCACCATATTTGTCCCTAATATGTAAATGTCTGTCCTGATATCGATGGCAAAGACGTTTGATATGCAGCAACTATTAATACTGTTATGTATTCCGCCGAATAGGGCATGATTGTAGCCAAACAATCAACCCTATACCGTGCTACTGTGTACGCGTGAATAGTCACCTATTCAAGCGTACACAGTAGCACGGTATATAGGAACTATCACCTAGGTTTGGATCATTGTCGATACGTAAACCTATATATAAACACCTGACAATATGTGATTTCTAGCTCGTTCTGAAACAAGTGGAGGGATGTGTAGGCCTATTCCGGCCTGATTCTATCTTGATATAGTAATATTTATGTGTGCTAAGGATGGCCTTTCTCAACCCAATAGGCTAGCCAACACTATCCTATCGTAGCCTATAGCAGCAATGTCGCACATTTAAGTTTTAACACCTGGCAGTGGCAATGCCCCATTTCGCGCACCCATACTCACAGGTGCGTGGCATCATTTTCACATGTTTGAAAGCTAAGGTGAAACAGAGGTTACTGTGTATTCAGAAATCGACACGATTATTACAAGGTCTGTCTTATTTAGAACAATTGTTGATAAACAATAATTGAGTAGTAATGGTTAGGGAGGGTTGAAAAGTTATTTTTAAGGAAGATATTGGTCGATTGGGCCCACAATTGGCCATGAGGACAGTGAGGCTAATGTTATTTTATCATAGTGAATAATAGGTAGAGACTGATATATAGTTGTTCTAAAATTACATTAAGAATGATGAAACTATTGAACGTTTTTCATTAAAAGGTGTGAATTTTACTATGTAACATTCTGTTCCCCACTCATACATGCTTGGTAATATAGATAATTATAATATATCACATTGCTTTTCTTGATAATTTTGATGGTAACAAAAAGACCAATGTTTTGATTAAAAAAACATGTTCATTGAACTATCATACCGTTGGCTAAATAGTCCTGAAGATGCTACATATTGAAGAACGTCTTCAACAGTTAAAAGCATGTAGCAGAACGTTTAGCCCAGTGGACGGGAGCGCGGGGCTTGATTGTAAAATCGTAATCAGTGCAAAAAGCATCTACACACATGTGTTGTAAACGTTGTTGAACATGCAAACATGTTCAACAATGTTTAGATTGTATACGTTGTGGTAAACGGTGCCTTTGCAGTGTAGCAATCTGTTTGGTTAGGTTGAACTGTATTTTGAACTTTATTTTTGTCTGAAATTTGTGTTATTTCAGAGCATTGGTAAAGGTGAATTGTACAGTTTTTGACGACTTCTGGGCATTGGTAAGATAGATTTTCAGAAAATGTACAAATGGCAGCTGTACACATTTAGTAAATTCTGCAAAATAAGGCTGCAGTTTGGTCGATACTAGATAAATTCGAGAATATTCGGCATTGCATTGATTCTTGCAATCTGTTTGGTTAGGTTGAACTGTATTTTGAACTATATTTTCGTCTGAAGTTTGGGTTATTTGAGAAGACTGACGAAGTTGAATTGTACATTTTCTGAAAATCTGACCCATTATACATTGTAGAGACAATTGATGAGGTACTCACGACATTCATCTCCTTTAGGGAAGTATCCATAGGGACAGTCACAGAGGCCATTGACACACACAGCATTGAGGGCCGAACACTGGGAGCCCAGGATACATCCACCGAACAGGATCCCACGGGCTAGAGTAGACGCTGCAAAATATAACACAAGTATGAACTGTCTACAGACAAAACTAGTGTTTAAATAAGATTAATGTAGTGCTGTTAACTTTCTAGATTGCTCTAAAAGGAATGTGGGCCACCATAGGGAATTACTTATTCTAAAGGGCCTTGTCCACTAAGCCGATTCTCATGCGATTCTCACAGAATTTAGTGCAAAAGAGTCTTCTGCGGCGCAAAATCGCATGAGAATCGGCTTAGTGGACTAGGCCCTTCATCACCTTGGCCTTGGTTATTTGTGATTACTGTAGTTCCTGGTCTGTAGGAGAAGCAATAAATAGAGACCGGAGGGTTTGAATCACGAGATCCGTACAAATCTCAAACTTGGCAAACATATTGATTGTATAAAAATGAGGTTAACATAACTATTCATACAAATCTTGAATGGAAGAAAGATATTAAGCCAATGCTAGAGCAAGTCTTTCCCAAATCTTGTTTTTCTTGTTTTTGAGGTCAATATCTAAACTTAGTGCATAACTTTTCGGCTCTATTTTTCCAAGAAAGAAGGGTCCTTTTTAACGAACACTTTAGTCTTGTAGATATAAAACTGATCCCAAAAAATAAACAGGGTTTATAAACGTATTCTCAGGTTCAGACCCGGAAAATCCAAACAAATATTCATCGTATTCAGAAAGTTCTTAATCAATTTTATATCACAGTGGAGTTCTACAACACACGCAATATCTGTTGTAACCCAAGATACTACGTCAGATGGAATTATTTCTATGTTAATGTAAGATACTGATATATGTAACATAAAATTTTGTTTAAATTCTTATTATTGAGAATTAAATCTCACTCTGTTTGTCATGTAAGTAATGAAGTTAATCGATGAACTTGTAAATACCTTTATAGGGGATGAGACATATCACATTGTGAAAATCTGCCTAATAAATTTTTGTAAAAAAAGAATAGAGAAAAGAAACTCACTACAACGGCCGTTTTGCACTGTGAATTCTTCGCGACACACACAAGTGTCTTCCTTGCATTCAGCGTTTTTGTCGAGGCATACAGGGTTGACACTGCACTCTGAACTTAGCTGAACTCTTGGTACTACAAGTAGGAAAAGAAGACGTGTGAATTTGGCAATTGTCCTTTTGTCATTTCATTATTTCAGGTTTTGTCACTCCTAGTCACTAGGGTTGTTATAAGGATATGATACACATACATATATATGCACTTTTAATTACGCCAGACACAAGTATTTCTCTTAAATACTAATAATAGTCCATTAGGTGGCAAAATCACTGTTGGTATTGCTATTTGGACATAGGTTTTTTCCACGTCCGTCAAGATAGGTTTCCTCGTTCCAGCAAATGCAGATGGTTTTTTTTTCATAACACCTTCAATCTTTTAATATTTTTCTTAAAAATGACAGAAATACAGGTATCTACACCACTTATTTATTGAGCGGTTTTCGTGAGATCCTGGTGCTATTTCGATACAAACATATTTACAATTACTAGGATGGTTACGGACAGATGTTGGAAAATGTTACAGACAACATCAATGTAATGAGGAAACAATTATTTGAGTTGATGACATTGATGATACAACATACATGGGTCAGATTTTCATGAAATGTACAATTTGTCTTCACCAATCCTCTCAAAAAACCCACATTTAAGACAAAAATGAGCTTCAAAATGCAGTTTAACATATCAGAACTGATACTTTAAATCAATGCGATCCCAAATATACTCAGATATATCCGGGATTCATCATTTTTCAGCCTAATTTAGCAGAATTTACTAAATGTGTACAGCTGCCAATTGTACATTTTCTGAAAATCTGACCCACATACATACATGTACAAGTACCTTTTTATATACATCATACATCATTTTCCTAATTACAATGTTAAATGTATCTTGACATTTAAAGAATGAACATATTACCATAAAAATGGTAATAGATTTAATTATGAGAGAAGTGAATTTATTTCTCTGACAACTGCAAAATATCACCGTACTTAAAAGGAAAAAATACATCGATCAATTATTATGAGACATAATAATCTAGTTTAATTCATCTGAAAGTTTCAAGTATACCAACATTCATACCAGTTTTCTTGCCAGTTTCTAGTGAATAATAATTCGGCGTCTGTTTCTTTCTTTTGTCTTTTTTGTAGAACTTCTTATATAATATCTGTTTTTAACACACTCCGTCTCTTGGGACTGTGAAATGTTTTTTATTCATTTGTATGCCTTTATTTCCTACGAATACTTGATCAAATATCAAATTGTTTGTAGCTTAGAGTTATCTAATAGAATGTCTTTATGTCATTGCTCTTGTTAATGTATTGATATCTATCCTATTTGTCTTAAAACGAGTGAATGTACAAAATCTAACTTTTTTCTATTATTTAAATCAGGCTGTCCTGAGAATATTCATGCTTATTTGTGTGGAAATGTAATAGACCTGAATAAAATATTTTCTAAATCTAAAATCTAAATTGAATAGGTTCATTCATATGTGATCCGTTTTAGGAAAATAAGTCATAAGTCGCAAAATATGGATTTTGAGATATTACCATAATTGGAAAGAGGGGATCAAGCGTAAGCACTAGAACGCCTAATATGTATTTCTATATTTTAAGTTTGATATTTTTATTTTTGAAAAAAAAGGTTTGCAATGTTTCTGAATGGGTAATTACCAGTAAAGTAACTAAATATATTCCATACAAAGGCCTTCAAAACGCAAGGATATATTTAATGGAATGTCCTGAAATTTGTTACATGGATTCATATGACTATAAGTGTTAAACCCTTGAAAAGCAGAACATTTCAATAAAGAGATCTTGTGGAAAAAACACTTCTTGTTTGAAAAACATCCATTTTGCGACTTGTGACTCATTTTCCTAAAACACATCACATGTATAATTATTTGAAATAAGAGATTCAACAAAACTCACCACATCGACCGTTTGCTTCATAATAGCCAAGTTGACATTGACATTGGTCTCCCCAGCAGAGGGCGTTTGCGTCTGCGCACTCATCACCGGAAGTGCAAGGAGCAGCCAGTCCCACAACAGAAACTGTGACATAAAGTGAAGAGAATAACCAACATGGTCCGAAGAACGATTCGTTTTTTTTAAAGATTATTATTTATACTTGGTTAACAGACTCCCCTTTTCGAATTTTAACTTGATAAAACCTTAATTAATCAAAGAGAAATATCACGATCATTAATTATTACAGTTACTCACCGCAGAGACCAGATTTTCGGAAGAATTTCCTTCTGCACACACACATCCCATTCATGCACTGTGAATTGGGACTAATACATGTATTGTCCAGATGACATGGAGCTCCAAGCTGACCACGAGGGGCTGAAACATTCAAAATCACCGACTTATATCTTCAAATTTACATTCAACTTTGGTATTTTTCAAACATTTTCCTCATAAGAACTCTTTATATGACTGTTCGTATTCTTGGTGTTGTTATGACACGATTTTCATTTAATATAGAGTAGTTATTATTCTCTAGGGAATAGTACATTTATTTAAGGTATACCATACACACCATGGTATTACAGTGTGTATTGCGTATATTTCTGAAGCCATTTAATAACATAGAATGATATAGAGGTTCTAACTGGAATCAACTTGATCTTTTCCAATGTGCTGGTATCTCAGAATCTATTTTTTTCGGCTTTCTTTTTGTGACATATCACATACATGTATATGCGTATATAGAACATGAGTGCACATCTGGCTAACAAGTTAGGAAAACAAAACTATTTTCGATAGAATATGAATAAAGGAATAAATAATTTCATTTAAAGAACGGATTTCATGTATAAAGCAATTCTCACCGCATCTGTCAATATCGATATAGAATTCGGGACTACATTGGCAACGTCCGTCGATACAAGCAGCGTTCGGGTCACTGCATACATCTTCTTCATCACAACCCGAATCAAGGTGCAGAGTGGATACTATTGTAAGAAAGACAAAGCCATTCACTTAGAAACACCAAAACACACGTTGATAATAATTGTTGTGGAAGGTATCCATGATACTAGAACTGGCCTCTATTTTCACTTGACGTTCAGGGAATAGAATGGACCATAACGAGATGTAAGATTGATTATTGTTGAAATACAATCCAAAGTAACGAATTGGAGAGTATTTAAGGAAAGCATGTTTTTTTAAAATAAATTTTATTGGGTCAAGTTACAAATTCATGCTATTCTCGTAGAGCCCATACACAAATTCTCACTTTGTTACAACCACTCAAGAGGTTGTTAAATATTTAACAAGTATGACATCGGTTTTAAATATAATTATCATCGCGTTCGAACATTTAACATAGGAAACGATACTAGACATGATATGTAATATATACAGTATTTCTTTATAGGGATTTTGTCCACCTTTTAGACAATAATAAAAGCTACACGAATAATAAAATCCACATGGAATCAGTCAAATGTTCGTATACAATATCAAACTTCTTGCAAAGAAGAGCACTTGTAACGGCAAACAATCACCATTCAATCAACAGCAATCAAAGATACCAGTCGTTCCTGTTTTTTAGATAACATTTAATACGTGGCCATGTCTCGGATCTTATGAAAACAGGTAGTTTATTCCACGTAACCGGCCCAATATAATGTTAATAGTAGACTGTTAATTGTCATTGGCAATACAGAAAACACACGGACAAATATTTGTGTAGTATGATATTTCCCTTACATTTCTTAGATAATTTTATGTTTCGGTTGAAGGTATAGAATAACATGAATAAACGTTTAACTTACGGCATGATCCTGCCTTTTCATAGAATCTCGTAGAACAGGCGCAAATACCGCGAGAACAACGAGAGTTGGGATCAAAGCACGTGGTTCCATTCCTACAGACAGATCTAAGGGAGCCTTCATTACCGTCATGAGCTGAAAGTACAGTGAGGGAGCATCAAAAATAAAATTCAAGACTGACTTAACACATCTGTAATAATCCAGACGCAAGTTCTCCATCCAAATTGAAGTATGTCTTTATTTAAAACCGGTTTTCATTTGTAGGAATCTTTACTATATTTAGTATCTTTATTTAAATTATTAACGAACTGGATGCTGTTGCATAACACATCCTTACTTCCTTAGCTGATTGTCCTAACTCAACAGCTGGTAAGGAACTTTTAGGGAAGGAATTTGCTTTACAGACAATAGTAATTTTCATATCACAGTAGGAATTTCCTACCTAAGCAAGAAAAACTAGCTTAGCAAGGAATAATTTAATTTTAGGATTCCTTGTGCAACATGTCCTAGGTGTGCAATTGATTTAGAATTCCTGATGAATAGGGGAGTTGCATAGCCGCCATTTTGAATCTAGATTCGCATGGAATTATGGGATTAATGGTTCAGTATAAAACTTATAGAAAACATGTCATGTTCAGCATGGACTATTTATAAATGCTCTAATGTCAATATCCATATGTTCTACATGTTTCCATACACAAGCCCCCATCATTCCCATCATGCATTTGGTTTTCATAGATCATTTATACAAGATAAGATATTGGTGAAAACATTCTTGCAATTTTTGATAAACATGTTGCAAATTATTTGTATGTCAGATTCCATAAGAATGCATCCCAGGATGCACTGTACAGACATGCGCAGTGGCACATGCAACCTCCCCTATTGAAACAACGATCCTATGGTTTCTGTGAATATATAGGTCAGATTTTTAGAAAATGTACAATTCGCCTTCACCAATCCTCTCAAGTAACCCAGATTTAAGACAAACATAAGCTTCGAAATGCAGTTTAACATAACAGAGCTGATACTTTAAATCAATGCGATACCCAATATATTCAGATATTCCCGGTATTCATCATTTTTCAGCCTTATTTAGCAGAATTTCCTAAAATGTGTAGAGCTGCCTATTGTACATTTTCTGAAAAACTGACCCATATAGGATTGTTGATTTAAATTATCAAATAAATTCAGTAGCTTACCACAGGCTCCAGCCTTGTTCTCAAAACCGTCTTTACAAGAACATTTACTTCCCTCACAGTCTGCGAATTTATCCGCACACACATCCTCGGATGTACATGGATACGTTAGGGCAACATTAGGCGCTAAAACGGCAAATTTACTAAGTATTATTACTTTACATAGGATACATAAATGTGATGTGTTTCAGGAAAATGAGTCATAAGTCGCAAAATTGATATTTTTCAAAGTGTTTTTTCCACAAGATCACATTATTAGAATGTTCTGATTTTTTGAGAGTTTGTCACTTATGGTTCTGTCAATCGATGTGTCAAATGTCAGGACAATCTATGTAATATGTCCTTTCGTTTTAAGGTCCACATAAGGACTACATTTAGTTACTTTCCTGTATAGTGACCCCCATAAATATTGTCAATTTCTTTTTTCAAAAACGAAAATAGCAAACCTAAAATCTAGAATACTTGTTATTTTATTAGACTGTTTACTGTCATTGGAATCGGCATGATCTCCTCTTTTCAAATATAATGATATCTCAACATCTATTTTTTGCGACTTATGACTCATTTTCCTGGAACACATCACAAATGTTGATAGGCCAATGGTTATAATGTTGTTTCTAGTTGTTCTTACTTTAACTTACACAGACAAACAACTTTCTCTAATAATTCTCCAATGCTAATTATTCTCTAATAATTCAAAAGACAGAACAAAATATAAAACACCTTCAGAAAGAAAATGTCCAAAGAACTATTGTAAGCGTAGAAACACCTTCAAAAAGAAAACGCCCAGAAATTGGTAAAAGTGAAAGCGTATTGTAATAACTTAGCGAAAAGAAAAAAATTAGATAAAAGGAGCTAAACAAATCCTTGTCATTTAGGTAATCCACAATTCTCTGCGGTTGCAAACATGATTAGAAAGTATTTAGATGTTCCTTGACCTTCTGTAAATGTTTTTAATGAATAAAGATCCAATGTTGGACAAAACAAATAATAACTCAAAACAAATAATTCAAAAGAGTTAGAATATATACTGGTTTCAATGCATTATTAACTCTAGGTCTTTACCAAATGATCGATGAACTTGTTTACAAATTTATAATTATGTTATATATAGTATTTATCCATTTTCACTCTTTAATTTGAGAGATTTGTAGAACTGTAGATTGTGCATTTTCTAGAAATCTGACCCATATACTATTCAACTCACAACATGCCATGTTCTTCTCGAAATAGCCCTGTTTGCAGACACAAGAACCAACTTTACATTCTGTGCTACTGTCTGTGCACGCTCTCCCGATCTGACTGTTGGTTGGCAGGCAAGGCGTTCCCAGACGCCCTCGGCGTTCTGAAAGTTTGAACATAATAATGCAGCATCAATACGTGCAACGCAGGTGGATTAAATCAATCAAACAACATACAGAACCTAGTTGAGTTGGGGTTTTTTTAACTGATTTTTATTCAGGTTCCAGCGAGGCATATGCCAGGGGAAATATAGAAATATAAATATGGCTCGGGCATGCCCGGTATTCCGCCATACCCTGAATTGTCGCTACTTACAATGTATAAACATAAGGTCCAGATTGTAGTCGACACAGTTTAACTTTGTATATTTTGAGTAGTGTTTCGATATCACAAATCCTGTACAAGTACACGCCCTTAATTAATTTAATTATGTTACATAGAAAGGTTCAAGTGCGTCTATTACGATAGAGGTATTCGGTTTCAAAAACTAATTGAAATGACTTTGGAGACTTAAGGGTGGTCTCCACTGGCTGCGGTAAGCTCTGCGTTAAGCCTTGCGATGGTGCTGTGTTGTTGAGAAGTGACAAGGTCCTGCCTTAATCGTTCACTGACCATGTAGGCAGGATCTCATCATTCCTCTCCACCTACAGAACCAGCACAAACCATCGCAAGGCTTACCGCAGAGCTTACCGCAGCCAGTGGAGACCACCCTTAATACTCCCCCACCCCTCCCCCACACCTTTCCTGCATCTTACACATTACCTGTAATTTCTACACTGACGTACAATCAATAGGGCTAACCATCTCATTTTATTACTTATTATACCAATATGTGACTCATATTGATAGTGAAATATTATTTGACTTTAAGTATACATAGATTTCACATGACGTCACCCAGTAGGCCGGGGTATCGCAGTGGCTACCATGTCTGGGGTCACTGCTACGCTTGCCGTCTATGGCGGAGGTATCAAAACAAAGTTGATAAACTTCACAAGAGTAGATACTTGGGTAATTCTACACTAAAGGTAGATTATCTAACCTATCATGAAGGTATTGTTGTGGCAGATTAAAACTGATAAAGGTTTAAACAGCCAGAAAACGATATTTTCAAGTATCGCAGCATACATAGCCATCTAACTTGACCCCAAACATGGCCAGGGCTGTGACGTCAGTGAAATCTATGTATAGCCTCAGCTATTATTATCTTCAATGTCAAAGTTGACTGTCCAGCGACGGAGGCTGAAGTGGTATTACATCAGGATTGCATATTTATTTTTCATTTTAAATCGATAATTAAATTTGCTTATCATCTTTAATTGACACTAGAGTTAATAGTCAAGCATACCGCATGTCCCTGCCTTATTATAATGGGTGAGTTTACAGGCACAGTAACCATGGAGACAGAGGGCTTCTTTGTCTTCACACACGTCATCCTGTGTGCACGACATCTCAAGCGGCACTTTGGGATCTGGAATTTTTAAAAAATAATTTAATAAAACCTTTCTGTTGATTGGCCTCGTAGATAAAACATACCATTGGAATCCATTGAATGTCGACAATGGACAGACATATACTATGATCTAATTTGCCACAAACAAAACCATAAAATTGTCACTATTGAATTTGATTGTGTAAATATTGTAATAAGATAAAACAGTAAATAACGGCTTGTATATAAAAGTAGTAAAAAGAAAGAAGTGCAATACCCGTATACAAAATATATATTCATAATTTATGAAACGAAATGAGAGAAATGTATGTTATTGTGACACTATAAAGGAAACAAAGGTTATAACCCAGGCTACTGACGAACCCGTGGAGTGACCCAAAATATAATTAATAATCAATATAAATATAATGAGGTTACACAATGTTACTTAATGTTACATAACAATGTGCCTGAATATAAATCTAATAAAAACGTTTTTCAATCCAATTTAATGTATATAATTGAACCACATACAGGTGAAAAAACATAATTCAAAGATTATCTTACGACAAACAGCGTCCAATCGTGTGTAGGCGTCGTGACATTGACATTGACCCCGTACACAGATGGTGGCTGATGACGAGCACATGTCACCAGGCTGACATTCTGATCCAACACTTCCAGGTTTTCCTGTGTAGATTAAATCGCAGCGTGAGAAAGAACATTGGTATAAACAATAGGCTGTGCAGCATCTACTAAATTAAATGTTGATGTACATCCTTCATAATGAACCCACTCGAACCCACTGGAAGACTTGGAACCTAGGACCTAGGAACCTAGGAACCTTCCTTTTTGTAGTCATCATTTATGCAAATAAAAAATGTCTTAAATTGAATTGAATTGAATAATTTATTGTATTTGTATTAAAGATTTTTATTCAGTCAAAAGCATTGTGCCACAGGTACATTATTCTCAGAATTTGCTGACTATAATTTTAACAAGTATTTATACCAATATCTAGTGAAGATGTTGTTTCACAAAAGATGTTGTTTATAGGTAAATACGTGAAATAAAAAATAAAATAAAATACATCGATGTATAAAAACAAACACCAGCGCGTTGTTCAACATCATGACAGTCATACTAATTTCTATCTAATTCTTTCTGTATATATCAAATAGACATTACTAGACATATTCTCCCATCAATTTCATGAAAAGAATGTATTTATTCATTTAATGTAATGTATGAAGTCGATGGTAATTATAGAATATTGTCAATTTCATTAGTCAAAGTTTCTGATCAAGATTCTAATGTGTGCTTAAATTTCAGGAGAATACATTTCAGTATCATTTTTAATGTTAATTGTGCTTATAGAATGGAAAAAAACTTGGAGAAATATGAGCCTTGATAATTTCTTGCCTGAGTTAAATAACTTCAGCAGAATCAGACAGGTATATATATATATATAAATAGTGAATGGACAGGTTTTTATCCTAGGTCTCACCAAAGAACTATAACCAGTTATAGTTCTTTGGTCTGACTACTTTGAGATTGGTCTCCTCTTCATGGCTCAAGAATATTTTACGTCTGAAGGACACTGGTATGGACACAACTCGTGTTATACATCATGGAAGAATATATATCCTGAATATCAATACAAATAATCTTACCACAGGCGTCATTAATTCTGGCATAGCCAGGGTCACAGGTACAAACACCATCAGCACATCGCGCATGCTCGTCGGCGCACACATCCGCTTCTCCACAAGCCTCACTTATGCGCAGTTTTCGCACTGTAAAGTTAAAAGTGAGTGAGTGAGATTGGTTGCTTTATGCCCTTATCAACACATTTAATATGGTTATATCAAGGGCGGGAGAGCTGAGAGGGAGTGAGTGAGATTGGTTGCTTTATGCCCTTATCAACACATTTAATATGGTTATATCAAGGGCGGGAGAGCTGAGAGGGAGTGAGTGAGTGAGATTGGTTGGTTTATGCCCTTATCAACACATTTAATAAGGTTATATCAAGGGCGGGAGAGCTGAGAGGGAGTGAGTGAGTGAGATTGGTTGCTTTATGCCCTTATCAACACATTTAATATGGTTATATCAAGGGCGGGAGAGCTGAGTACCCAGTTTATGATCATACCCATGAAATAGAGATAGAGAAGAAGGGAGAGAGAGACAGAGAAAAGAGACAGAAAGGCACTTTATGGTCTTACCCAGGAAATAGAGATAGAGAAGAAGGGAGAGAGAGACAGAGAAAAGAGACAGAAAGGCACTTTATGGTCTTACCCAGGAAATAGAGATAGAGAAGAAGGGAGAGAGAGAGAGTACATTTGTTGATTGGACTCATGATTGAGCAATATGCTAGGCTTTAGATACATGGATGAGATGAGAGCTAAGAACTGAATATATATACTGAATATATCTTTTTTTAGTTTTAGTTTTAAAGATGTTTATTTAGTAATTAACATTAAATCCCATATGACCGTTGTTATCAGTTAATCTTGAGACAAAGAGGAACAAATTGTGAAATTCTGTCAATTATACTTTTTACCTGTAATTTAACATTATAGACGACGACAAATCCACGTAAACAAAAGTTTTAACATTGATAAAATTAATGCTTATTTTTTTATGGTTTGGATGGATTGGAATGGGAAAAATCGAGTCCAAGTGGAAAATTAAAAATAGGCGCATTTACATTAGAAGCATAGTTTGCATTTTTATTGCGTGCATTTTTATTTTTATTGTCTTACAGTTTGTGTACTTGAACCACACAGAAAGCCTACGAACAGAAAAGACATGATAAAGGGCCTAGCCCACTAAGTCGATTCTCATGCGATTCTCACATAATGTAGTGCAGAAGTGTCCTCTGTGGCGCAAAATCGCATGAGAATCGGCTTAGTGGACTCGGCCCTTAAATTACTTACCACACATATTATACGTCTCATAGAATGCTCGACGGCATTGACACACTCCATCCTTGCACATAGCATTACGATCAGAGCAAGCAGTGCCAAACAGACAGGGCGCATGCAGTTCTCCTTTGGGTTCTAAAGTAAGAAGAATAAGTAAATGAAGATAAACAAAGTTATAACATATGTGATGTGTTTCAGGAAAATTAGCCATAAGTCGCAAAATATGGATTTTGAGATATCATATTATTTAAAAAGAGATCAAGCTGATTCCAATGATAGTAAACATGAAGGACATTTAAAAAGTATTTCTATATTTTAAGTTTGATATATTTATTTTTGGAAAAAAAAGTTTGCAATTTTTCTGGATGGGTAATTATCAGTAAAGTAACTAAATATACTCCATACAAAGGCCTTCAAAACGCAAGAATATATTTAATACAATGTCCCGAAATTTGTTATATGGATTTATATGAGTATAAGTGCTAAACCTTCTCAATATCAAAACATTTCAATAAAGGGATCTTGTGAAAAAAACACTATGAAAAATATAAATTATGCGACTTATGACTCATTTTCCTATAACACATCACAAATAGTTCAAGATGTGAGGATAGGTCATCTTTAGGGAAAATATCATTGTATTATGTGGTTTTTAAACATCGTCCACACAAAAATGTTGTTGTTGAGCTGGTTCTGTAGGTGGAGAGGGGTGGCGAGCTCTTCCCTACATGGTTCACTGGCCTATTGACTTGGCTAAAACCTGATCACACAAAGACATTGAGTCTATCAAGATCCCTGTAGTGAAATTGGGTTCTATTGACACAATATTGTTAAAATACGTGGTGAAGTATAGATTATATAGATAAATATAGGTTTCCTGTCTTCTCAGAGGTATTTCCTGAGAAATATTGCCTGCATGTTAAGGGCCTTGTCCACTAAGCCGATTCTCATGCGATTCTCCCAGCATTTAGTGTAAAAGAGTCCTATGCGGCGGAAAATCGCATGAGAATCGGCTTGGTGGACTAGGCCCTTTATTCTTTTTGCATATGAAAATAGATACTTACTGCAGACACCCAGGGAATTGTAATAGGAGCTGTGGCAAAGGCAGGTACCATTCCAGCATTGAGCATTCTGGTCGGAACAAATATCATGGGCAGCGCACGGTCCGAGAAGGGCAACGAGAGGTTGTTGACCATGACCTTGACCTCCAGTTCCTTCTCCATCCCCACCTGGTGAGCCGGTTCCGGTTCCTGGCCTTGCACCTGGTTCTTTAAAGTAGAAACGGGATTTAATTAGAGCATCAAGGTGTCAAGGCACTGAAAGTCTCATTTATCACTGGAATTCGTCAGAATCTGAATTAAAAGCCAGTCAATGAAAATGCAAAAGTGATCCTATAATAAATAAAGATATATTAATACTGTAAAACCAAAATTGTCTAAAATTACTGGAAATCAAAGTGTAAAACACACACCATTACTTATGTATTATTATTGTCAACCCTCCCCTATGTCATGTTCTCGTCATCTATTTCACCCACTGTAGTCCTCTCATTTACCATCTCACTCATTATTTAATTATACACTAGCCTTAGAAAACCTTAGAAACATGTAACGTAAGTAAAGTTCAAACAAGATTTAGGCACCCAGCGGAAGACACTTGTCTATTTCAAATGTTGGATCACCTCACTGTAAATAACATCTGTTGCAATAAAAGAATTCTTGAATTGAATTGAATCCTAGAGCAATCCATGATGCCTTGACGACGAACTGTGAGTTCTTAATCTCACTTCTTGGCTTATATTTGAATGTCTCTTTAACTTATCGAAAACAAATAATATTTGAATATGAAAGCCAATGAACAATAAAGCAAAACAATGAAAAATGCAGTAAAATCACATTATGTAACTAAAATAATACTAAGCGTTGGTCACGTTCTATTGAGAGTAGGATACAAAATGCACGTAACTCTTTCAAGCCCAGCCTCCCCTGGGAAATTTGGGCTAATTAGTATTTATTCCTATGCCTCTATCTGCATCAAAACAACAATTTGACACTTATTTTGGACATAAAATCTTTATATCATCTAAAAGCATTTTGGATGGAGATTCCAAATTTGATACAGGGATTTACGAATTTTCCATGATCCTCAATCAATGGTTCATACTACTAATTTCGATCTGTTGGCAAGAATATATGAGGGTGAATGGTTCAGCAGAAAATCAAATCTTATGATTCATTTCAGTCAATAAATAATGTAATTGATTAAAATCGGTTACCATGGAAAATTATTGGAGTAAAACATTATTTTTCATTGAGAAATATTAAGGTATCCAAGTACTTAAAATCTAGTGCTTTTGTAAGGAAGAATTAGTCATTAATTACAAAGAGGAAAACTGACCAGAATAAGCCCAACATTGTTACCTTGTTTCCATGGTTACCATTCTATTCCTTATCAGTTACCATGGAGATAAACACTAGAATATTAATTGCCATCTTGTATGCTTTTAGATGATACCACATACACTATAGTGTGTTACAACCCAAAATTTCCATAGATATCCAAAATTTGCCCTAGTTGCCCAAGTGGGCAAACATTTCTTTACATTGATTTACATTACATTCGGCTCCATTGAATAGTAATAATGAATTATGCAACTAAAATAAAACATAAACAATAGTTTTAATGCTAATCGTATGCCACGCTCTAAGAAGACTAGAATACCAAATACTTTAGTGGCACAACCAGCAACAAGCGATGAGTGATTTTCATGCAGTTCCGTATAAAACCAGTTCTTATGGAGAATTTGCTGCATTAATTCACTCATTCATTCACTTATTCATTCAATCCTGTCTAATAAAAAAATCTTTTTTCATCCAAATGCGTGATGAAAGTACATGAAATACTTACTGCATTGTCCCATCTCTTCTACAAAGTGCTCCCGACATAAACAGGTTCCGCCTTGGCATGTCAGCAGATTGTCAGAACAAGCCATTTGAGGAAGGCAGGGTTGGTGCAGTCCACCTCTGGGCACTATTAAAATTACAATTGTCACAATCTTAATATTTGTAGATATCCCGTTAATCCTTGATTTAGTATTGTAATTTCATTATCTAGAAGAAATTCATGTCCTCTTTAACTCACTATTTCTTATTAAATAGTTAATCAAATGAAAGACAATTTCTGTGAAAATATTTAACGGTGTCGAATAAGCAGCACCTCCACATTAGCACTATCTTTGTACTAGCGTCAAAACGAAATAGCCTGAAAACTGAAATTACTGTGCTTAGGGGTTCTGACACTAGTGACTTAGCAGTTTCACTGGCAAATCATTGCATAAACAAGGTGTGAGACTTCCTTGCTGCGCGAATTTAAATCCGCGCGAAAAGGTACTTAGTGCACGAAAATGTATCTGCGCGATAATAGATACGTTTACAGTACACACTGTTGAGAATTGTTGAAATGGGTAATGTGTGGGTGCACCTTAATGGGTCAGATTTCCCGAAAATGTACAATTGGCAGCTTTACACATTTAGGAAATTCTGCTAAGTTAAGCTGCAATTTGGTCAATACTAGGTAAATTTGAGTATATTCAGCATTGCATTGATTCTAGCAATCTGTTTGGTTAGGTTGAACTGTATTTTGAACTTTATTTTCGTCTGAAATTCGGGTTATTTGAGAAGATTGGTGAAGGTGAATTGTACATTTTCTGAAAATCTGACCCAGATGTTGTATTCTAGGACTACTCACAGCATGTGTTGTTGTGTCCTTCATAATAGTTATAGCCACATTCACAGGTTGATGTGTCACGCTGGCAGGAGGCGCCAGGGGTGATGCATTCATCCAGTGGTGTACACGGCTGCTTAAGTGGAACTTTCCTCACTGCAGGATAAAACATTTTCAAAATACATTTTCCACGAGTCGTTACACATGTCAATATGGAGAAGGCTGATGAGCTCAGTTTGATACAGCTTAAATGTGATGTGTTTCAGGAAAATGAGTCACAGGTCGTAAAAAATGGACTATGAGATATTTTCTTTTATTACTGAAGGCCGTACACATTGTAATAGTGATAGTAAACAGTAGGGCATCTAATAAGTATTTCTATATTTTAAGTTTGATATTTTTATTTTTGACATGTTTTCTATAGATTTTACACTGTACCATTAGTCCCATAATTCCATGCGGATCAAGAGTCACAATGGCGGCTATGTAAATCCCCTATTGATGAATAGACACTCACCACACTGTCCACTGTTGTTGTCTCTATGGGTTTGCACACACCTGCAGACACCGGCTGTACATGTGGTATGAGGGTCAGTACATCTACCTCCTGGTAGACACAGCTCATTCAGCTTCCCTTCTCTACCAGGTGTTGCTATAATGAGAAACACCACAGTGCATATGTCACTAGTGAGTTACCTGTAGTAGTCATTTTTCCTAGTTTAGCGCCGAAATTCAACTTTATTACACAGGAATGCACCCTTTTATTAGAATATAACAAAATCAAGCAAATTATATCATGTTAATGTATATATAGAAGATCTAATTGAAATCACAATACCATGTATGGATAGTGATATTAAATTAAAAACTTAAATTGATCGATAAATATTGGTAGATATAAAGATATGATGATTTGTAAACTTTGCTTGACATGGAACGTATCACGAATGTGAACTTGTCAATAAAATTTGTTTTAAAAAAAGAAAGCCTGATATTAGTAAGTTATCTATTGTCCTTCCTAGAGCCAATTGAGGGTTGGATTCCGCTTTAGACTTAGAGGTAGCATACGATTGATTCCTAAGCATTTAGGCAACACTATAAACAACAAGTAATCCCGGACCATATTACTGTTTCAAATACAACTGACGGTACTTTCAATGCACATGATCAACATTCCAAGATTTTCTGCTTTACAGGAACATAGATAAAAATAAAAATTGTATATGATATAACCTACAAAGACAAATGGAGATATTATGATTGTAACATAGATGAAAAAGTATTTGGTAGTTGCATATAATGAGCAAGCAATTTAGACCCAGATGATAGACACAATTAAAGGTAAATGCCAGCGTTCAATCAAAAATGAATGAATCATGGAATTTTTTTAAAACTTTGGATTTAGAAAGAGCATGGTCGTGGGAACCCAAAATGTCTAAGGGAAAACGTTTTTTTTTGCATTTTCCCCAATAGCAGACGATTGAATCATACGATTTTCTTTAAAATCTGCATATACATAGCTGACATGTTATTCTACCCTGCCAATTAAAAAAGGGGTCATTGAACTAAAAAAAGTTATTCAGCTGAACGTGTATCACGGTGAGTTGCCCCCATTAAGATCAACAGTGAATGGAAGTTAAGTTCACTCATCCCTAAAACACAGAATAATAAGATAACATCCTGTTTTTTTTGGCTTTTTGTATTCCCCCAACCATGTTCTTTCTCAAGACGAAGTTTGAACAAAATATTGTGACTTCTATTATTTCATGCATTAGTTCCTTGAATTCCCGCCTGCTGCAGTGCTGACGACGCTGGCATTTACCTTTCAGCTTATAAATGCAGACATGGAATATAAGGAGGAAACACTCACAGCAGATCCCCAGTCTTGGTACCAGCCCTGCACTACATTCACAGATGCCTCTTGGTGTGACTCCACAGAGGGCTCTCCTATCCTCACATGCTTCCGTCATTGGGTCGCACGACTGGTTCAAGGCCCTCAGAGCAACTGGAATAAATTATATTCTTTAATGTATGTAATAACTTTATTTCCGATCTTACATTTACAGATATATAATGCAGTGTCAGGAAAAAGAGACAAAGAAAGACGAATAATCTATTCAAAAACTATCTGTGCTCGCACAGGTTTTCCTAGTCTCCCTTTATTCTTTAGAGAGAAAGGTTAAATAACTTGTTAATGATTCATTTTCTTTTGTTTCAGCTCCAAACTCATACAAGTGAGTTAGGGAATCTTATCATCTACATTACATACTTTTTACTGAAAACAGAAATAGTACAACATTCTCTTATTAGAGATAGAAGAATATATATTATGGCATTACCATATAAAGTCAACATTTATACATTTATAATTATAATGATACAATTATACAATGGCCAAATTGATAGAGTTTATTTACTCATCATCGCATTCTCTAATCGAGAAGATTGTCTCGTTAATGGAACCCTCTTGGCGGCCATTTTGACATGCCCTCTTGTAACAGTGTTTCTTTGACGTACATGTACTAATATGTCTATTACTTTTTACATATTTAATACCATTATAGTAGTATAACCCCTACAGAATAATACCTAATACCTTGTAAATGGCACAATTTCGAGCTGTTAATGGTCATGGTATAAATAGACTTGCACAGTACTGGTACTTAGCGATCTTATAACCCTAATAAAGAGGTGATAATTAATAATTAATATAAATATGATGAGGTTATGGTATGTTACGTAATGTGTCATGCCATTATAGTTTAAATACTTATGTTTAAAGTTGCATTCTCAGCTATTACGACAATGATGATGCTAACTGATCGAAGGCACTTACCACATTTGTTATCAAATCTTGAGACATCGTCATCACATATACAGAGACCTCTGTCACAACGTGTGTTGGGATCTACACAGCGGCTGAACAGGACTGGTAGACAGGGCGTGTCCAGATGTCCTCTCTCCACTTAAACATAACGACCCTTGCTCAATAATAGTGTAACTGTGTAACTGTGTAACTGGGCAACTATCGGATAATGTGGCATACATAATACATTGTAATGGTAAATTTATCCCTTGTACATAGATTGTATACTATATTGTATTGGGTTATTGAGCTCGAAGAGAGTATCTGATGTGTTCATTTCCCTTAAAAACCTGGATGATTAATGTTAAAAACTTACTTATTTACTAAGATTACTATGCGAAACTATAAATAGTTTCTGTACAACAATATTGATACTTTTTGAATATGTATTTGTATCGCATGAGAATATCGGGACTTGTCCACGAAATTGTATGCAATAAAAATCTTTAAAAAAAATAACATATAACTTAGAATCAACTAATGTTAACTTTGATATCAAAGAGAAATGTCAAAGCACACTGAAATATATTATAATTCTTGCTTAAATAACTTGGCGCATATATGAGCAATTCCACCCAAAATGCCTCATTAGCCTTCCAGGGTTGAACATCCATAATCTTTTTTAATTGCTTTCTTTGCTTTATTTTTGTCTCGTACATACACTAGATATATAGGCTAATAGGCCTATAGACGAAATTGGGAACTTTAATGATGAATATTGTGGTCAGGGCAATTTGTCAGACACTGTGACCTGAATTCTGATGGTACGGGCACAGGGGAAAGGTACATATTCTAAATAAATGAGGATTTAAATTAGAAGTAAATAATAATAAGGTCTTGATATAAGGGTCATAACGCTCTTTAGCTTGTGAAAATATTCCAGCTCGAAGGACAGTTACAGCCAAATAACAATTCAGTAATGGTAATGGCAGCAGCACAGGTCACAGGCCATTGGCCGTCTGCCCATATAGACATAAAAACCATTAAGTAACTTTAAGTAAATAAGTTAAACTTACCACACAGACCATTTCTCTCAAAATAGTTCTTCCTGCAAATGCAAACTCCCATGATACAAACGGAATTGAAGTCAGCACAGGCCTCTCCATTCAAACAAGGATGTCCCAGTTTTCCTTTTCCATCTACAATATGAAAGGTTTATCAGTTCTATTCGGATCATTTTGTCAAACTAGATTTCTCTCTAAGAGACATAAAAGCTCTCATAAGGACACTAGCAGCATTTTGTTTAACGCATTTTACTCACACTCTTGATTCGCGCATCACTATTTTTGTCACTTTATTAAATTAAGATTTGATATAAGTTAAGTGTATAATGTCCATTTACCACAATTAGTTGATTCTGTTCCCTGGAAGAATCCTGATTGACATTGGCAAACTCCTTGGTGGCAAATGCTGTTATCATCTCGACAGAATTCCCCATGTGAACAGGGTCCTCTATTACCGATTTTGGGTACTGGAGAATATAAAATAACAGGAAATGGCTAGCTATCATGATCAGCTGAATAGATTGCAACATAAAGATGGGCCTCTGACACCTTTATAAAGTATTTCGACAGTCTATCCACAGATAAATAAGCCCATGTCCCTTCTAAATTGGACTAATGTGCGTTAATTTTGGATAAACTGTACTACACTACGATTAAAATTAGCGTTAAATAACACTTTCTAGGGGCATTTTAGAGTAGAATTTGGTAAGAGACGTTTTGAGGTCAATTTCTAGGTGTAGATTTAAAATAATAACCTTACCAAGCTGAAAAATCTGTTTTTACCCTTCTAAAAGCCCAAAAACAAAATGGCCGCCATTACGTATTAGAAAAATCAAGAATCATGTCTAAAATCCTTATTTATTCATCAATATCATTGTGTAATAGCTCAAATTACAGGTCGAATCAAGATGCATCACATAATACTTGTAGTAGGCTATAATAAATCAAAGTTAATCTGCTATAGTAGAAGACCATCTCCTATAAGATAAACTTGACTGTGAGGATCAATAAGCAATATAATATCAATAATTGATTGAAATTGTATGTAAATGAATCCCACTACAATTCACCATAATATCTCAGACTTGTATGCATACAAATATGGACTAATGGTTGTCCCTTGGTATAACTGTACCAGCACTTTGCTAAACAACAAGCATATTGTTAAATAAGAGAAGTACTCATTTCTAGTTAATATGCCCTCCAAAACTCAAAAATCTCGAAACAAGAAGAGTTTTTAGGAGGAACGTTGAGGAACAAATAAAATAACATAAAATAGTATAAATTGCCAAAAATAATACAAGCATCCCCACCTAGGCTGTGGACCTTCACTAATATCAAGGTTCAGATTCCATTCTTAAATTTGTGATGTTTCTAGTAGCGTGGATATTATAATATCTCTCTCATGCCTTACATAAAAACTCCTCTGAGCCCAGTCTATGGCTCTAGTACATTGAAACTTGAGCATCATGCTTAATTATCAATTATTGTCAAATCTCGAAGTAGATCGAGATATTCATTGTCTGATATTAAATTTTCTGTTGCTTGTACAAGCTCGTTTTGCCTCGAGATGGATTAATAACCATTCGTCCCACTGTAACGTATAGTAATGTACTTTTCTATACGATAGGACTCTAGTCGTTAGATAGTAGACTCTTCAAATTAAATCTAATTATATTAAACACCTCTTCAAAACCAGGGTAACAGTGCTCAGGAAGAAATGTGCTGATGCACTTTTCGGCACATAGGCATGTCAACCCATTTGTCTCTCTTTATGTAAAACAAACTATTGAACAAATAAAAGATTTTCTATTCTATTCTATTCTATTCTCCCACCCTATGAAAAAACCTGCAACAAAGAATCCAGCATTTCCTGCTTTGATGTTCCTCTCTCATCCTTAATCAAAATTATTACAATCATACTATATTACAATTATACAATCACTACCAAGTCGCATTTACTTGGAACAATCTACCTACTAAAATATACAAGATTATGATCTTTCAAAATTGAAATAAAAAAATTCTATTTAGAACAAAACCAGTAGTCTGATTGCTCGGTCTCTCTCTAATGTCCTCAAGAATAGTTTAATATATATAGTAAGGAAATATTCTTTTACATCCCTCATCATTTCGCTTTTTCAACCTTTCATACCAATATACGAATAATTTCAATTTGGTACAAAAATATGAACAATTTAAATGTGAATTTGTAGCGCTAACTCGCCTGAATTTGTTTATGATTATTTAAATCATTTTTCATATTATATAGTAACCACTTTCTACATAGAAAAGGGCAGATAGTCTTAAAAATCGCCTGAAATTGCTTTTGGGCGAAGTGTTGGTCTGCAGTTTTTCTGTTAAATGTGAAAATAAAATTCTTTAAAAAAAAAAACTTTCTTTGATCAATTTCTATTTTAATTGTACTCACCACATTGACCTCCTTTCTCAAAATAGTCTGGCAGACACTTGCACACTCTCTGGTTACAGTAGGAATTTAGCACGTTACATCTGCCATCGTTCAGACAAGGAGCATCCAGGGTACCTCCGTCACCCATTGAAACTATAGATAATGAACACAAACATGATGGATACCAAGAACCTTTCTCCAATATACAACGTTGTTACGTAACTTTATATATCACTTTATATAGGGGGGGGGGGGGGGTATGTACATATGTGATGTGTTCCAGGAAAATGAGTCACAAGTCGCGAAATTAATATTTTTCAACGTGTTTTTTTTCACAAGATCTCCTTATTGAAATGTTCTGATTTTTAAAGGGTTTAGCACTTATAGTGATATTAATCCATGTAACAAATTTGGGACATTGTATTAAATATATCCTTGCGTTTTGAAGGCCTTCTTATGGAGTATGTTTAGTTACTTTACTAGTAATTGGACGCTCAGAAACATTGCAAACTTTTTTTATGACTCATTTTCCTAAAACGGATCACATATGTAGTCCCTGATTGATGATCGGTTTAAAAGAAAGAACCTTTTTCAAAATAATTCTTGGCTTTCTTTGTCAATCAATTGGGTTCATGTCATGTCATGTTGTCAACATTCATTATCACAGTATGTAAGATATTGCTCGGGGACATGTTTTACTTATACTTGTGTGAATTTATTACCATTGTCAAAATACATTTCACCTTAATGCTAGACATCAATGCTAGACAACAAAAGCAACTTACCACAATCGCCTTGCCGGTTGATATGTGGTTGAGTACAAGAGCAAACTCCTCCTTCACACAAGGCCTTCTCATCCAAGCAATGCTCATCAAGGCTACATCCTTCGCCAGCTTTGCTCTTTAGAGCTGCAACAATTAAGATTAAGATTAAGATACATTTATTTTCGACTTGTCGCTTTCAGGAAACATAGCTCCAGCATAGGGAGGTTTACAAGCTTCCTGTACTTTTACATGATCATATTAACAGTGTATAATTCCTCAGTCGTCATTGACGAAAGCGGCCCACTGTTATTTTCATTAATAAATTTCTGTTACGATGTTTTCAATTTAGGTAAAAGGCGCACTATATCTTGCATGAAAATTACCTCTGAGTTGTAATTAACATATAAGTATAAAGTTAAGAATATTTGAAGTCAATGGATAGTTTTTTAGTTATTCAATGAAATAACAATAATATATGACCAATTCAGGTTACCTGTCCTTATCATTACTCAATCAGGAAACAGTGAGGCAAGTTTGGGAAATTAATATTTTTATTATTCCATTTGGTAAAATTATTATTGTAGTTTGAGTTGTAAAATTGATTGTGAATAATAAAATTGTTAATTGATAAGATAAGATGAGTAAAATTTGATTAAAAAATATGATTTTTTTTTCTTATTTTTGTTCTTTATGATATATCATGAAGAACATATAGAAATATAGCCTTGCTTGAGAATTGAAACATATCACAATTGCGAAATATTTGTCAAAAAAATCATAAAATGATATTGACGATTAGATACTTACAGCAGAGTCCGTCCTTGTTGTAAGTGTCCTGAGTACATACACAAACTCCACGACTGCAAACTGTGTTAGCATCAGTGCAAACCTGATTCTCCAAACATGGAGAATCGAGTCGACCGCGGGGTACTACAATATTGATGACGTATCATGGTATATCAAATAACATTATCTTATTGGGGTCATGCAGACACTTGCATATCAGATATTGATATAATTTTATGATTCTATTCCTCAACATAAATTACTATTTTTAAAAAGTATGAAACGTATCACTATTGTGAAATTGTGTCCAATAGAATTTGTTTAACAAATAAATGTTGGCAATTAGCTATCATTTGGGAAGTGAACTACCAAGTGACATGAGAGAATTCTTTGTGCAAAACTTCCTGTCCAGAGGAAGTTGTGGTCAATAGAAATATTTAAAAAAATAAACATGAGCGAACTCGTTGCCTTTGAGGTACTCATTTTACTACAAATAAAACAAATAGTTTCAACTATAATAACGTTCTGATATGGGTAAGCTTTTTAGAAAATGTACAATTCACCTTGACCAATCCTCTCAGATAACCCATATTTAAGACAAAAATGAGCTTCAAAATGCTGTTTAAAGGGCGGTCTCCACTGGCTGCGGTAAGCTCTGTGATAAGCTCTGCGGTAAGCCTTGCAATGGTGATGTGATGGTGAGAAATGGCGAGGTCCTGCCTACATGGCCAGTGATCCACCTCGTCATTCCTCTCCACCTACAGAACCAGCACAAATCATCGCAAGGCTTACCGCAGAGCTTACCGCAGCCAGTGGAGACCACCCTTACCCCAACAGAACTTGTACTTTAAATCAATGCGATACTAAATATACTCAGATATACCCAAATTTATCATTTTTTTAGCAGAATTTAGCAGAAATTACTAGATATGTAGAGCTCCCAATTGTACATTTTCTGAAATTCTGACCCATATACGTATAACCAATGATTACATGATTCATGAAATCATTAAAAACCAATTTTTTTTAAAGATTTAAAAAATATTCTATAGCAGTACTCACGACAGACCCCATATCTTTCGAAGTAATTGTCATTACACAAGCACGGGTAGCTGCGACAGGCAGAATTAGTGTCGCTACATATGTCGCCAGGATCGCAGCGGGAATTCAATGGTATTTCAGGCGCTGTGCAGCAATTACATATGATTAGATGTTAATAGTCGCTAAACAATATCTAAAAAATTGTAAGCGGTTTATAAATGCAAGTGCAAATTCAGGACAGGGTGAATAACATATTATAAGCACAATCATGTTGAATATACATATTGCATTTGAGAAGTGTTTCAGGGAAATGAGTCACAAGTCGCAATAAAAGATATTTTTCAAAGTGTTTATATTACAAGATCACTTTATTGGAATGTTCCGATATTTGGAGAGGTTGTCAGTTACAGTCATATCGACCGATGTCTCAAATTTCAGGACAATGTATGTAATATATCCTTTCGTTTAAAAGATCCTCATATGGACTATATTTAGTTACTTTACTGCCTATTGCCCCCAGAAATATTGGAAACCTTTTTTTTTTTCAAAATAAAAATATCAAACTTAATATCTAAAAATACTTATTAGATTATTAGACTGTTTACTATCATTGGAATCGGCTTGATCTCATCTTTTTAAAAATATAATGGTATCTCAAAATCCGTTTTGGGGGACTTATGACTCATTTTCCTGAAACACATCACATTTTAGAAATATCAATGTAACTTTAAAGTGACTGAGGGTATCCTCAAGTTGTACAGTGGAACCTCTCTATTGAGACCACCCTTGGGACTGAGAGACACTGGTCTTAATAGCGAGGTGGTCTCATTAGAGGGGCTAATCTAATAAGAGAAAAGCAATTCGGGACTGAGAGAAACTGGTCTTAATAGAGGGGTGGTCTCTATAGAGAGGTGGACTTTATGCGAGGTTCCACTGTATTTAGAACTGGCTGATGCCTGTTTATTCACCAAATTAGATCAGAACCATTAAAACTTACTGCAGATGGAATTCTTGAAGAAGAAGTCAAGACGACACACGCACACATCATTTGCACATTGTCCATTGGGGTCGGAGCAGACGCCGTTAGGTCCACATGGTGTGGTAGCTGCGCCCTCTGTGGGAGTGGCTGTTGAACCAGAAGTGAACATGAGTTTAAAGCATATAAAGATTTAAGTGACCGATAAGCTCGTTTTTGCATGACTTCTAGGTCAAATTTAAGCTCATGGGTTTGCCAAAGCTGCCACCATACCATAAGTCAAGATTTATCTGCTATAATATGGGGTGACTTCTACTAAAGATTGAATTTAGAAATATATGTATATCAATTTTAAGAAGAAGCGATTGGTTGCTGTAAGAGTTTATTCAATATTAGAAATGGTTATGATCTAAAATACAGAGAGAGAATGGAATGAGCCGGCAATAATCGAAAATTTATCGGTCCGCATATGCACAAACGAATCAAGTCCAATAATTTTTTGATTATTGCAGGCGAGTTCCATTCTATATTTATTATATGGGCATTTATTATATGGGCATACAACTTGATGTGTAAAATCTGAAAAAAGTAGCCGACTTGGTGACGAAGTAGTTCATATGGTATGTCTACTATATGAATATTTTTATAGCACCCCAGTTATTGCACCTCTCATATGGAATGCGCATATAATAAATGCAGCAAACATACACACATTATGGGGCATAATACTCACAGCAGACGCCATACTGTTGGGAACTTCCGGGAAGACATGCGCACACACCTCCCCTGCACTCTGAGTACGTGTCGTTACAAACATCTAGCGCCGTGCAGTGCTCACCTAATGGTACCTTTGGAGCTTTGTGGAGAAAGATGATATAAACGAGTCATCAAAACATGTAAAATAATGCTTGCTTTGTTTCAAAATTGACACCTCATAAAATGATTCCACAGCGTTGTTTTACAAATGATTACCTTCTGTCATAATAATATAATAATGATACTTGTACAAAATAAGAACAAACAGATTCCATGTTATAATTACATTTTTTTTATCTAGAAATTTTATACAGCGTTTCCTCAGACAAGTTGACATCAAGCAGTATTAGTGTACATTGTTGTAAACATATGACAGGTAATACAGTTGGGGCAATTGGCGTATATAATGGGAGATGGGTTCATGAAGGTTTATAACCTGCAATAATAAGCAGCTCTTGCTACTTCCAAGAATCTACCATGAGCTGACTATAACACTTTAGTATTTCCATGAAAGGGCGTCAATTATGGTAAGGGGATATCAGAGATAGGTTCAATTCAGGTTAGATATACATAAGGAGCCTCGTCCACTAAGCCGATTCTCATGCGATTCTCACACAATTTAGTGCAAAAGAGTCCTCTGCGGCGCACAATCGCATGAGAATCGGCTTGGTGGACCAGGCCCTTACGAAGTGTAAAATCAGACATCATTATACATATGTTCTACATACCACATTGCCCCATCTTCCTGTAATAGCCTCTGTCACAGAGGCAAATATCCTGACGACAGACAGTATTGGTATCAAGGCAGTGGTTCTCCGGCTCTAAACATGGAGTTCCATATCTTCCACGAGATGCTGAAACATTACATAATACATGTGTTAATTTAAGTCTTGTCATTTTTCTCTGAGAGTCTACTGGGAGGTATTTCACCCCATGAAAAGTGCAGGTTTGGTGTCTATTGCTTCGTCTCACCATAATGTATCAATTTCAAATCAATGCTCAATCTTATCTTGGGGAGCTTGGCACTACTCTATTGAATATGGAATATTTACCAAAATATATTGATATTTAGGGATACTATATATACGATTAATAGGGGAATTGCATAGCCGCCATCTTGAATCTTGATTCGCATGGAATTATGGGACTAATGGTACAGTCTAAAATCTATATAAAACATGCCATATTTAGCATGGAATATTTATCAATGCTCTAATGTCAACATCCATTTATTATTCATGTTTCCATAGCACAAGTCACTATCTTTCCCATCATGCATTTGGTTTTCATAGATTATTTATACAAGCTGTGATATTGATGAAAACATTCTTGCAATTTTCGATAAAAATGATGCTAAATAAGTGTATGTCAGATTTTAGCTGAATCCATCCCAGACTGCACTGTAATATACATGCGCAGTGGCACATGCAACTCCCCTATTATGGTTAATTATTCTGTAGATGGTCAGATTTTCAGAAAATGTACAATTGGCAGCTCTACACATTTAGGAAATTCTGATAAATTAGGCTGAAAAATGATGAATACCAGGTATATCTGTGTATATTTGGTATCGTGTAGATTTAAAGTATCAGTTCTGTTATGTTAAACTGCATTTTGAAGCTCATTTCTGTCTTAAATGTGGGTTATTTGAGAGGATTGGTGAAGGCCACTTGTACATTTTCTGAAAATCTGACCCAGATATGTTTCTTACTGCAGACGCCATTTTGATCATAAAAGGCGTCAAGACATTGGCAGACGCCATCTTTGCAGACTGCGTTATTGTCACGGCATTCTTCATTGTCTGAACAGCGAGAACCGGGCGATCGCTGCTGAACTGGAAAATAGTATACATCATGTTATTATAATTATACACATTTGTCATCCGTTTTAGGAAAATGAGTCATAAGTCGGAAAATATTGATTTTGAGACATCATTATATTTGAAAAGAGGAGATCAAGCTGATTCCAATGATAGTTAGTAGTAGGATACCTGATAAGTATTTCTATATTTTAAATTTCATATTTTTATTTTTGAAAAAAATAAGTTTGCAGTAAATTAACTAAATATACTCCATACCAATGCCTTCAAAACGCAAGGATATAATTGATACAATGTCCTGAAATTTGTGACATGGATTCATCTGACTATGAGTGCTACACTCACTAAAAACCAGAACATTTCAATAAAGAGATCTTATGAAAAAAAAAACACTTTGAAAAATATCAATTTGCGACTTGTGACTCATTTTCCTGAAACACATCACATTTTATATAAAACCATGTATCCAAAGTGGGATACGTTGCATGCATATATACCACTAGTGAAATACGTAACCCTGCCACATGAACTGCAGGAATGACTTTCGGAAGGTCCACAAAATTGCTTTAAATGTTCTTTTATAGATCATTGAAGACATGTTAATAACAATAAATCACTTAACTGTTTATGTTGCTTAGAATATTGAACTAGAGAAATATGTACGCTCCTTCAACCAACACTTTAGTTGATCTATAAACCATATCCAGAGACTAATTCAAAATTTGAAAATTTCGGAATGTGACAATTTTATCCGGATTATTAAGGATTTTTATTATCATAATTAGACTATAATCTTATCAGAAGGTGTCGTCATATTTTCTATCATAAGTATTGTCATGGGTATCAAGACAAAATAACCAAGGGTCACTTAACCAATGATTCTTACACCCAAATAATTATTGTTAAATTGCCCGTTCAGTCGACGGAATCACAATACTTATTAATCGAGGGTCTCCAGGCGTATATCTATTAGCCATTATAACTGATATTGTCGGGACAACACCCATTTATCTGAATCTGAAACCACATTATGGAGTATATCCTACATGCACCTAGATAGTTAAAACCACACTAGTCACAGCGCCAGGCAGAATATCATTACAGATGCTGTGAGCTTTGGTCTTGACAAATAGTCATGTCTTGCTGTATAAAAATTCTTGCTGTATAAAAACGTACGACATTGGCCATTTTTGGCATAGTATCCGGGATTACATCTGCATACTCCAGACGCGCAGGCAGAATTGGTGTCTATACACTTGCCCTCTGCAAGACAGGGCGCGTCTGGGGAGCCTTGCTTCAACGTAGAAACTGAAATTGATGAAAGAAATTCATTTAGAATTTGTTATATCTCCATGTAACCTAATGCCCCATGTTTAGGGCTCTATCATTATCCGTTGCGATAGAAGTCATCACTATCCTAAAAACCTAGAAACTAAAGACTTCTTATACTCCCGAGGACTCCATTAATTTCCTCTCGGAGGTCTCTACTTTAGTGAATTGTATTTATAAACATATAGCAGCAGCAGAATATTGATAATTCAGTCCTATAAGTCATAATATGAGTAAACCCGGTCAGATTCTTTTGCCGTAATAACTGAGAATTCAGCTTTAATATATGATCAATTATACTTGTTGTCACATTAATTTGAAACAGGTTATCTGGGATGGATAGAGCATTTAAAAAAGAATCCCCCTGTAATTATTAGCCATTAACTCCAATTTTTTATGCTTGAAATTGTAGAGTATTTTTGTCATAAAGAGCCAATAGAATATTATATAATGTTAATGAAAAAAGGGTCGTCAGGAAAACGTAATTGTAGAGGACGTTTCACCCTGTTTCGATACAATGCAATATGTATACATTAATTTATTTATTTATGTATAATCGTCATATGTATGAAATGTATTGGAATAAAAATGATATATATATATTTGAATAGTTTATTACCACATGTCCTTTGCTCTTCTCCATCGCCCTCCCTGTAGCCATCCTTACATTCACAGCGACCGTTGGTACACAGGGCATTATGATCATGACACACATCACGCTCCTTATCACACGCATCGCTTAGTGGTATCTTAGGACCTATAGCAGGTAGAAAAAGATACTCCTCTAATGAATCAAAGCATGATTTTGATTTTGTAAATATTTTATTCAGGACAATTTGTTATACATTAAATATAAATATTCTCAGAATAGCCTGATTTTAAACTATACAAGTACAACGACAGAGTTAATAAAGTGTTTACTTTCTTTACGATTAGAGATTCATCAAATATGATTTAAATGAGTTATACAAGTTGAATACAAATTATAACAGACCAGTATTATACCACTATACACAGTATATTCAGTACATACAAAGTTTGTTGTTATCAATCAATCTGATTAAAACAGGCCCTTCACCCGCGCCGTGCTCTCACACGCAGACCTTTATTAATCATATCGATATTATAGAAAATTTTCCATCGTTCTTAGACAATTGTCCAGAAAAGCACTATGTACATAGACTCACAAGGCAAGAGAATCAATTAGTGGTCGAATAATCGTGTGAACTGCTTTTGTCTAGGGTGCATGATCATGCATGATTAGAACGATGTAAAGCGATAGTAATAAAGCTGAGGCCAGTTAATAAGTCTACTTACGACACACGCCTTCCCTTTCGTAATAATCCGATCCACAAGTGCAGATATTGCTGTCACATTCGGTATTAGTGTCTAGACATTCTCCACCACTCAGACAAGGAGCGTTCAATCTACCACGGGCGCCTAGAGTGATAGAGCCATAGGATATACATGTATGAACCGCCAAACCACTGCACGAATGTGGGCGCATAGATAGGGGAAATTGTGAGACAGTCTTTAATTCTTACTGGTGTTTATACATTATGTGATCCGTTTTTAGGAAAATGAGTCATATGTCGCAAAATATGTATTTTGAGGTATCACCATATTTGAAAAGAGGAGATCAAGCCGATTCCAATGATAGTAAACACTAGGACAATCAATAAGTATTTCTATATTATAAGTTTGATATTTTTACTTTTGAAAAAAAAGTTTGCAATGTTTCTGGAGGCGTAATTACCAGTAAAGTAAGTAAATATACTCCATACGAAGGCCTTCAAAATGCAGGGATATATTTAATACAAAGTCCCGAAATTCCTTACATTGACTCATATGGCTATGAGTGCTAAGCCCTCGAAAAATCAGACCATTTGAATAAAGAGATCTTGTGAGAGAAAAACACTTTGAAAAATATCAATTTTGCGGCTTGTGACTCATTTTCCTGTAACACATCACATACGGTTGCATGTTGTATTTTATAAATAAAATGACAAAGGTTTTTTTAAAAAGAATATATATTATATTGTATGATATATAAATTTGAGACAATTCAAATGTACAAAATATAAACATACCAGCTTAAAAAATCAAATCGAAATGAGTTCATATTTGTTACAGTTTTAATCAGGTTACTTTATACAGGACAGTGTATACACCATCGCCTATAGTCGGCGATTGTTATGCTGTTCTACGCAACCATTACAATCTAAATATAATGTAAGGAACCTTAGGAATAGGATGTTACTGAAATTTATGTCACCAAGACATGAGAAGAGAAACAAGAAAACAAAAAACCTAGAAAATATTTAGACCATACGAAGACAACATAAAAGATACGATAAGAAAGACACATTAGAATAACCTCATCATCTGGCGCACATGTGTTACATTTCTCCTACAGTCCTATATAGGTGAAATATTTCAGGTTATATACAAAAAAATCCAATATAATATTAAAAGATTAAAAGATATCTCTGAAGAAAAAGGTAAGCTACGCCACATTCAATACTAGAGGGCCAACAACCTCCCAGCAATCCCACGTTTCCTCAAAATGTGCCCAAATAATTTTTCTGGCATTTCTACAAAAGAACACACAGTTTGCATTCGATCTAATAATCGGGGGCAAATGAACTCCAAATGCTAAACACTATCCACATACATAATGATAATGGATGGTAATACAATATATAGGCTAATATGTAATATTTGCCATTTCATTGACAGCTAATTGTAAAATCAATTATGGATGGATAATCTAGCACGGTCATGACCGAATATGATATTAACTCACGGCACATTCCATCGATGGGATAGAATTCCTGTCGACAGCGGCAGGTATTATCTCGACATTCAGCGCTTGTATCTTTACATTGATCCTCCTCTCCACATGTGGCATCCAGAGGTATCTTCGGAACTATAGCAAATGTGATGTGTTTCAGGAAAATGAGTCATAAGTCATAATATTGATATTTGTGGGTGGATAATTACTAATAAAGTACCTAGATATACTCCACAAAAGTACCTTAGAAATGTATAGATATATTTAATACATTGCATTGAAATTTCGTACAAGTATTAACATTACTAGCAGCATTAAGTACCCCAAAAATGAGAATATTCCAACAAAGATATCTTATGAATAAATCACTTTGAATAATATCCATTTTGCGACTTATGACTCATTTTCCTAAACAAATCACAAATAAACCCGACCATTCAAATTCAAAAATTCTTTTATTGCAGATGTTGTTTACAATCAGTTCTGACTTATCCAGACAGGTCTTCCTATGACCTTCCTTAAGAGCTTTGAATTGATAGTTATACAGGAATTTGCTATAACAAATATTGGGAAAATAAAAGGCTTAAAGCTTACAGTAGTTGGAAATTGTTATGTGATGAATAATTACAATGGACAATAATGAATTAATGACCATGATTATGGAGGGCAAAACATAGTCATGGTGACTTCATTATGGATATGTTTTAGAACTCAAATTCAATTGAGAATGTCTCTCCCAATTAAAAATTGTACAATGTACAAACTATAGAAGACTGGTTTGTTTATAAGGCGTTAATGTATGGTTATTGAAGCATTGGAGCGTTGGCTTTTTCAATTGTTAAAGATGAAGAGTTAGACAATTCTAAAATACCCACAAAATGTAAAATGGGGTAAACGTATATTGCAATTAGTCATTTAAGTGCCCAGTTGGCAGGAATATTGAACAAAACCCTTTTTAAAATAAATTAAAATCCCATTTTTTTATCTCTTATCAGGTTCCACAGGGCGACAAACAAGTTTAAAAGCCAATCATCATTTTGAAACCTAAAATCATTTCCCCCCATCCCTTGAGATGGCCTTGGCATTGCATGGTATGGATTGCACCGTGTTGTTCATTCCCTATTGCCTCAATTACGAATTCAATTAAACTCTGAGGATCACTTACCGCATATTCCCATCTTTTCGAAATGACTGCTCTGACAGCGACAGACGAATCCACTGCATTCAGCATGTTTATCCAGGCACTGGTTATCAGGGAGACACGGGTTATTGAGCCCACCAAGGGCAACTGGAGAATGGAGAAGCAATAACATATGGTTCAATACAAAACATATATGGGTCAGATTTTCAGAAAATGTACAATTGGCAGCTGTACACATTTAATAAATTCTGCAATTTAGTCAATGCTGGGTAAATTCAAGCATATGCGGCATTACATTGATTCTAGCTATCTGTTTGGTTAGGTTGAAATGTATTTTGAACTTTATTTTCGTCTGAAATTCGGGTTATTTCAGAGAATTAGTGAAGGTGAGTTGTACATTTTCTGAAAATCTGACCCATATTCGTAATTATGATAGGTCGCCTGTAATGAACCCTGCAATGTCTATAATTGAACCTTGAAGGTTAAACTGAAACAAACAACGTTGTTTTTATAGTTCGTGTAGCATCTTCTGCTGTTCAAAGGTAAAAAACCAAAAACCAAAAACAAATTGAGATATTGTACAAAATTATGTGTTATATATGTATATCCTTGCTAAAGCTTAAATTTTGGTATTTCGTTGTTAAAGATTAAATAGATAGATCCCAACGATTGAATAAGTAAATATCTTTTTGATTGGGTTCCATGAGATTACCATTGTAAACCGCAACGGAACTGGACTCAATGAAATTTATTTAAAAAAAAATAAAAAAATGGTGAAATCGCCAGAAAATGTACAATTCGTGTTCACCAATCCACTCAAATAACCCACATTTAAGACATAAATCAGGTTCAAAATTCAGTTCAACCTAATCAAATAGATTGCTAGAATCAATACAATGCTGAATATACTCGAATGTACCTAGTATTGGCCAAATGGCAGCCTTATTTAGCAGATTTTTACTAAATATGTCCAGCTGTCAATTGTACATTTTCTGACAATCTGACCTATATAAGTGTTAAATCTAGGTCTGGTAATCATCAGTTGGCAGCTAACAATGAACAAACATTATGGTTCCAGCTGCTACATTATCAGAATTGTAATATAAACCTAAGCATGCATATATTCCTGCAAACAGTCAAGTAATTTGAATATCCACTAATAAATTATAAATCAATCGTTTGATATAGGTATATAGATAGAACCGGATGAGAATGTGGTACAAGGGGCACTATTGCACTGAGATGTTTGTTTTTTCATGGCTATGTTTACTGGGGACAGGAAGTCATACCACACACATGTGGTACATACATCAACGTGGAGTAATATTGTGTTTCAATTTACAAACATGCAGTTGTAAGATGTTTTTGTCTCATTCGCAATTGACGAAATCAAATAAATCGTCCCTAGATGTAATTAATGGCTTGGCTGACAAAGCACTGGAGAATGTGCTTTATAAGAACACTGACCACTTTTGTAAATGTGTCTTTATGAGATAGAAAAGAATCAATAAAAAAGTCTACAATGAACTTGACACTGTATGCTCAATAGAAAATAAGAAAATCAACCAACAAGTTATGAACACCTGGTGAAAAATAAAATCATAAATCATGTGTAAAATTGGTATCAAGAAGATAATAATTAACAAGAAGAGGTAAAAAATGGAAAATGGTCCATGTAGACTAAACACCCCAGAGTACATCAAGCCATTGAAGCTATTTTTACACCCTATGTTTAGCATTGTAAAAGCCCAGAAGGCAGGTTATGTTCGAATAAAGGATTTTTTAAAAACAACACTGACCACACTTATCCTTGTCTCCGTCAGTTCCGTAGCCTTCCATACATTCACATTTGCGGTTCCTGCATTCAGCGTTGTCAGTGGCACATACGTCACCCACCTCACATGCCTGCCCACGTCGTATTTTCGGACCTGGAGAAACACATGAAGAATTAACGGTTTTAATATTTTAAAACCACCTTGGCGTTTTCTTGGCCAATGTCAAATATATATACGTGAAGGGAAATGATATTCCCAGGTAACAAACTGACGTTAACTTACCGCCGATTTCACCAACATTTTAGAGCAACTATACGTCAATGGTTAACGTTAATCTTCACGTGAATGTGTGGACTCAACTTTGCGCAATATTAACGTCAATATTAACGTCAATCTTACCATAGACTTTGCGCAATATTAACGTCAATATTAACGTGAATCTTGCCATAGATTTTGCGCAATCTAAACGTCAATATTAACGTGAATCTTAACGTCAATATTAACGTCAATCTTAACGTCACTATTAACGTCAATCTTAACGTCAATATTAACGTGAATCTTAACGTTGATATTAACGTGAATCTTTACGTATTGATCATATTGTGGTGGGGGAGGGTAAGGTTTTCAAAACCTAGTTTATTTTATTATTGCTTTTATTATTACTATAGCTTCATCAGTTCTGAATATTGAAGTAACATCACTTTTTATCAAATTGTTCAACAGATTCCCCAGGCATATTCCATTTCATGGTGTGGATAGTATTTTCCCTTATTCTTCAGTGGGTACTCCAGTCTACTTCTTTTCTGGCCTCCATTCTTATGTCATCAAAGAGACTGTAGATCTTAAACTCATCTCTAGAAGAATAAAAGTTTGACAATGATAAGTATTGACATATCAATTTTATTGAATGTTATTAATATACGAAGAAGTCTTTGAGATGAAAGATCAACGATTAAATCATGTACCTAGTTAATAAATTAAATGAATCTGTGTATTGAGAACTAATTCACAATGGGAATATCTTTCTTGTTTACCAAATCCAAATTAAAGTATAGTGAGTATTAAAAGACTTACTGTATTTAGCTTTAGTTTCGATTTCTTCAGATGTTTGAACCATCTGTTTGGCAGGATGTCTTCTTGTCCCCTAAAATATAAATCATGGTTATGTATAAAGCCATCGAATAATGTAACCACAACAGTGATATAATATGTAGACGGAGCAATTAACATTATATCAAGTATCCCTGCCAATAGTTCCCGCCAGAACTAAGAATCCTTTGTTTCCAGTGCTAATTATAATGCCTGGTTGTTGTTTCTATAACCGTCCATACCCTTGCTTGCTTACTGGGTCCCAAGGGAGAGGAGATTGAAGGGTGGGGTGGTAGGAGGATTAGGGTGGGTGTGTAGGGAGGGGAAGGGAAGTTTTATGCGATATCTAATGCACTATTATAACCCTAGCTTTCTATGAAACTCTATGCTGTATCTAAGTTAGAAGGGATGTATTTTTGAATGAGTATACATGTATACGTCTGAGCTTTTTATAAGGCTTCACTAAAAGTTTAATGATCTTAGATTCTTAGATTCCTGAAATGTGATGTAAATATGACTCCAGAAGACTCTAGTTTTTTAAAAATATGTACCTCATACTAACCAGCAACTTAAAGTCAAGAGATATCCTGACTTATACTTCATCCAACCTGGAAGCTGTATAGAAAATACCCAGTCCTAGAACCAATGAAATTTATATATCATTGATTTATGTGGCTGCAACTCTTTGGGACAAAACCGGCCATGGATACATTGATGTAGATCCTGTAAATAAAAAGAAAGTTATTGATTACATAGCATCTGATATTTAAGAAAGTATACCAAGATGTAAATGCCTGTTGGTTGTCTTTAATTCTAACATTATCTTATCAATGCCACTGGTGCTATTTAGAGAGCTAAGTGAGAGGCAGGACATCACCATGATATAACCAAAGTATACTGTTCAATATCGATATAGAGAGTTAGAGAAATGAATAAGAGGTGACTTACATTAGCAGCCAATTTGAAGTGTTCTTCCTTCCTTGACGGTTAGATTGTAACTAGGGAGACGCAGGGGCTCAGTGGTTGAAAGCCAGTGGCATCACCCACACCCCTCCCCCCCTGTCCCACCCAGCCACCCGCCCACCCACCCCCACCACCCAACGGTCGTTTGCCATGTGCTGAAGAGTGGCGGGCCACCTTAGGTAAACCACTGGTGGGATGCAATGTGCTATAGAGTGCGAGCCACCTTAGCGTAAATTGGATGTTGACATATCATATTTGAAAAGATGAGACCAAGCCGATTCCATTGAGTGTAAACATTAAGGACATCTAATAAATACTTTTGTCTTTTTAGTCATAATTATATTTTTAATTTAAAAAAAAAAGTTTGCAATATTTCTAGGTGGATATTATTAGTAAAGTAGCCAAATATACTCAATAGGATGATCTAAATAACGCACTGATATAATTAATAAACAGTCTTGAAATTGAAGTCTTGTATTCATACAACCACAATGACTAAACACCCCAAAAATGAAAATATTCCAACGAAGAAATCTTTTAAGTAAACAACTTTGAAAAACACCAATTTTGCGACTTGTGACTCATTTTCCTTAAACACATCACATGTGACATCCTGAATAGTTTCTTTCACATTAATATCAATAATGTTAATTGACCAGTGATTTAATGTTGATAAATTTATGTCAAAAGTAAAAACATTGATACACCAATGAGTTAATGTTAATGAATTTCCATAAAAGATATTAACGGACAGTTAATATGTTGATGAAAGGCAAGTATATTCATGTTCAGATATTAATGTTAAGTTACCATTAAATCAACATAAATAATTTGATGTCAATATGTAAATGTTAACTTAACCAGTAAGTTAATGTTGATAGTTTGACGTCAATTTACTAACAGAAAATTAATGTTGATAATACGCAAGTTTATTGATGTCAAAATATTGATGTTAAGTCATCATCAAATTAACGTTGAGAAGTGAACATCAAGAATGTTCACTCTAAGTTAATGTTTGCTTAACGCTAAAATGATAACGTGAACTTAATCCACGTGAAGTTAAGGTTAAATTCACATAAAAAAGTTAACGTTGCTAAATTAACTTTAAATTGACGTTAACCAACGTTGTTTTAACGTGAATTGTTACCTGGGTTCCTACTTGGTGTAGAAAAGGTGAATATTTCTTTAATTGTTATACACGCATTGCTCTGAAAACAACGTATCTAGAGTGGTTTATGCATAGTGCGTATTTCACTAGTGATTTACGTGAGGTTGTCATAGCAACCAATCTGCTTTTTTGCTAAGATTACCGGTAAAATTCAAATTTATCATTCAATTTGTTTCTATTTTCATGATTGAAGCATGTATAATGAATCTGTTAACTAACTCGAATGCAGTAGAGGTCTGAGACAAATTCGTCTATGGTGTAATGCAAGTTAAGCTATGCTATAGTCCGTCCGAAAAGTAGTTGACATGTGATTCCTTAGTCCCTTGAAGGGGAGGGAAAAGTGGGAGAATTCTTAATTCTATTCATGACAAGGACCTGTCAACCCTTTGCCCAGCGAGTCGCACATTGCAATCAACCATGGAGAAACAGGGCCAGTATAACCAGCTCTTCCTTCCATCTAAGCAAAACAACAGCTGCTGCACATAGAACAGAGGCAGCTCAATACAATACAGCTGTATATTTGGCCATGGTTGGTCGCAAACGGCCATGGTCAGTTGCAAACGGCGATTCAGGGGGCAAAGGTTTGAAGTCAAAAATCCCCCACATGGACTTTCTTAGTCTTAAAGGGGCTAAGGAATCATGTGTCAACTACTTTTCAGACAGACTATAGGCCTCTAAAAATGGTTTACCATATACAGGGTGCATTGCACTATACACGATAAGATTGTGTCTTAAAGGCCTCGTAACACCCTCTTAAATTTACGACTACAAGTGCCTTATGATATGAGGGTTGTTGCATTGAAACTCATGCATTTGAGCGAGGTAAGAGGTCTCTCAGAGGTCTCTCGAGCTAGTCTCAGAAAAAAATCGTATATAGGCCTAGTACAAGGCAACTTTTGCTAAGATTGAGTTACGAGGCCTCTAAGAGTGGTTTACCACAGAATCGTATATAGTGCAATGCACCCACAATCATATAAATTACATAATATTATGCCCTTAAATACTTACGGCATATGCCATTCTTTTCAAAGAACTTGGATCCACAGACACATACGCCACTATCACATTCAGCGTTACCATCAATGCAAGAACTATCGGGCAGGCAGGGCGTATTGATGTGGCCTTTGGGTTCTAGAATGAAAATAACAATGATATGGGTAAGATTTTCAGAAAATGTACAATTCACCTTCACCAATCTTCTCAAATAACCCAAATTTCAGACGAAAATAAAATTCAACACACAGTTCAACCTAACCAAACAGGTTGCTAGAATCAATGCAATGCCGAATATACTCGAATTTACATAGTATTGGCCAAATTGCAGCTTAATTTAGCAGAATTTACTAAATGTGTACAGCTGCCAATTGTACATTTTCTGAAATTCTGACCCATATACACAATGCATCAGAGTTCCACAACGAAAGACTACATTGATGTTGGATCGACATGTTTCAATTTTATAAGGTGCTAGTGAGTGTGTACATGTCTCTGGACAACAGGAGAGGGATACAAGGTAATACATGTGTGATGTGTTACAGGGAAATGAGTCACAAGTCGCCAAAAATAGATTTTGAGATATCATCATATTTGGAAAGATGATGAGATCAAGCTAATTCCAGTAATAGTAAACATTAAGGACATCTTTAAAGTATTTCTATATTGTGTGTCTGATATATAAAAATTTATGTTTGAAAAAATGTTTGCATTATTTCTGGGTGGGCAAATTACCTGTAACGTAATTAAATTTACTCCATAGGATGACCTTCGAAACGCAAAGGTATATTTAATACACTGTCTTGAGATTTGGTCCATGCATTTATATAACTTGAATAATTAAATCCGTCAAATATCAGAACATTCTAACAAAGAGATCTTGTGAATAAATCACTTTGGAAATATCATTTTTGCAACTTGTGACTTATTTCCCTGGAACACATCACATATATCCGTTCCCCCATGCAAAATAAATTGAACCATATATTTTAATTTATTTTTTTTATTTTTTTTTTATTTTTATTTTATTTTTTTTTATTTTTTTTTTAATTTATATTTTAATTTTATATTACTTATTATTCATTTTTAAACGTATAAAAGTTTCCACGTGCTGAACTAAATATCTTGGTTGATGCTTAGGTCGTACACTTCCCTCGGAGGAGCAAATATCGTAGTGGAAGCGATTTCAGAAAAAACTTTATTTACTGAAGGTTTGATATTCTATGAATTAAAACAATAGATAATAAAACCAATAAAACAAACGTAATACTTACTACACAAGCCACTGCCATCATTGTAGAAAGCCGGCCTACAGCGACATTGTCCGTCCGTACATAAAGCATTCTCATCTTGGCATACATCTCCTTGTTTACAGACACTGCCAAGTCTTTTCTTGGGAACTAAGCAAGAAGGAAAACTTACATTTTAATATTCAACAACCCAATAATTGCTTTTGATTAAATTCAGTCTGTGTAACGGAAATATCTATCATCGCGATGCAGGCATTTAGTTTGCGTGGTGTATGGCGAAGCATTTTTAATTTGGTGAACTCAATCAGTCACTTAAATCGTTTCATGGAGCCTCGAGGCATGCCGTTTGTGAAACGAAAAACATAAAGTAAAAACAAAAAAGGAAGGAATATAACTCACGATGTATCTTATTAACGGATATTGTTTGGATATGATATAAGGGTGGTCTCCACTGGCTGCGGTAAGCTCTGCGGTAAGCCTTGCGATGGTTTGTGCTGGTTCTGTAGGTGGTGAGGAATGACGAGGTCCTTGCCTACATGGTCAGTAAACATGCATGAAGGCAGGACCTCGCCACTCCTCACCATCACAGCACCATCGCAAGGCTTACCGCAGAGCTTACCGCAGCCAGTGGAGACCACCCTTATACTCTTCACATATACCCATAACATCATGAAATATGACAACAGTTGTTTAAATTATATAATATCTAACCTCGTCAGAATTGGGGAAAGTATTGGGCGAGTGGACTGATATTGAAGGGTTTGATCATTCACGAATCATAGGTTTTTGGACTCTGTGTATGGATGCACGGCGTCAATGATCATTTAACATCCATGATCTCACATCATCTTTATCAAATCATTCATTGTTTTACCTTATACCCAAAAAGGGAAAAAATATTACCTGTATAATAGTATGTGTCGCATCAGAATGATTGACTTATTTGACTATAATTTAATTACGTAATTAATTTGACTAGTGATTGTATGATTTCATAAAGTAATTTGTATTATTATTATTTAATTATGTTTATATAGGCTGAAAATGTTGTATTTGATACATGAGCTTATGAATAAAACAAACAAACAAACAGGTTTCATGATAATAATTGTGTTTACATACCACAGACACCTTCCTTTAGGAAGAACTCTGACTGGCATCTACAGAGTCCAGCCACACATTCAGCACCAGAGTCAATGCACACCCGTCCTTCCTTACATGGCGTGTTGTAATGACCTTTCTCCTCTGTTGAGCAAAATTACAATGTCGGTAAAGTCACCAGAAAATGTACAATTCACCATCACCAATTCTCTCAAATAACCCGAATTTCAGACGAAAATAAAGTTCAAAATACAGTTCAACCTAACCAAACAGATTGCCAGAATCGATGCAATGCTGAATATGCTCGAGTTCACCTAGTATTGAGCGATCTAATCTTAGCAGAATTTACTAAATGTGTAGAGCTGCTAATTGTACATTTTCTGAAAATCTGACCCATGTACCATTTGAACAATGAGAGACAATGTTTATATGGATGATTAGCAACGTTGTGCTGATGTGATCAGGACACTTTACTATTCAATTCTTGGAATACATAGACCAATACAAGTCATTTGTGAATTCAATAAAAAGGTAGGATTTAAATATAGATATTAATATGAACATGGGTCACACTCTTGGTTAGTGGCTAACCCCATGAAAAACCTGATATTGGACCACTAAAATTTTCTGTATAACTACTAAAATTAATATGCCAGTATATATGCCAAACAAACTGGACTCATTTGAAAATCCCATATCAATGGGAAATGTTATCCGAGTATAAATAAAATCTTGAAAAAAAGAAAAAAAGTATGGTATCAACAAAAAAACTCACGACAGGTTCCATCTTTCTCAAAATAGTCGTCTCGACAGAGACAGGTCCCACTTCTGCACTGCGCATAATAATCTGCGCAGGTGTCCTCTTCCGAATTACAAGCTTCGTTTAATGGAATTCGTCCCTCTGAAGAAAAACAGTGCTTTAGCATTTTTTGTAGTTCAAATTTCATTTTATTACTATACAGAGCATAATTCAATTTACATTGGTTTTCATAAGAGCCCTGTAATCTATTCAATGCATTCTTATAGTAGGGCATCATAAATTTTCCCAGCTTATATAAAAGACATTTTCGTTTCCTTAGTGAGAAGACTTTTAATATACAATTCTATAAACTCAGTTTCTTGTATCACACCATGAAATAATGAGGTTGTGAAATAGGGGAAAGGATAGTAATAATGATAGATGAGATGAGAAATAATACAGACTATTTATATCATGGTCTATTAGTCATAGTGAGTAGTAGGATGACTTATTTACGCTCATAATGTGAAGGTGACTGACAAGAATAGTTATATAACCATTCATTTCTTGTAAGTTGTAAGGTATTCGACATTTTAGAGATTTAAGCATTAATATTCAATAACCAAATTAGTACGAAGAATAGCTTCGTCTAAGCAGGAATAATCCTGCACTTACAGGTATGACAGACATTGAGCTACTATTACAATATCCTAGACCATATTTAAACTATTAGATGAATAAATAAATGAATAGAACTTTATCATACTTTTCGGACACATATAAAAGTCATTAGATAACAGTTTTGGGAGATTTTGTCTGGCTGTTTTTGTTACAGGGCACTTTTGTATGCCAGGGGCTTTAGGCAGAACCTTACAATTTAGCGCCGGCTAGCCGAAGTGGGCGGGGCTTGGCAGATCCGGTGGGCGGGGCTTACTTGTCTTTACTAGTCATGTAATTAGTTTAATTAGTCTATTTTACTCCGGACAGTCCACTACCCGCTTTACTGACTTAGGACCACCAATTTAAGGTTAGGTTTAGGGTTAATTTTAGTATCTATTTCTATTAAGTAACATTTGACAGCACATATCCCTGCCGGCTCTAGTTACAACAGCCAATCACGTCACTGAAGCCACATTCTGTCGACAGGTGTGATATCGAAAAGTGACCCCGTCGAAAAGTGACCCGTGGGTCGATTTTCGACGTCGAAAAACGACCCATGGGTCACTTTTCGGCAATCGAAAATTGACCCACCCCATCGAAAAATGACCCACCTATTTATGCAGAGATATATAGACATAACTTTTATACCGTATTGAGCGTTCATTTGTCAGCCATTATGAAGGGAGTATAATTGTATTATTAATAGGTATTATGTATCCAGATTATTTGATTAGATTTTAAAACTAGGAAGTGTCTATAGATGTTATTGTAGAAATTACAGTTACTACGGATATTTATTTTTCATTACATTATTATGTATATGTTATAAGTTATTGTACTTACTAGAAACTTTATGTTAAAATATCTATCAAACAACTGAATTACTGATGAAATAACTGCTCTTACCCATCAAGTACTTTTATTAGCAATTCTTGGACAAAAAACAAAAAACTCTACCTATTGTTGTATATAGCTTGATGACTACTTTGTGCTATTATTTAAATATCTACATATGGTATCATATAGCATGTATACAGACCATCAAAAATTGACCCCCTACTTGTATGGTATCATTGAATCATACCAGTTATACTAATACATGACGTATATGGTAACATATATATTTATGTATATAAGCTGTCATTATCTAGGCAAAACTACGTCCACACCCGCACACATACTTGTACCAACACACACACCCACACACACCTACATACAATATCAGGCATCGTGATATATTATTTCAGAACATTAAGTTAGAACAGAAGAGGGGGTCGATTTTCGATGGGGTGGGTCACTTTTCGATTGCCGAAAATCGACCCATGGGTCACTTTTCGATGGGGGTCACTTTTCGTCATGACACCGGCGCTAAATTGTAAGGTTCCGCTCCTTGCATTTCAGGGACCTGCTGAGTTACTTTCCTGTGATGACTTCACTTATTATCGCTCACCGGCGGCCGTTTTGCTACAAATTCTTGTATTAACAAATTGATAAATTCAGCTCTAATGTGAGTCATATTGTAAGTAAATTTGGTAATATTTTGTTAGTCGTAATAGCTAGAGAAAGTAGCTTTAAACTGTACGCTACTATTTTCCAATGTGACATGAAAGTGTTCTCCTTTGAATCCCTTATTATTTGAATCCCTTTGAATTCCTTTAAAGCTGCATTCCCAGGATTTAAGATCGAGTGGTTCTTCTGGAATTACATTCATATTAGTTCCCAAACTCAATATTATCTATCTCTTTTTCAATGAAAAGTAAAATAAATGTCTAAATTCTGTGATTTTATGATCGGGTACACACAGAGATGTGCATAGAAGCCAGTTCTGTAGATGCACTGAATGGTCACATGTGGCGCCTCTGTGCCACACCAAGCCACATGTTTCTCTCTGTCTGCCAACGAATTTTCTCTGTCAACGCCTATCAGTATGGAACAAGGCTAAGTAGGTCACACCCGTGACCACCAGTATACGGGAGGACGAGTATTTCTTCTCAAATATTAAACTCCAACCTTAAGAAAGAAACCTAAACGATTGGGATAAGGTGGGGCAGTGTATTAGTTAGCTTAACAAGTGAAAACTAGCTAAAACTGAAATTTGTTTAGAAATTAGCTGGGAATGCAGCTTTAAGTTAAAAAAACTTTATCAATTAAACAATTCATATTGCCTCAAGGAGCTCCTGCAAATCAGCAGCATGAACATGAATATGAACTTCACTTAGTTTAATTCCTGTACTTACTACAAGTACCGTCCTTAAAGAAGTAATGCTTCTCGCATTTGCATTGTCCGTTCATACACGTTGAATGGTCATCAAGGCACCGTCCATCCGACAGGCAAGGAGAATTTAGACGCCCTGCCGATGCTGTTGAAATTCATACGATAATAAAATACATTAAACCACAGGTAAAATATATTAACCATTGTATGAACATCAATTGAAGGGCTATGATAACAATTGTCTGTAATAAATTTTAAACAATGATTTGGGATCTGAAATGTTATTCATCCTTCATGCAGTTAGGTGTTTGGTCTATTGGACCCACATATGGGTTAGATTTTCAGAAAAATGTACAATTAGCAGCTGTACACATTTAGTAAATTATGCAAAATTATGCTGCAATTTGGTCAATACTAGCTAAATTCGAGTATATTTGGCATTGCATTGATTCTAGCAATCTATTTGGTTAGGTTAAACTGTGTTTTGAACTTTATTCTCGTCTGAAATTTGGATTATTTGAGAGGATTGGTGAAGGTGAATTGTACATTTTCTGGCGACTTCTCCCATATAGAGGTCTATTTCCGTTGCTTTAAGGTCATTTCATTAGAGCTATACATCATTTATGTAAGTCTTTTAAAAGATAATTTAAGGAAACTTGTACACTTTCACTTACAACATATGTCTCCGTCTTTGTTATAGCCTTGTCTACATTTGCAGTAACCGCCAGTGCAGTCAGCGTTGGTGTCAGCACACAAATCTAATGGTCCACATCTTTGGTCGAGTGGAATCTTCGGAACTGTGGGATGAAAACTCCTCTTTATAATAAGATATAAATAAATTCTCTGCAAACCTATAGGCATGAACAATGTGCAATAGTTTTTCCAGAGTTCCCAAAATAACTTGATGAGAGTGGTGTTATACCATACTTTAATTTGTTAATTGATATATAAGTGTAGGTTTTTCTGAAGAAACACAGGATCAGATCTCGATGTGAATAAGATCATAGGTTAAGCTTCTAATTCAATTCAATTCAATGCAAGAATTCTTTATTGTGTCTTGATCTTATTACAACATGGTAATTCGACAATCTACACAAACATAGGTTTATGTAGTTCTTCCATCGAGTGCCAGTAATAATAGATGTCTTAAGGGTATGAAAAACAAAAGACCGATTCAAGGGGCTCTTGGAAGAACTATGCTCACAAGGAAAGATAAATGACCTTTTTCTATGTAATTGTATTGCAATTTGGAAATAAAAACACTTATATATATAACTTACGGCATTCTTTGTTTTTCTTGTAGTGATTCTTTTGGCAAACACATATTTTGGTGACGTCACAGGTGGAGAGGCGATCTATGCACAAGTCTCCAGGAAGGCAAGGTGTATCCAAATGACCTTTCGGTTCTATAACAGATACATATTGGTTAATTTTTTTGACCAAATATTTATTTCCCTAAAAATCTTTTTATGATCACGCAAGACCCAGAGATCGATGTGAAAATTGGTTGAAATAATTATAGAGTATCTGATTAATAGAAACAATTGAAGTGCGAATCCCTTAGCTTGCCGAAAATAACCTATTTTGCAAAATATTATTTCATCAGTAGGGATTTTCTAGGAAGAGGTATGTCACAAACAGGCCACCATAAACACAAGGAATTCATCTGCAGACAATAGGAATAGTCTATGGGTCAGATTTTCAGAAAATGTACAATTAAATTGACAGCGTTACATATTTAGTAATTTCTGCTGAATTCTGCTAAAAAAATGATAAATTTATATTTGGTATCGCATTGATTTAAAGTATCTGTTTTGTTATGTTAAACTGCATTTTGAAGCTCATTTCTGTCTTAAATTTGGGTTACTTGAGAGGATTGGTGAAGGTGAATTGTACATCTTCTGAAAATCTGACCCATATGTGTACATACTACAAACTCCATCCTCTGCGAAAAAGCGCGATGTACAAAGACACGTGTCTCCTTGGCACTCTGCATTCTTGTCTGCACATTGGTCTTTTCCATCGCAGGAATAATATAGGGGAACTTTGGGTTCTGAAAGAAGGCAACATGAAATGACATGACATGTTAATTTGGTCGGTATTGTCCACATAATTAAAATATTCACACTTTTCAAAGAGTGATCCAAGCAATTGTTCACGAACGAGAAACTTACGGCACATGACATTATCTTTGATGAAATATCCTTCTTGGCAGCGACAAAATCCTTTATCACACTCAGAGTGTTCATCCAAACATCTATTTCCCGGCAAGCACGGGGCATTTAATGTACCCTTTGGCTCTGGAATATATCAATGATGCACAAGAATAATCTATTGTTCTTTTCATTATCCTCATTCTCATTCTATCAAAGGATATTTCAATGTTTTGGATAATGCCTCCAACACAAAGATTGAATGGAATTGTTGTCATTGTACAGTGTATCGTTCATGTTCACTATGTACTGTATTGTAATAATTTTATTTCCGATTATCCATATAATATAAAGCTAGAGCGATTTCTAGGAAAGGAGGTAGAAAAGAAATGGTAGAAAGAAGGTTTTCTTTGTCCAGAATGTTCTCGGAATTTGTTGTTTTACAAACCACTTTACTCATCTTTAGAGGTCTCTCCCCCCTCTCTGGATGTCGTTGTATGTGGTTTGTGAAGGTATTTGGGGTGGAAATGTGATTTTGAAGCCTTTTTTAAATTGCATTCTCTACACTCTATTTATAGCCTGGGAAAGCCCCTATGAGATACTACGTCATTTCCCACAATCTACGCCCAGGGGGACCTAACCAAAATCTTGAATCTGAATATGTGCATATTCAAACGTTTAAAACAGTAGTAGTAGACTTTTCAAAAGAGGGTGCTGCAGAAGAGGGAGAGGGGGAAGTATGGGGAGAGGGGTGACTGTCCTATATGCAGGGGAGTGGGAGACTGTAGAAGAGGGTGTAAGAAGAGGAGAGGGGGTGGGGGATGGAAAGAAGAGCGGGGCCATAAGAGGGAGAGGATGAAGGGGAAGGGAGATAGGGGAGGGAAAGAAAGCAGGGAGGGGAAGCATGAGGAAGAGGGGAGGGAGAGGGGTGGAATCAGACATGGGGTTGGGAAGTCAGAGAAGAGGGGGAGGGGAAAGAGGGAGAGGGGGAACTGTGGGGAGAGAGTGTGACCGTCCAGAGGACGGGTATTTTGCTAGTACATTTATATTTCTTATTTCAATGGAAAAAGGACTATCCGATAACCTTCTGTGAAGGCACAGGTCTTCCAGGTTGTTCTTGGTTATTTCTGAGTTGGTTCAATAATTTTATTCTTTTTTACACATTTTATTTCGTAGCCTAGATATTTCACATTCTGTGATAAGTTTCAAAGCAAAAACAGCACAAAATCCACATTTTTTAGTACATTTTTTGGCCCCCTAAAGACATAATTATAACAGTTCGCTAGGATAAAGCACACAAGGGATATTGTCACATTATGAATGCACCGAATATATTCATTCTTCTAAAGATATCAGACACATTTTATTTTAAATATAGGGGTTAAGGTTAATTAGGTTAGGTTAACTAGGTTAGGTTAATTAGGTTAAGTAATATGTCACTCACTGCATTTTCCTTCAGATTCGTAAAATTCTGGTTTACAAAGGCAGAGATTGTTTGTGCAGTCTGCATTGTTATCTTCACATTCGTCCAGCGGTCCACAGGAATTCCTCAGCGGCACTTTGTTAGCTTATTTAATGTAACATCACATGGGGGGATTAAAACATTTGTGATGTGTTCCAGTAAAATGAGTCACAAGTCACAAAATTGATATTTTTCAAAGTGTTTTTTCACAAGATTTCTTTATTAAAATGTTCTGATCTTTAGGGGGGTTTAGCACTTATAGTCACATAAATCCATAAAACAAATTTCAGGAAATTGTAATGAATATTCCTTGCGTTTTGAAGGCCTTTGTATGGAGTATATTTAGTTACTTTACTGGTAATTACCCATCAAGAAACACTGCAAACATTTTTTTTGAAAATAAAAATATCAAACTTAAAACATAGAAATACTTATTAGGTGTTCTAATGTTTACTATCATTGGAATCGGCTTAATCTCCTCTTTTCACATAATATGGTGATATCTCAAAATCCGTATTTTGCGACTTATGACTCATTTTCCTAAAACGGATCACATTTACCAATACAAAATATGAAAAGGGAGAGTAATGGAACTTCTCTATACTTGAGGATCATATCTATCTATATTTATTTCATAGGCTTTGAAAGCTTGACTTGGCTGAGACTCTTGAGGACGGAGCTTTGAAATTAATTTTTGTGTTATTTTTGTATATCCCAATTAATAATGTGACCATTAGTCATCAATCAAGGCAAGTCAAAATGTCTCAAACATGGAAAGGGTTTGTCAATAGATGATTTAAAACAATAAAAAATCTATTCACTGAAAAACAACTCATCCATTGATGCGTCCTAAAAATGGCTAGATCACTGTCACATTCTAATTAAAATGTCAAATTGGTTTTGGCTCCGTTTTCTTCATGGGAATCATTCAATTTTGTTATTCTTAATTAGTGAAATCAATTAACATGGTTCGTTTTAAATGAACAGTGTGGGTGATAAGAATTATGGAATAAAATCCCCTCCTCAAAATTCTCACATAATTAATGCTAATAAAATCAGATCTATTTTAATGTTAACGTTATGTTAATTAATACACATAAGATCACTTACAGCATTGTCCATTTTTGGGGAAATATTCTGCTTTACAGACGCAAGTATCTCGAGTAACATCACATTCAGTTCGATGTTGGATGCACTTGGATCCAGGTAGGCATGGTACATCCAGAAAACCCTTGGGTTCTGGAAGCCAAAACAGATTGTCATAATATCATTACTGGTCGCCCGCGCGTGGTAGAAACAAGATGAGAGTAAATGGGCTAATCTGAATATTAATAGAATAGCGTGTAAAGTTGTAAAACCCCTATCTTCTCCAAAAATGCTGGCCAGATCTCCGATATTTTTCAGCTGCACATTGCCAAAAATGGTGCAGAGCCATTCCGCTATGTTTCATTAACACTTTAGGAAGACATCAGGGTTACAAATGGGTTCAAAATGGGTTGAAATTGAACACCCCCATCCAGGGTCCCCATTGGTGCCTCCTATCTCCTATCAGTGCCCCTACACCAGAACGAGGCGATTTGCATATTGGTTGGGTCTGTGTGGTCAGTGCCAACGTCATTTATCTTAATAGGGTTGTGCCGTCGCTGGGGGGTGGGCGGGTGAGAGATTGGCGGGTGAGAGATCGATGGGGGGGATCAGTGGGGGAGATGAGATCAGCGGGGGATGAGTTCGGCGGGTGAGTGATCAGCAGGTGAGAGATCGGCAGGGGGTAAGATCGGCGGGGTGAGATCGGCGAGGGGGGCGGAGATCGGTTAGATTATTTAGAAGAATTTACTAAATGTGTACAGCTGCCAATTGTACATTTTCTGAAAATCTGACCCATATGGTTGTTTTGGCTGTATGAGCGATGATCGAAGGAGAATTGCATGCTATTCGGTATCCATAGGTTTCCTGTAGTAATCTTTCATTTCTCCAACGTTTCAGCCTTGTTCAGGCAGTTGGCCTTCCAGTTATGAAGCTATGTAAAATATATATATCTTTCTGCATACTGCACTCACTAAAATACCAGTAATTAAACCTAAAGACTGTATACATACATGAGGCCAAATAAATCGGTGTCTTTTCTAACCCACACCCATTTCCCTTCTCCTACTCCCATAATGCCAGCTCTCTAATTTACATGCTTGTATACATGTCTATCATGTAGCCATTATGTAATAACCACATGTACTTGCATTTAATTAATTGAGGTCTTATCAATAAAACTTCCACTAGCTAATACCCGTGCTACGCACAGGGTTTGCTAGTGGGACAGTGGGGCCCACATCCTCATCTCTCATTGTTCCCTCTCCCACCATCTTTCTCTTTCAAGTTGCCTCTATAACTTAGTATCTGGGTCAGATTTTCAGAAAATGTACAATTGGCAGCTGTACACATTTAATAAATTCTGCTAAATTAGGCTGCAATTTGGTCAATACTAGGTGAATTCGAGTATATTCGGCATTGCATTGATTCTAGCAATCTGTTTGGTTAGGTTGAACTGTAGTTTGTATTTTATTTTCGTCTGAAATTTGGATTATTTGAGAGGATTGGTGAAGGTGAATTGTACATTTTCTGAAAATCTGACCCATAACGTTATCTACTTACCGCATCTGCCGCCTTTATTGTAGAAAGCTGGTTTGCAAACACAAATGTCATTGACACATTCGGCATTAGGATCTGAACATGAAGTATCATCTGTACATACTCCATTAAGAGGGACAGTTCGAGCTGGAAAATATATCCCATATATTATAATATAGATATCAGTCATTTATTTGGAGAATTGGAGAAGATGAACCGTATTGTATGAAGTATTATATTTAGCGACAAGATGTGAGAAGTGTGAGCTAATGATTTGTAATGTATGAGAGTTAAAAGGAATTTAATATTTAGGATATTGTATAGGCAACGCGACAAAACATCGACAGGGCCGACATGCGTTTTTGGTATAGTATTCTAAATGTATTGGCCTTTATTTGTAATAATAATAATAATAAAAAAAATCGAACATTCCACATGCCCAAAATAAATACAATTTTGATATGTCCATCAAGAAATGTCTAAATATATCATTGACTATAGCTGATAAATAACATATACAGTATTTGAGAAGGAGGCCCTTGAAAGATATAGCCTGAATTTGACAAATTACTCAGGAGCTATAAATTGCAATGTATTTGGTTATGTTGAACTGTATTTTGAACCTAATTTGTGTCCTAAATTTGGATTATTTGAGGGGATTGGTGAAGACGAATTGTACATTTTCTAACGACCTGACCCGTATCTATCATGATAAATTGTGATGTGGTTCAGGAAAATGAGTCACAATTCGCAAAAAATGGATTTTGAGATATTATCATATCTGAATAGATGAGCTCAGGACATCTAAATAGTGTTTCTATATCATAAGTTTGATGTATTTAATTTTTTTAAAAAGTTGTTGATATTTTTTGGTGGATGATTACTAATAAAGTACCTAAATATACTCCATAAGAAATACTCCTTAGAAATGCATAGATATCTTAAATACATTGCCTTGAAATTACGTACATGTATTCATATCACTAACAGTATTAAGTAGGACTACCCCAAAAATCAGAACATTCCAACAAAGATATCTCATGAATAAATCACTTTGAAAAATATGACTCATTTTCCTGAAACACATCACAATTGTATGACAAGCATTCTCACCACACTGGCCAGCATTGTTGTAATAATCCTGAACACATTGGCATATGCCCTGAGAGCAGCGAGCATTTCCGTCTTCACAGACATCTCGGTAATTACAAACGCCGCCCAATGGTATCTTTCCTCCTGTAAAATATGTAAGTTATATTGATTCACATATACAACACACATTCCTTCTGCAAGACAGCCGCTAGGCTCCGATCAATTGCCTTAGATAAACGAAAAATCCCATCTTTTTTTAAAACTATCATAAATGAAAATTTCTATTTCTAGCGTGTGCGACAAATAAAACAACTAGATTTAAAAGTCTCGTATGAAACCTATTCGGAAAAGTGGTGAACATGAGACAGATTTGTATCAAGGTATGAAATAATCCTTCAAAGAAAGGGGCTGTAGTATGTAGTATAGAAGGTAAAGAAGAAAACGTCCGATGTGCGAAGAATTTGGATTAAGAAATTCAAAATATTGAAAAGAGTTGATCTGTGGCGGTAAAGTCCATAGTAATGAAATAAAATCAGGTGCCTATACATAAACCTGTGTAGATGCAATGTACCTGTGTTTCTCAAAGAAACCCATGTTCATAAACATGTGATATGATATGGAGCCCTCAGAAAATGCATGTATGTATTGGATAAATATGGAATATACTATAAAAATATATATATTTGACGCAATGGAATGATTATTAACAAGCGCAGCAGTAAGCATTGAATCAGTAGCAGCATCGCGCGGGATGGGTTGACAAGGAAAACAAGCAAACTTTAGGGCCTAGTCCACTAAGCCGATTCTCATGCGATTTTGCGCCGCAGAGGAGACTCTTTCGCCCTACATTCTGTGAGAATCGCATGAGAATCGGCTTGGTGGACAAGGCCCTTTATTCCAAATATGGTGATGTACTTGTCACACGACTTGGTATAATGATCATAGCGCAGCGGTGGAGTTTGACCAATTCTTTTGGAGGGAATTAGCTAAATAGTCAATAGTTGATGGAAGGCTGACTTACTTGACTTAGCACCTGTACAAAGTTAACATTTATTCATTAATGCTTTTTTATTTTTAGTGAAAAAATATATTTTTATAGATTCCAAAGGAAAGAGTTGAAAGAACGTCTGAATGTAGCACAATGCGAGTTTCCTTAAAGTTGACAAGAACTGAGTATATAAATTGCATATTTTTAAAAAGAGAAGGCTATTCTGCTAAGGAATGCGAAATTGGGAGAATATCCTTGCAGTAGGTTTAAAGATAAGGGACTCCAAAATCATCTTGGTCCTGATCTTGGTCCTGATATATTACTTTTCCTGTGGAAAACATATCCTATGACACTTGTCAGTGACATCTCCTCTCACACTTATTCAAAACCAGCCTATTTTTACTGTTACTATGGTAACCGTTGCCACCAGATCGTGACAGATGTAATGCTATAATGTCAATCTGACCTCCTACTGATGAAAATGGGAAAAGCAGTGATAGATTGTTTTGCTGCCATAGATTAAGTGACCCTTTTCGCTATTTTTACCTCTAGTGCAATAGGGCAAATGCATAGCCGCCATTTTGAATTTTGATTCGCATGGACTTATGGGAGTAATGGTACAGTCTAAAATCTATAGAAAACATGCCATGTTCAGCATGGACTATTTATCAGTGCTCTAATGTCAATATCCATGTATTTTACATGTGTCCATAACACAAGCCTCTATCCTTTCTTCCCTGGGTATAGGGACAACACCCTATTGCGACCCAACACTTTTCTCTACGATTTGAAATGGGCAGAGGAGCTGTAGCCCCTACTGGCCCATTTATTGCCCTTATTCAATACTCTGTACTAATATTGCCATACCTATCCTATACGACTAAGCTGAAACAGTTTCAAGATATTTCATGACTACTGGTTTTTATTAGAAAAGTCACTTTAAGGCATATTGATTAATGGTAAAAAGTAGACGTCCTCTATCTGGCCTTAATTTTGATGCAAGACTTAATGGAATAATAAGAATCAGTTCTGGTCACCTTTAAAAGCATTCATATTCAAATTCAGTGTGATACCGTGATCGAGTGGTCCATGATTGTTCATTCATGCATGCTGTCATGTACCCAAACTATTAAAGAAAATTTCATTTACAAAAATAGGGTATGAATATATAATATATGTGCGATGGTTGCGCATGACTAAATTTTAATTAGCCTGCACAAGATCATAATAGAATATTGTAAACGTATTAAAGTTCGCGCAGTATTTATTTTCGCTGTTTTAGCGCACTCACATTTGTGTGTGAAAATAAATCCTGCGCGAAAGGTATAAATATTGCATAAACAAGGTATGCGACTTTCTTGCTGCGCGAATTTAAATCCACGCGAAAAGGTGCCAGAGTATTTAGTGCGCGAAAATTTACCTGCGCGAAAATAAATACGTTTACAGTATTGTATTAGGATCTCTGCTACTATTCCATGTGATAATCTTGTAACTGCAATTGTAACTTTAAGAGCGATTAAAATGTATTAATATCATACTATGTGAACTAATCTAATAATAAAAGGCAGTAAAAGGTTTTTTAAAAAAGAAATATGCATGATGGGCTCGCGCGAACAATTTAATATAATATATTCATCACATGCATACAAAATTTCTCAATAGATTGTCTGCAAAGAGTAATACCAGCATCTCAGATTTATTTATGTGGAAAGAAAAAAAACTCTAAGAAGCTCTGCTTTTTATGCCTTGGTTGAAAAAGAGAAACAGAAGAAGGAAGAAAAATGAGAAGCGTTATGAATCAAGAAAAAGTTAGGAATTTTCTAAAATAGACATGTTTATACTAACTGCACTCGTTATCCTTTTCAAAGTAGTTTTCGCGACATTCACATGTGCCCTCTCTACATTCCACTTTCGCATCGGCGCAGTCTGAGTCCTGACGACACGATTCATGGAGATTTGCCTGTCGCACTGTGGCGCAAAACGCATAAAAGCTCTTATGAGGGTCGCGCTTGAGAAAAACACTTCTAAAAAACTACTTTTTTAACACAAAGTTTTCCAAACACTTGTGAAGTGAAGGTATCTGAATCGATTAGTAAATGGTACATGAATGTTAATCTGGTGTTGAAGTTCACAATAACCATAAAGAGACTTCTTAATATATCTATAAATCTTTAGTTAAATATCAACGCATGAATCAGAAAGGTTTGAGATTTGGAAAATTCTGATGATATAACTAAACTGTTTACTGACAAGGGAAGATAAGGATTGGGTTCTTATAAGCTAGTGACTATCAATGGGGGAATATATAACCTGTAGTACTTACTGCATCTAAGGCGTTGATCAAAGTATCCAGGTTTGCAGAGGCATTTGTTCTCTTGTCTGTTACATTCAGCATAATCGTCCTTGCACACATCATTCGGTTCACACGGGTCATTCAGTGGAATCTTGGGTACTATTGAAAATTAGCACACTTTTAGGGGCTTGTTCATGAAAGTGTGGTGTGTTGATTATAAGGAACTGGAACTTCGTTCTCGTTCATTATAATTCACAAACCACACTTTCACTCGAGACACATTAATTATCCACTACATAATCGTGAGTACTGCATTCAATATAATTCAATTAGAATATAACTTGCAATTGGCAGTCTGGAAGAAGTGCAGATAATGTAGAAGACTGATGTAATTTTGAAGCAAATAAGAATTCAATATATAATATATGTGTACACATTCTCACCGCATTTCATCTTTTTCTCAAAGTGACTGTCGATACACAGACAAGTGCCGCCCAAGCAGTCTGCCTTGGGATCCTCACACCTGTCTGCAAAGCTGCATTTCTCGTACAGAGGAATTGTTCCCACTGTAATGATAATAATAACATCCATATAAAAAGACAAAAAAAACATCCGTATGTGATCCGTTTTTAGGAAAATGAGCCACAAGTCGCAAAATATGGATTTTGAGATATCATCATATTTGAAAAGATGAGATCAAGCTGATTCCAATGATAGTAAACAGTTGGACATTCAATAAGTATTTCTATATTCTACGTTTGATATTTTTATTTTAGAAAAAAAAGGTTTGCAATGTTTCTGGATGGGTAATTACCAGTAAAGCAACTAAATAAACTCCATATGAAGGCCTTCAAAACGCAAGAATATATTTAATACAATGTCCTGAAATTTGTTACATAGATTTATATGACTATAAGTGCTAACCCCTCTAAAAATCAGAACATTCCAATAAAGAGATCTTGTGGAAAAAACACTTTGAGAAATATCAATTTTGCGACTTGTGACTCATTTTACTGGAACACATCATATATATTTTTTTTAAATATTTTTATTGGCCACAAACATTTTAAACAATCATTAGTAAATTACGCATGGCCATAATATGGTGCTTTTCGTGCGTTGCCAGATCCAAAATCAACATCATAATTCAAATACAAATAATCAATTGAGCAGAATGGTATCAATATCAAAATAAGGTGCCAATACCCTGCTTATCAAAGTTGCATACTGGTATACTAATGCATTATACCCGTAATCATGCAGCTAATGTAAACCGTACATGGTTTTGGTTTTGGTACATTGAATTGGTTTTTCCTTTAGTTTTAAGATATTTTATGACGATTCAAAAACAAAAGAAAGGGTTTATATTTTAATATCTTTCTATAATATATAGGGGCATACTGGAAGACCTGAATCAATTTCAGATGTTCGCAGCCCATATAATTATAACATCTTATCAAATAGAAAATATTTCAATTTTAATATAATTACTAGTGAATGGAACTCGATACTAGAAATTGAATATTCATCGGACTCGATTTTTACGCAATCTCGTCCTATATAGTTATTCACTTAGCACATCTTACCAAGCCCCCCCCCCCTTTTTATATAAATCTTATTGGTCAAAGTTTCACATACGTGATAATTCTCATTCGCCAAGTACAAAACATAATTAATTGATTTTACGACATCATTACATTTTAACTTTTACTTTTAATTACATTTAATTACATACAGACACTCTACACTATAATGAACACAATCAATTATTGTTGTAATTACCTAATTTAATTTCTTTCATTTAATATAGTTGAGATTGGTTTCTCTTTTTATACCACTATCATCATATAATATTCTAAGATTTTAATGCATCGATGGTTCATGCAGCTGCGGTATTTCATTACATAATGCCCGGTATCGTTTCAATTCGAAACAATACGGTACACTACAATATAATACAGACAATACATTCGTCCTCCATTTAACATTATTTGTCATGGTCCTACCTACCTGGTGTACAACCCCCAATCGTGGTATAAAAAGATTTAGATAATTAAACTCACCGCATTCACTATTACGAGGGTAGAAATTACTCAGGCATCTGCATATTCCTTGTTGACATTGAGCATTCCTTGTTTTACACACGTCCGAGCGATCGCATGGGAAGGTCAGTGGGATTTTTGGTACTGAAAGAGAATTGAGTTGGTTTTTTTTGGTTTTTTTTAAAGATTTTATGTATACTGGGGTTCGAAGGTCCCCTTATACGGGGTTTTTCGCCTGTCCCAGTCTTACATCGAGTAGGAGACAGAGCGAAAAAACACACTAAAAAAAGATGGAACAATGAAAAGAAATAAAAATCTAAACAATTCGATTCTCTTCTGAGTGAGTAGAGAGCATCTTAGGGGGACTCGAAAAAAATGTCCAAGGGATTTTTACAAGCTTTATTGATTACATGTTTTTATGATATGAAGAAACAATTTGCCACTCAGACCTGATGCGATGGAGTGTTAGTGTAGATGTATGGATTGATATTAACTTGATTGGCTTTTTGAGCTTTTGGAATAATACAGTGGAACCTCGCATAAAGACCACCTGTCTATAGAGACCATCCCTCTATTAAGACCAGTTTCTCTCAGTCCTGAATTGTTCTCCTCTTATTAGATTAGCCCCTCTAATGAGACCACCTCGCTAAAGACCACAAATCGTTCAGTCCCAAGCGTGGTGATGAGTGAGTGAGATTGGTTGCTTTACGCTCTTATCAACACATTTAATATGGTTATATCGAGGGCGGGAGAGCTGAGTTTATGATCATACCCAGGAAATAGAGATAGAGAAGAAGGGAGAGAGAGAGAGACAGAGAGACAGAGAAAAGAGACAGAGAAAAGAGACAGAAAGGCAATTTATGGTCATACCCAGGACCAAGTCCCAAGGGTGGTCTCAATAGAGAGGTTTCACTGTATATCAATGCCACATTCGAACTAATATTCATGTAATTGACGTACATAAAAGAGGAGCCATAAAGATGTATATATTATATGAAGCTCACCGCAGATTCCATTTTTCTCAAAATGGGTTTCCTCACAGAGGCATTTAGGCAGGTTGTTGGTTGGGGTGCACAGGGAATTTTCATCCAAACACACATCTTGACCTCCACAAACCTCATTTAGTGGAATCTTCGCACCTTCACAGAAAAGAGAGAATTGGATCATTAGTTTTACATTCTGTAACCAAATAGACCTCACCTCAAGAAATAGCCGTCTGATTATAGAGATTTAACTCTGATTGACTTTATTCAAAAAGTGTTAATGATCGTAAACAACAAAAGTAATAGAAACATTCTTTGCAGCTCATGTCCCTATACTTTTATATATTATTATATTAAGATACTACATATTATATTAAGATCATGTATGTCTTGTTGATTCGAGGTAAGAATATCAAAGCGAAAATATCCTTCTCACACAGCATATATCAATTTTTTTAAACGTTTTTATTTCCACATACACACTGAAAACATGACAGAAAAACACATCGCTAACAATAAGCGTTCTTCGAGGCCATCTACTCTCGATCTATATAATGTTGCTATAAGCCTTTACAATAATTACAAAAACGGTGAAATCATTATTATGTAGAACATTTACCAATAAATCAGAAGTGGAGTAATTTAATCAATGTCAGTCATCCAAACTATAATGTCATCACGTTATATTTGATAAGGCCGCAGTGGTCAGCTAGCTGTATCAAACTACGACAAAAGGAGCAACTTATGACGTCGGAGATGTTTTGCGACATTAGAATCAACTTACGACACTTGCGCCCTCTTTCAAAATATCCAGGGACGCAGAGGCAGCGTCCACCAAGACAATCTGCATTTGGGTCCTCGCATACGTCATCAGCCCTACAGATCTCATTCAGGGGTATCTTGGGCACTGCAGTAATACAGAGACATAAGTACTTTTAGTGCTGAAATAATAATCCCATCATTTTTGCTTTTCCAATATTTGAAGGATAACTAGTATGGATAGATTATAAAATAGCACAGGGTTATTTCTGTCCCTTTGATGATACATTTGGGATTGTATGGCATATTGAATATATTTATCGAGGTAGGTAGATAGTCGCTTTTATATCGAGTATCCCGGTTGTCTTAGTGGTGATGTTATTTTGGGTAGGAAAAAATTCCTAATTTATGGTTTCAATTCTTTATTATAATATTGAATATATTTATTTATGTATAGGATGGAAAGAAATTATACTTTTCATTAATACCTTGTAGAGAACTATTTTGCCATAAAGTAGGCATTTCTTAATTGTAATATAAAATATTCAGTAGAAGTTGTTTAAAGCCTGTTGATACCGTTTGATGAAATTACTTCTATGATGTTCTTATGATTCGGAAATAAACGGGCAAGGCAAAAGCTTTCCCCAAACGTTAATATCTCCAAGCCTTCATCGAAACTGCTGCACAAAATGTATGGCAAAGTTCAAAATTAAACCATGAATCCAGAACCTGGCCAGAGTAGGCGGTGTAGGAGTGCCTAGAGTAATGCATATTCATGAGTCACTGACCACATATATCTCTCTTATTGTAGTACATGGTGACACATCGACATGCTCCTCCTCGACATTCCGCATTGTTGTCAGAACATTCATCTCCAGGCTCACACGCTTCACCCAGTGGTATCTTCAGTTCTGGAAAACAATTCCTCAATATACAATTCTTGGAGCAAAACAAAGCCCACTTCTGTTACCACCATAAAAAGAAAATGTTACAACAAATATAAGACCAATGCATAATTGTTTGATAGGAATATATTTTTTATTGGTTTCTTAGACAGGGATATAGAAACTGATAGTCGACTAGGAAAGATTAGTATCAATGTTTTAATATCTAATATTATTATTATACAACTTTTAATCACAATGTATACATATACAAGAAGAGGACACAACACTGCTGATCTTCCAGATGGCCCTTTCCAAATTAAAGTTGAAAATTGCATATATATGATTGGATTACCATGCATTCCCAGACATTAAGTGATATACATAGAGAGAATGGGACGAGCCGGCAATAATCGAAAATTTATTGGAGGAGATTCGTCCACATAAGCACGATGCCGTAGGCAGAGTGCTTATGTGGACGAATCAAGTCCAATAATTTTTTTGATTATTGCAGGCGAGTTCCATTCTATATTTATTATATGGGCATAAAACTTGGTGCATGAAACTATTAAAAGTGCATATAAGTGGCCAAATTGGTGACAAAGTAGTTCATATAGGACGCGTCCTATATGAATATTTTTATAGCACCCCACTTATAGCACCTCTCATATAGAATGCGCATATAATAAATTGTTTTATTATTCGTCCCTACTACTGATGAATTTATTAAACTGCTTTAGATAGATTGTATTAACTGTTAGCTAGATGAAGTTTATTGTCTCTGTCTCAGTGGCTATGAACTGCTTCTCACTTTAACTTTAACTAAATACTCCTAGATTAGATATTACAAAATAGCCCTAAAGTTTATTTTTGACATAGTAATGTAAATTCAAATTTTGTTCCGGTAGCAACTTGTCAGGAACCCGCTGGAAGACCTGGAAGTTACCTTTCAGATACGGGTCTTCTTTTTGTACACCTTTTTCGTATGAATAAAAAATGCTTTGAATGGAATTGAATATCAATATGTCTAAACAACTTGAAGATGTATGGGTGAGGAGGTGGACAAACCGAGATATCTCTCCTATGTACATACCACAAACTCCGTTCTTCTCAAAGTAAGCTGCTTTGCATTTGCAGTAGGTTCTTGTACCAGAGGGACTGGATGTACATTGTGCATTCGGGTCCTGACACTCGTCCCTCCCAGTGGGACACTCATAGTTCAGAGGAATCTTTGGCACTAAAAGATCAAAGAGCAAGAGGTTAGCAGGTATCAGGTATTGTCATGTTTAACATGGGATTCATGCTATCTCCTCATGTAGGACAACATGTAGAAGTAGCATGGAGGTAGACAGGAGCAATTCTTGCTGACTCAGGTGTCTCGTGTAACATCTCCCATGAATATATTTATAAGATCCTTGTGTTGTTTTTTCAGCTAAGACCCTGCCCACACATAGCCGATTTGTCTCCCGATTTTGGTCTCCCACTGAATCCTATGACTTCATTTCAAATCCTGGTTTATGTTTTCTGAAATAACATAAACCAGGATTGGAAATGGAATCCTAGGATTCATCGCAAGACCAAAATCGGGGGGCAATCGGGAGGCAAATCGGCTGTGTGCAGGGTTTAAGCAGTTGGACAAAGAACGCTTGGACGGAAGAAATGTATTAATTCTATAGAATAGTTGGTGAAGTTATCCGTTACCAATTGACGTTTATATATTTTTATACTAACAATATAGGTTTAACTACAACTACTGCACAACGGTGGTGGTTTTTACAAAATGAATAAGGGTACAATCTGCCACTAAGTCAACGTCTTTATGGCAGTCCTTATTTTGATGAAGGTTCAATTACACCATAAATAGATACAATATGGCAAATATTAGGAATAGATCTTCCTTTCTATGTTCACTTCAGATCTTATTTCGATCATACTAGTAAATAGCAAGTAGAGAGTTCACATAAGTGCAAATTCCTATCTGCAGAAAATATGACAATGTCATATTGACAGCAGTCAACTAATAATATAACAGTAGAGCTGGTTCTGAATAGAGAAAATTCTCATCTAACCAAATACATACAGTTTTCTCTAGTTTTAGAAGCAAAGACACTAGCTTTAACAATATATTATGGTAAGGTGTTGCCAGGCTATTCCAGTAGAGTGGAATCGTGTAGTAAACTGAGTTACGAATTAATTCTAGTCTAGGGTTTGGACATTTCATCACAATTCACGAGTTAGAGAATGACTGACCACAGCGCCCGACAGATTCAAAGAAGCCCTGTGCACAGAGACAATATCCACGATTACACTCAGCATTAGCGTCCTCACACACATCACCTCCAGAACATGCTTCATTTAGAGGAATCTTAGCCACTGAAATATCAAACATAGAATAATGTTAATTGTCTTAATGGCATGTAATTAGGAGTATTAACTGCAGAATACATGTATGTTATATGTTACAACATTGGTGGCTTATTGACCTTGACAATTGCAGTGTTGATTGACCCAGGAGGGACCAGTCTCGTTTACATAAAGGGTTTGGTCTTTAAAGGGTGGTCTCCACTGGCTGCGGTAAGCTCTGCGGTAAGCATTGCGATGGTTTTTGCTGGTTCTGTAGGTGGTGAGGAATGACGAGGACCTGCCTACATGGTCAGTGAACGATGTAGCCACTTCTCACCAACACACCACCATCGCAAGGCTTACTGAAGAGCTTACCGCACCTTTCCTTCTTCTTACACAGTACTTGAAATTTCTACTCTGACTTACAATCAACCATTTCCAACCATTTCATTTTATTTACTTATCATACCAATATGTGACCCATATCGATAGTGCAATATTATGTGACTTTAAGTATAGCCTCAGCTATTATTATAATATATGCAATGTCAAAGTTGACTGTCCAGCGACGGAGGCTGAAGTGGTATTACATCAGGATTGCATATGCATTTCCCATTTTAAATGGATAATTAAATTTGCTTATCATCTTACAATCATACACTTGCTCCAAATTGACTTAAATTGAGTTATTACCTGTGTTACCGTTGTGATGGCAAACTTTATTAATTGATAGACAGTTATTCAATATCTCGATGTTATCATCTCTCTTTAAACTAAATTGCTGTTATGACGAACTTTATTAAATGAACTAGATTAGAACCGCGAGGCATTGTTCTTGGCAAATAGTTATGTCAAGCTGTATAAATATGTTGAATACAAAAACACAGAACGGCTATTATTAAATGAATTCGTTTAAATCCCATACTAATTATAAAAATACAAACCCCCTAGATAGTAATTACTTATAACATATATTGTAATTGCTAAAATTAACAACTGGGTAAAATTTTGTTGCAAACAATGTATTGACAACCACGGTCTTAGTTTCATTCGTTTTGATGAAACTCTTCGGGGACCACAGTACAATACCTTAAACCCTGCCCACACACAGCCGATTTGCCTCCCGATTGGCCCCCGATCTGGGTGTTCCGATGAATCCTAGGATTTCAATTCTAATCCTAGTTTATGTTATTTCAAAAACATAAACCAGGATTTAAAATGAGATCATAGGATTCATCAGGAGACCCAAATCGGGAGACAATTGGGAGGCTAATCGGCTGTGTGTAGGTAGGGTCTTAATAGCCTACCTGTACAACCCATTCAAGTGACTGGGCTGTAGACAACATCTACTCAAAGCAACTGCTGAGATAGATCATATGCAAAGGTGAAATGAGCAAAATCCCAGTGCTATGCACATGAAGCAAGAGCTTAAAACACAAGGACCTACATATCCGCTCGTGGCTGCTTTTGATTGATGAAGAGGGGCCAGAAATACATGAAATATCAATTTTTACATACGATTTGTTACAATTGTTAAAGGGCCTACTCCACTGAGCCGATTTTCATGCGATTCTCACAGAATTTAGTGCAAAAGAGTCGTCTGCGGCGCAAAATCGCATGGAAATCGGCTTAGTGGACTAGGCCCTTAACCCAACCTATCAACTTTTAAAATTGTGGAAATTGAACGAGAAAACCAATATTCAATTCAAGTTAATTCAATTAAAACGGAAACTCCTCAGTTGCGATGGAACCTACCGCATTTTGTTTCTTTATAGAAGTATCCACTCTTGCATTTACATCTTTGTAAGACACAGATAGCATATCTGTCCCTGCAGTCCCTGTCATTGACGCAGAACTGGTCAATCTCTGACAAGGTCGTTGTAGGAGGTGGTGCCGGCGTCGTTGACATGGTTGTCGTTGGAATTGTGGGAACTGGAATGAGAAATGGGCACTTTTAGAGCATCTAGTTTATATCAGCATCAGAAGTATCTACTTTCTATGATCAACAATTATTATCTATATGAAAATGACATAATATAAATCAATATCTATTATCTATGAAATTAACATAATGAGTTTCCATGTTAATCCTATCTCACCCCTCATCCTATCATCGTAGTTCACTCCTAGTTCCTTCTCTTAGCTAGTCTCTTTCTATTTGTGTTGTTACATGTATAAAACAAGTAGACTAGAGGCAGAATTTTCAAATTTTACTATAGGAGGTACGGAATGTTAGAGGGTGGCATCCACCCTGGATTGGTAGCCTGACCATCACTGATTAAATTCATGGTGGATGCCACTTGCGCTGACCTATATTGGCTGAGAAAATCCAAGATGGCCGCCAATTTTTCTGACTTTTTTAGGTTTTTTGCCAATAACTCTGAGGATAATGCATTTACATCTTAGGTTAAATAAAACCATGTGTAGGGCAAATAATTATCTATTGATTGATACCAACCACTTGATTCTGCATTCAGTAGTTTTTGTATAATCACCTTTTGAAAAATGAGGTCATTTTGCGCTTTTGCGACAAAATGAAGTAGGCCTCTATTTTGTGAAGCACAGTCAAGTTTGTGTTGGAGATAGAGCTAAACATGTATTAAATGTTTGTTAGAGTATGAAATGCTCTTTAAAATGAAACATTGTACATATCTCTATAACTAAAATTGAATTTTTTATGAATTTATAGCAATTAAAAGGATATTCCAATTATTGGTTAAAGTCAAAAACCTCCTACGTTCAAGTGTCTGTAGCTTGGATTTTTGGTGTCAAGTCACCCATCTATTGCTTCTCATGTGAAATTGGATGTATTGTCATGAAATGCATCAAAAAAGTTTTTAGTTTAGTTTTTAGTTAAAGTATAAAATGTCATAAATCCTCATCTGAATCATAATGCAATGTGTTGGGTTGCACCACAGAACAGCTGTAGCCTGTCAGGCATGGGATATTCTGTTTCCAGCAGGGACTCCATCTTGTTGTACAGTCTTTCCACCTGCAATGTGTTATTTCTCCTAGTCCTAAGGTACTGCTTCTGATATTATCAAACATGTTCCAAGGCATGGTCAATATAGATCAGTTTGAAGGTATTTGAAGTACATAAGACCATGAAGTTGTCACAGAATATCTTGTAGTTAACTGGATTGGTTGTATCTATCAGCAATGAGTAGAATACATAATTACTGTGATTGTACAAAGCTAGCCAATACAAAACTAGCTATGAGAACATAGATTTGAAAGCAGTAACATTGAAATGCCTGTTAATGAACAAAAGAAGTTTGAAAAGCATCTTCATATATGAGATCCAGAACTAGTAATAAGTGAGATAATGCAAGCACCATGCGCATCCCAATGCTAGCCTAATGCTAACACCCTGCGTTATGTTCAGACCCTAGGCTACCCAACATAGTGGTCTCTGTAGAGGCCATCGATGAACAGATAGCCCTAGTAAACTGGTCATTTTGCATTGGAAAAACCTATTCAAGTAGACATTTGATACACAGGAACTTAGAAAGCATGTTTAAGTGTTTGTGGGATGAATGGATTTGCCTAGAAGTGGATAGGGAGTCAAAATGTATTGACAGCCCTTCTTACTTTTCATAAGCAGGGTAGGTGATCATTACCTATGCATAACATGACATAGCAACCTCTTTGGATGTGTTTAAGTTGATATGTTTAAGTGTGCTTCATATGTTGCTTTCATTATCTCGCTATTAGTGTTTGTACCTACTGGTCAAGCATATAATACCTGATTTTTTTGTCATCAAGTCAATTCTCCAGAGCTGTATGCCTTCCTTTGCTTAGTGGCATTCATATGCTGCAGTTACCCAACTGGCTGCTCTCTCTAGATCTGCCTCCTATCCATGCTCTGTAGCTCAGATGATAGAATGTTGTCAGAGGATATGCCAGAAGACAAACAGATCTCATAATGGATGTCCACTTTTATCATACTCATGAGAGCAGGGGGATCCATATTAAAGAAGTAAACTGCCTCTTGTGCATACTCTCTGACATCATGTGATAAAATTATCAGTGATTGATCTTATCCAGGGACAATAGGACATCCTTCGCATTGATATTCACCACTTTGAAATGTTACCGTTTGTGTGGTATCATTGATGTCAACAGCAAATTAGCAGAATTTGCCAGCTTCAATATTTATTTGACAGAACAGAAATGGGGTTATTCTCATAGTAAGTGTGAGAAATTTGTTTCTGAGTTCAATATTCCAGTCTGATTTGATCATGAATGGTGCAATGTCCAATTTGGATGGGCCATTCTATCAATGTCATTGATCTTGTTTGTTGGATGGTGATCTCAAATCCAATATGATTTAGTGTGAGTAACTTTCTTTTTGAAGCAGCATGATGACACATTGCAGGTGGAAAGACTGTACAACAGCATGGTGTCCCTGCTGGAAACAGAATATAGGATATCCCATGCCTGACAGGCTACAGCTGTTCTGTGGCACAACCTAACACATTGCATGATGATTCAGATGAGGATTTATGACATTTTATACTTAAATTAAAAAACATTTTTGATACATTTTATGACAATAGATCCAATTATACATGAGAAGCAATAGATGGGTGACTTGACACCAAAAATCCAAGCTACAGACACTTGAACGCAGGAGGTTTTTGAATTTAACCGATAATTGGAATATCCTTTTAATTGCTATAAATTCATAAAAAATTCAATTTTAGTCATAGAGACATGTACAATGTTTCATTTTAAAGAGCATTTCATACTCTAACAAACATTTAATACATATTTAGCTCTATCTCCAACAGAAACTTGATTGTGCTTCACAAAATAGAGGCCTACTTCATTTTGTAGCAAAAGCGCAAAATGACCTCATTTTTCAAAAGGTGATTATACAAAAACTACTGAATGCAGAATCAAGTGGTTGGTATCAATCAATAGATAATTATTTGCCCTACACATGGTTTCATTTAACCTAAGATGTAAATGCATTATCCTCAGAGTTATTGGCAAAAAACCTAAAAACGTCAGAAAAATTGGCGGCCATCTTGGATTTTCTCAGCCAATATAGGTCAGCACAAGTGGCATCCACCATGAATTTAATCAGTGATGGTCAGGCTACCAATCCAGGGTGGATGCCACCCTCTAACATTCCGTACCTCCTAAAGTGATTTCTAAGCCCCTTTTGAAATTCTGCCTCCAGTCTAAAGTCACAGTTTATCGAACCAAAAGGTAATAGCCACTCAACCAGATTTAACCGTTCAAACGGTTAAAACTGTGGCTCATTTCCTACCAATTATACACTATTACTTATACACTACCAATTATGTACTTGCAAGAATGGAGATATTGTCATATTATTTTGTGTATCGATTAATAAACGTTTCTTAAAAAAAATAAAAAATATCTATTATCTATTATCCATAAAAACAATAACATGAAGAATCACCCTTAGTCACTGCCTTAATTGTAGGTACAAATTAAATTCATTAATTTGAAGATTACATTCGTGATTAAATTATTAGTAACCTCCATTTCATTGCTGGTGAACTGTCTGTGCACCAAATAGTGCACCAGCAATCCCTCAGTGTCGACCAGTAATCCTTTAATCTATATAAGTTGTGTCGGCTTTCATACAATTTATTATATCAGTTAGCATATGAAGCTGATGTGATGAACAGTTCGCAGGCGTATCAAGATATGGGTGAAGTCGCCAGAAAATGTACAATTCGCCTTCACCAATCTTCTCAAGTAACCCAAGTTTCAGACGAAAATAAAGTTCAAAATACAGTTCAACCTAACCAAACCTATTGCTAGAATCAAAGCAATGCCATATATACTCGGATTTACCTAGTATTGACCAAATTGCAGCCTAATTTAGCAGAATTTACAAAATGTGTACAACTACCAATAGTACATTTTCTTTTTACAAAATCTGGCCCATATAATAATAACTTGCGGACGACCTAACTTCTATAAAGCATTCATATAGACAATCATATATATTTAAGAGGTATTAATGAACCTGTTACAGGCTGCCTTAAAATGAACTAGTCACATATTACTTTGAGCAAATAAAGGCCCTGGTCCACTAAACAGATTCTCATGCGATTTTGCGCCGCAGAGGACCCTTTCCCACTAAATTCTGTGAGAATCGCATGACAATCGGCTTAGTGGACAAGGGCCTTACGGCAAACATTCCGAGCAATGACTGAAATGGATGCAATTGAAATGCAAGTCATAGTGAATAATTCATTGCCAAAATCAAACAATCAATCCTTTAGATATATATAGCACTGAATGGATAGCTAGTAGTCAAACTTGGCATCCATGTGTGACATTATAATGACGTCACAACACACAGGTTCAACATCTTTGTAACCACCCATGTTGTGTTGATAGATACATTGTTGTTAAGTAAGTCAATGGGTACACTTATTTCAAGGGCACTATTTGTATATAGCATAGAATTATGGCAGATAAAATTGACCTTTCAGACTAATTATATTATAATTATGCACTCATTTTTCAAATATCGTATCGTATCGTTATGTCACTATGATATGATTAGTGCGACACTGGGAAAATAGCGGTGATAGCAACAATAAAATAACCTCTCCAGTCTAGGCCCACAGCCTTTCAGGTCGGATAAGAATTGTATGTCAGTGATTGCACGCCTACTGCGCAAATGGCTTTCCGGGCCTGGAATAGGCGTACTAATGAGATTTTAATGACATTTTGCGGTTTGGAGCGAGGGCGAGAGCCCTTCCCTCAGTTTGGAGGGATTCTCTCAACTCTGAGCTTAGACTGCTTTCAATACAAGGCAGTTTGCCTTCAAACGTTTCTGTTACAAGAATAAACCGACTATATTTTACACCATATATATATAGGATGCACTTAGGTGATTTAAATTGCCCTCTGTCTTTTGGTAAGAAACCCATAATAGACATTTTAAAATTAGAATATTGTATACACTCTCATTTATTTCAAAACTTTAGAGTGTATTGAAATTGAAATTAACAAGGGCGTGCCATGACATTCAGTATATCGTGTTATTATTGATGGTCTCCATAGTGACTCCCTCAATGGGGTCACTCAACTTGTCTGGGCTCCACCTCCCTTGGTCATTTCACAAAAAGCCCTGAGGCCATTCGTTTAATATCAACATGATAGTCAGGTAGGCTGTAACGCTTGAATATCCATAAACCTTCTAACGGACAATCGAACAAGTGACCCCGCCTCAAATTGTTGGAGCTCGTACAATGTGCACCAGATTATTTTTTGTCGATTGGGAAAAGCTTTATCACGAAGCACTGGGACTTAAATGTGTACGACATAAATGAATTTGCATTTGTGTGTGGCATAGAGGGAGGAGGTCACGAAGAATGTATTTGAAAGCTAGCTAGTAAATAGTTGAAATATATAGGTGTAAAGTTTGTATTAGGCCGTTCTGATTGTCCAGGGGATTGTTATTCCATAACTTAAGGGTTAAGTATCGGTACAGGTCTGTAAATAGAGCAAAAAACTCAAATAGGGCATTACATAAACCCAAAACTGAATGTAAAGAGAATGTGGTAAAACATTCTACCACCTCACCTCTCTAAACCAGACGGGATTGCAATTCCTAGACAGGAACACTATCATAATTTATTTATCAACCTTCATCTGATACCATCTCTTCACTCGTTATTTCCTGTGGCATACACTATGTGATATTGTAGTAATCATTGTAAAATCTTGATTTTAAAGTATCTACCTTCAGGTGATTAAATATATACTTATGACGACCTTTGAAATTGATAATATAATGCGTATAATGTTAACGGTAAAACGTTTCTTTGAAATTGATATTATAAAATGTATAATGTAAATTGTATTTGTGCAGGGCATGACGTAAATCACCCCTGGGCTGATAATGTATTATATTGTTATTAATTCCCGAATAAAGATTTTAGATAAAAAAAAATATCTGAGGGGAGGGGAGGGGGTCACTGGGGAATATATGGATTTATTCGTTGCCCCAAGATATTATATTATTTCTCTTTTTAATCAACAATTAGTGTGTCTTTTCTTTTAAAATGCTCAGACTACTTTCATATAGAAATCACCAAGAGCTATATATCTTATTTAGAATAAGCGTTTTTAATGTGGACCCATATCAAGATGCAAAGTAGGTTCTATGATGAAATAGGAATTTGTTTTTGAGTACCGGTACTGAGTATAGACTCATTATATTACGGGTTTCCTTGGGAATGTAACAATTAAATGTAATTGTTAAATGTAACTTATAATTAATCTAAAGTTTTAAAGTCTGGAGTACTGCAAGGACGACGCAAGTAGTCAGGATGAGTTTCAATACTGGAGTGATTCTCCTCAGGTCCTCGCTTTGTCTTTTAATGAATAGTTCCAAATCTCTCCTACCCCTTATTAAACCATGAGTCACGTGATGTTTAATGGGTCACGCGCCTTATATCAACAAGAGTGATTAACTTGTATCCATAATTAAATGGCTGCTGATGACAGATATCTTAGAAATCCAGACTAGACAGCTGAATAGAGGCCATACTTCTTCATCTATATGGAAACTGTCATCTTCTGACAACTTCAAGCTTCGGGGCTTTTCAGATTATCAATATTATTGCACATTCCAGTTTCTTCACGGGCTAACCTTAAGACACCACAGTGGACTGATGCTAAGTTTAGACCTAAGTGATAATTCTAATGTTATCACAAATCATGATTCAGCTACAATACCAGGTTATAGATTTGACTTATCATAGAATAGGGGAGTTGCATGTGCCACTGCGCATGTCTGTACAGTGCATCCTGGGATGGATTCTGATGAAATCTGACATACAAATAATTTGCAACATTTTTATCAAAATTTTCAAGAATGTTTTCATCAATCACTTAGCTTGTATAAATGATCTATGTTAACCAAATGCATGATGGGAAAGATAGGGACGTGTGTTATGGAAACATGTATAACACATTGATATTAACATTAGAGCATTGATAGATAGTCCATGCTGAACATGGCATGTTTTCTTTTAAATTTTACACTGTACCATTAGTCCCATAATTCCATGCGAATCTAGATTCAAAATGACGGCTATGCAACTCCCCTATTAAAAATTGTGATGAAAGCTGGCTGAAGGTATAAGCGCAGGTGAAGGTTTGAGAGGACCTTGGACTAGATATCTTCTCGCTGCCGAGGATAACTAATCATTTAATACCTGAAACAAAAAATGTCAAGAATAATCATTATTTAACTGAATAAAGGTAAAGCACTTACCTACATCTGAGAGGCATTGGTATATGATATGTACATAATTTGTATAGATGTCTATACACCCTGGTTCATTGATATTTCTCCAGCCCACTCCTAAATGCTGGCATCGCGTCTTATTATGACACAATTCCTTGTAGAAGTAACCTTCGACACTGCAAATATCAAAATATATGTTTGATGAATGATCCAACAAGATATAATTGATCATGGACAACCTTTGGATATTGTCCAGTTTATACAAAACCACTGGTACAGAAGTTATTTGGTTTGTGGATTGAGAACCATGTTAACTTGTATACTTTAATAAGAGAATCAATTCATGGAATTGCGTGTGTTTTGACGTAAGGAATTTGCATGAAAATTCTTTGAAAACCAACGCATAGATTTAGAATCAAATTGTTCAGGAATATGGCATTCTGGGTGTTTTAGTTTTTAGAGAACACACTCCTATTTGAAAATAAATTTCTATAGCAGTCTCGGTCTCATGAATCTGTGTACCAGAACATGATTTGTCAATCGTGGAGAAAGAACTACTATATGAATGTTTATTACATACATAAAAAGGATCCACCCATTTGGATTGTTTGAATATGACACAACGCTTGGGTTGGGTTTTAGGGATTCTTTATTATCATTCTTATTTTTTCCTTTTGTTAAAAATGCCTAATGTTCGAGGCTCCTACAAATTTTATTGTTTCTAGTAATTGTATCAAGATCAAAGGTAGATAAAAAATGACTTTGTTATCTGATTAGTACCATCACCACAATATTCTGCTACCTTTTGTAAGTAAGATCAGCACGTCCTGAGAATAGTGTAATTGTTACATAATGTTCTATTGCTGAATAAAAATCTTTAAATACAAATACAAACAAGATTCTAGATTCTCGGATTATACCCAAGAACCTAAACTAACACAGCTAATATAGATGGAAATTCTTACACCCTTTAGCCTTGTCAAGTGAATGAATATACAGAGACACATGAGATCCAGTGAAAGTATGTGATGATGATCTTTTTTGGATGTCAAACTTACGTCTGTCTTATGTCAGCTTTAAAACATAAATACCTGGGCCCTCCAGTAGTCACCAAGACAAGTAATTAACCATACCTTCAATCTCAGCCAGATAAACTTGGCTCACTTTTTTTCCCCACCCACCCACACCTTTTTTCTAACACCCTTCTCCTTCCCTCCTACTCCTTATTTCATGAAAACTTCAATTTTATCAACTTATCATATCTTTATACAAAACCTTCAATTTTATATTAAATCTACTCGCCAAGTTTATACATTTTATCTATTTATATTTATAAAACAAACTTAAATCAAAATAAAGCAAATTTTTAATTTCCCAAGACTGCCTTACATATTTATTCATTCACTAACTCTAGCTTCTCCGATTCAATGATGTGATGATGATCTTTTTGAATGACAAACTTGCTTTATGTCAGGTTTAAAACATAAATACCTGAGCCCTCCAATAGTCACTAACACTGTGACCACACTAATCAAGAAAACTGCTTTACCTCATCTTAAACCGCTTTACCTCATCAAGGGGGACATTGTTTACATGTGTGTTTCTGTATCTATATACCTCTGACATGTATGAAAGTAATCATCAGAGATCATAATCAATATTAGATCATAAGGATTTCATCATTATCGCCATCAAGCCAGTGCCTTTTGGATAAAACAAGTTTCCAAATCTGATAGTGATGAGGTAAAGCCAATGTAATGATGAGTGTAAAGTGACTGAATGATTTCTGTACCACACAAACACGTTATGGGCATCTTCCTTAAAAATAATAAAAGCATTTCCACACTTTTTACTTCCAGATAGCTCTAAGTTAAAGTTATTACAGTATACCTTGGTGCTGTATGCATCCCCTAACATATAGATTAGCATCCCATATGAATGAAGAACGTGTTAAACATAGCAAACTTTTATGAACAATCTAGGCCCAAACTTGAGAGAGTCCCTTCAAATGAAGAGAAAGCCTCTTGCCTAAAACCGCAAAGAGTCATTATAATTCCATTAAGACCGCAAAATGTAATTATATTCCCATTAAAACGCCGAGTTCTAGGACAAGAAACCGATTAGCGAGGTAGGCTGACATACCATTCTTATCTGATTTAAGGGTTTGGACCTAGAGTGGGAACTGAAACCTCCGAATCCCACTTTACCTCATCATGTATAAGTAGGTGTGGGCACAGTAACCAAGACAAGAAATTAACCATACCTGCAGTCCCGGCCAGATAGACTTGGCTCACAATGCTCATCTGGATGACGTCCATATACTTCTTGTAGAACATGTATCCTCCTCTCTCCACAGTTAATGTCTACAAATCCTCCATAACAAGCGTCTTCTATCCGCTCTGTCGAGGAAAAATGCAATGAAAATTAAAATTAGAAATGGAAATTCTTGCAGGTATCTTAATGGTCTGTTATAATTTTAATCAACTTATATAACTCACATAATTCATACTTGGTGAATCGTTGATTGAAAAGAAAGTAAACTCTATTAACTTTAATGTTGTACTTGTATAATTCAAATCAGGCTAGTCTGAAAATAGTTATGCTTGATGTATAAGCATGTCTATTTGTCCTGAATAAAATATTTACAAAATCAAATCAAATCTGACATACTTACATACATACAAAAATTGGTATGTGTTTTAAGAGATTCTGTATTTCTATATTTTATATTTTTCTCTTGATTTATACTCTGTATTGTAACTCTTGTGTAGTTCCCCATTATTCAATATAAAACCTTGCTATATTTTCTTCTCCAGAAAAGGTAACAGCGGGAAAACATGGAATTCAATTCCATAAGCTTGTAACCATGGACCTTAGTGATGAATAAACAATTTTCAAATCAAAACAAATACTTTCTCACTGAACTTTTAACATTAGACCATGTGAATAACAATTCTTCACTGATTATATTGGACAAACCTAAACTAAAATGTGCTATATGATGTATATAGTAATTATGTTTGGAATACTTGCTTCTATTCTTTAATCACTAGTTATTACGTGTTGACCATAGCATTGATTTTAGAGTAAATAACAGGTAAATCTTGGCTTGGATACCCCTATTGCTCCATTGTTGTTTTACTCTTATATATATATATCTATTGATCTTTTTCTAAAAAGTTATTTGGAAGTTGCGGTCAGTGCAGAGTACGCACATTTAAATTCTTTCAGATTCATGCTATCCAAATACCTTCATATATCGAAATTTAATAAATGACATTAACCGATATAAGCTGGCCATTTGAACCATTATCGTTTCAAATGTATACCTGTCAGCGAGTACTGTTTAGGTTCTATTCTTCAGTCACAATAGCGACCTGAGCACCTGAGTAACAAGGAGAATGTCCCGAGGCTGAATCCAGAATACCTACATAAAGGTCAGATTTTCAGAAAATGTACAATTTAACTTCGCCAATTTTCTCAAATAACCCAAATTTCGGATTAAAATATGGTTCAAAATACAGTTCAAGCTAACTAAACTGATTGCTAGAATTAATGCAGTGCCGAATATACTGGAATTTACCTAGTATTGACCAAATTTCAGCCTAATTTAGCAGAATTTACTAAATGTGTAGAGCTGCCAATTGTACATTTTCTGAAAATCTGACCCACCTACATATAAAGGACACGCCCGGTACTCGCATCCTATACTGCAAATATACCCTTATGAAAATGTTTAACTTTTTGATCGATCTGTCAAATCATCATACTTAGAAACCTGTGAATCTATTCTGGCATGTACATACAATTATTTGGCTAGTAAAATCTGAACTTGTAAATTACCTATACATGTTGCTGTTCCACGCAGAAATAAAAACAGACTTGTGAAAAAAAGTAAAATATATATGAGAGCTATTTGTTTTGAAATTTCGCTGCCAGGCCTGTATATCTGACTCATACCTTTGTTCACTTTTGATCACAATAATAACTTTCATATTTTATCTGTAGCTATATGCACTCACATCGGAATTCGGGAGCTAAACTTCATCCCTATGTGAATATTCCATTGTTTCTCAAATAAGAACTTTACTCGAACCATAGTGATAATGTGAAGAACAGAAAGAGGCGTTGTCTCACAAACGACTAGACGCCATGATTATTCACAGTTCCTTAATCCATCCATCCATATTTTTCTTATTATTCTGATTCAGAGCCACTTTGAAAAAAATATTCTATAGATCACAAAACAGGTGTTCTGTAGCTCACAAAAAGGTGTTTTATAGCTCGCAATAAACTCCCTAGTCAGATCTCAGAGAATTGTTTTTTTTTGACGGGGGTGGGGGGGGGGGGGGTGGGGGGTCGGGGGGGGGGACCATGGAGTTTTGTAACATCAATGTATTTTCTCACGTGCCATGTGCCGAAGAGAACCACAACAGAATCTTGGGGGAAAATTGCTTTGTTGACAATATTTTTCTTAAAAGCAGTGACAATGACACAAGGAATCTGGAACTTCGATTTTTCATCTCACCGAGATGATTATTCCCAGCAACGTGTTTACTTTGTAACATGTCAAATGCTCTGCTGAGAAGAATACAAATCTACGTTGGTGTATTGGATCTTTTGCTATAGCATTTGTGATCCGTTTTAGGAAAATGAGTCATAATTTTGAGATACCATCATAGTTGAAAAGAGGAGATCAAGCTGATTCCAATGGTAGTAAACAGTGGGGCACCTAAGAAGTATTTCTATACTTTAAGTTTGATATTTTATTTTTGAAAAAAAAAAGAAAAGTTTGCAATGTTTCTAGATGGGTAATTACCAGTAAAGTAACTAAATATACCCAATATGAAGGCCTTCAAAACGCAAGGATATATTTAATACAATGTCCTGAAATTTGTTGCATAGACTTATATGACTGTAAGTGCTAAACCCTCTAACAATCAGAACATTTCAATAAAGAGATATTGTGAATAAATCATTTTGAAAAATATCAATTTTGCGACTTGTGACTCATTTTCCTGGAAAACATCACATTTGTACTACATCTTCAGGAACAGACCATGGGAACGGCAACTATAATCCCAGCCAAATTTGAATCTTCTTGACCTTAGGTTCATGAAGATTTGGTCCAGCTAAGTGTCCTCTAACTTGATACTTAGTGCAGAGTAATTTGGCATGAAGCGTGAGATATCCATGCAATTTGATACCATTCAATACTTGAAAAGTGGGACCAGAATCTTCAGTTACATCATGCTATTATAGATAGAGACGATTGAACAAGGTGCTAGTGAATTTTGAATATATATATTCAGATATATACCCTTAGCAATTGAATTCTGATTTCCCATAGTGGAACTAAAAGTTAAAGAAAAAAGTAGGATTTTTGATTGTAAGAGTACAATATATATTCTTATTCGACCCCCTTTATTGCGTCCGTCATAGAGCATGGACATGTAATACAGGGAATGGCAATCCGTTTAAATCTACTGAACAATATACATTTGAATAATATTAATGGCTCCCCAAAACTAAATATTTGTATAATCCACCATAGCAATATTGAACAGAAGTCCGGATAATGCACCGAATCGCGACTACAAAACATTTTTCCCAAAGTGACCAACTACATGTTATATTTCCTATACAATCCAGATAGTTTTTTAAGATGATATCTGAAACATCAAGTCTCAAGGGATTGCTTCCACCACTTTGCCTGTGGTTTACAGTGATTATTTTTGTCTGCAGGCTGTTAAATACATTTACATGACATCGGTGTCTCTGACAATAAGGATTGATGAAACCCTAACGGAGTTTTAGATACATTATATTCGCATGTAAATGATACATTTATGCCAGTCTGAACATGGCCTACTGTCAGGACAAATCTAAATTTATAACCTACATTTAGGAGAAACCACTGCAGGATCAGAATATAAAACTAACATAATGGGTTGGATACATTACCCAAGATAATGAGTATAAAGGGCCCAGTCTACTAAGCCGATTCTCATGCGATTCTCACAGAATCTAGTGCAAAAGAGTCCTCTGCGGCGCAAAATCGCATGACAATCGGCTTAGTGGAGTAGGCCTTTAAGGCAAATAAACACGGTTTCGCAACAGTTAGCGTTTGGATGGAAAAAAATCGATTGGCTTAAAAAAGAATGGGGTCATATAACCTTCTAGGAAAATTGTAGTGTGACAGGAAGATAATGATGAATAAAATCAATATTTTTTTTATTTCGTTTTTATTGGCAGTAATATGTACAATCCATTGTACATATGCCGGGGGCGTTGTTCCTCCCATGCTGCCCTAATGTTATTGCTTAAGGTGTAAACATGCACTTGGTTAGAAATAAGACTTATGGGTTAAGGGTGGTCTCCACTGGCTGCGGTTAGCTCTGTGGTAAGCCTTGTGATGGTTTGGGCTGGTTCTGTAGGTGGAGAGGAATGATGAGGTCCTGCCTACATGGTTCACTGGCCATGTAGGCAGGACCTCGCTACTTCTCACCATCACAGCACCATCGCAAGGCTTACTGCACAGCTTACTGCAGAGCTTACCGCAGCCAGTGGAGACCACCCTTTTTGGGTTATTGGCATAGGGGGTGTGGGGGTAGCGGGAGGCGTGTTGTGGCACCAGGAGAAATTCTAGTCATCTTATAAGTCAGCAGCTGATTGGTTTAATAAAGTCAGAAATTTCATCCTCTTTTTAAGTTCAGGTTTCTCAGTTCTGGACTCAAGGCATTCCAGTTGCCAGACTTCCTAATGGCCTTATTTTGCAATCTTTGTAGCTTCGCTATTTTGCTGCTACCTATGTATGTTAAGAATGGGAGTGATCGAATAGTCCAATTAATACTGGTAATATGAGAGTTTTTACTAATATTATTGCTGCATGTGACGTCAGGAATTGTCTAATACATCCTAGTTGATAAATTCTAAAGTTTAAATTTCTTGCTACCATGTCGAGCTGCGGCAGCATCGTCATACGTTCGTCAATTTTTACTCCCAGGTATTCGTAATACGTGGTCCTCGTGATAGTCTGGTTATTTACTTTGAGTACAGGCGAATTTAATTCCTTCTTTTTGCTGATAATCATGTATTTTGTATATCATGTATTTTGTATATATAACCCCTAACTTTTAGTTTCTGGACCTGAAGCATAATAACATCTTCTAAAAAAATACAAAATAAATGAACATGTGCACAATAATTCCTTAAAATGGCCTTAAAGCATTGGTGGGAAATATGACATAAAAATGTCCATGTCTGTAACGTTCATGTCACGTCAAGTGAGATGGATCAATCTTTCATGACGTCACTCTTCCGTCGACAGCCCATTTTTACGACATTGAGTTTTTACGACATAATATGCTCAGATGTGAGTTTCGATACGTGCGGTCGCATGCCGTTTCATCCATTGTAAATTCATTACTGGAATAGGGGACTTGATGTTGGCATGATTTCGTGCTACAATTGCGATATGACAAAAATCCAAAATTCCATACATAATCCATATAACTGAATAACATCGCCCATTCTTTACTATAATGCAAATACTTTGTTAAACTAATTTCCATCTCTAGTGAACGAACAGCAGTGTAACAGAACTCTCATACAAGGATGTAAAATAGATCAGCTATATATTCTTTTGCACTAAGTTATGATACCCAAACGTAACCATCATTATATTATTATATTAGTCTCGGTCCATAGGCTATAACCACGTTAGATAGAGACTAACATGATTAATAGCCCCCATTGAAGAGGTGCCGATGCACCGTGCACCAGCGGCCCCTCACTGGAAGTTCTTAGTCCTTTTGTAACCTCTAGGATAAATGGCGAGTGTTCAAATGGTTATAATCATTATAATGCTGCCTTTTTCCTATTCTCTAAGTCGATCTATATATACTCTCAGAAAATAATTCAGATCACATAGATCTCTCGAATGTCCGACATCGCATAACGAATTTGAACTGAATTCTCAATGTAGCCCTGCACTATTCTTATTCTGAGAATACGTAGAACATGTAATTTTTGTTACACTTATTTTTGGTAAAATGATCAAGTGTTTTGTGTTACAAATAGCCACGTATATACTCTATGGCCATTCTTGTATAATTATGTTAAATTAGCTAATGATGGTCATTCTCTTGTTTTGTATTGGACATCTTTCTTCGGGCTTTTAACATTGCTTACATGGGTCAGATTTTCAGAAAATGTACAATTGGCAGCTCTACACATTTAGGAAATTCTCCTAAATTAGGCTGAAAAATGAGGATTACCGAGTATATCTGAGTATATTTGGTGTCGCATTGATTTAAAGTATCAGTTCTGTTATGTTAAACTGCATTTTGAAGCTCATTTTTGTCTTGAATGTGGGTTATTTGAGAGGATTGGTGAAGGCGAATTGTACATTTTCTGAAAATCTGACCCATATATGCAATACAATTTTGAGTTTCAATTTTGGACACAGATCAGAAAATATATTGTATCATCTTATTTAGCCAATTATACTTAATTGATTGATTCACATTGCTTTCATTCGTCGAAATATTCATCAAAACCTTTACCTGCGTCATCATCTTCGTTAGAATTTATCCCTTGACTCACAGCCTGTTGGACGAATACTCCCAGTAAAATGATCCATATAAAAATCTTAAAATCCATGATGTCCCGATGATCCACAACCGCAGATATATATTATTCTCCTGGATCAAAACTTGAATCACAAACAAACACAAACGAAATCTGGATTTCCACTGATGTAAGATGACGGTTTCATAGTCGACTAATTTGTAAGTTTTGCTGTATACTTTATGGTATATGTACACCCACTCATGCAACGCCTTCACACTTTATGAAGTTTCTGTTTGCCAAGAAGAAGACTTACATCCTATAGCGAAAATTCAAAAATGAATCACATTGCTCCTATATATATCCTTATCACTCTCCACCCATGACAAACAGATCCAGTGTGTTTAATAGGATGATGCAGATTAACTAATGCCGACTGGTCAACAGAGGCTGGATCCCAAACTGACGATGACTATCACCACATGACTCTGGCTGTAGTTTTGTGCAGAGATCAGCCCGAGGGCATAAGGCTCTAAAATGCCCTCAGGGAGGTCAGGTATTAAAAGTTCTGACCAGGCGAATAAAGCCTTATAAACACAGTCACACATAAGGGGACAATGCCCATTGCTGAGTGGGACGGTCCACCCAGTGGTCAGTTGTAAGGGGACTGCTATTTGATGCATGGACAAGGACATGTTCTGTGGTAGCATGGATTCCCTTTCATGTGTCGGTATTGCAGTCCCACCAACATGCTTGATCAAAATGGACGGATAGAGAAAAACATGGAACAATTCATAGACGGTAGCTCTGACCGAGAATAATTCTAGTTTATTGATATTCACAGTGGTTGGTAGATTTTTCATACTTTAGATGGTGATAGTAACTTTGCGGTTTTAATTTGATGCCACGGGGTCTTTCCCGAAAACTGATTTGGCTCACACGTGTGTGTTCAACTTCCCAGAAGTGACATGGCCGTGTTATGTGGATAACGTGCCTATGTTCAATGCTGGAGGACGGTGGAAGTCACAAGTTCTAACTCAACAATTTGTTTTTTAAAAAAAAATGTTATGTTTTTAGTAAAATGTTTCTGATACTGACAAGGAATGAATAGGATACTACATGTGTAAAAAGCGTAAAGTATATCTGATATGAATTCTCTTGTCTAGATGTATATATTGACTTAGCACTTTACTACCAGATCAGATCATTTTGGTAATGATATTGAGAAGATTGAATGTTCTAATAACTTCCTATATAGTTCTTAGCAATTTACTCTTTTCTTTTCCTAGTTGAATTTCGATGTAATGTAATTTAAAAGTTATTCAGGCTATTCTGGGAATATTCGTACTATATGTATGGAAATGTCTGTGTCCTGAATAAAATATTTTCAAAATCAAAATCAAGTTGTATTTGTATTTAAAGATTTTTATTCAGCAAAGACATTATGAGTAGTAGATTTTTCCAAGTCCAGGCTGTCGACAAGATTATGAAAGTTAAAGAAAGGTTATACAAATATTCTAGTATCACACTTTTAAATTACTATAGAAAACCAGATGCAGAGTATACAAAATATTGCTAATGTTACATATCAAAAACTGAAGATAACTAAATAGAAAAATATAGGATATGAATAAAACTAATAGGTGCGCAGGTCTATATATGCCATTTAAATTACTCAGAAAATCTAAACAACCTATTAGGAACTAGATTACCAAAACAATAGGAAAAAATGAAAATAAAATAAAAGCACTAAAATAACCACACCTGCGGCGTTGTGTGAATTTCAAATTTCTCAACATTCAAGTTTACAACAGAAACAAGGTTCAAAATTAATATACGGGTCAGATTGTCAGAAAATGTACAATTCAACGTCGCCAATCCTCTCAAATAACCCAAATTTCAGACGAAAATAAAGTTCAAAATACAGTTCAACCTAACCAAACAGACTGCTAGAACAATGCAATGCCAACTATACTCGAATTCACCTAGTATTGACCAAATTTCAGTCTAATTTCGCACAATTTATTAAATGTGTACAGCTGCCAATTGTACATTTTCTGAAAATCTGACCCATACTCCAAGGTTAACAGTTAATTAGTTAACAACTATTCACAGGTGAACTACAGAATGTGAAAACTGGGAACTTCTTTCTAGGGGTCGATCATGAATTCCGCTTCCCTCTAATTTCCTGGACGGATATGATATAATGATTCTTATGTTCGAGAAGAAATTAGCTCCCATTAACTGTGTGAAAGATGTGCTAATGGGTCATATTTTCAGAAAATGTACAATTGGCAGCTGTACATATTAAGGAAATTCTGCTAAATTAGGCTGAAAAATGATAAATACGGAGTATTTATGTGTATATTTGTCATGGCAGTGATTTAAAGTATCAGTTCTGTTATATTAAACTGTATTTTGAAGCTTATTTTTGTCTTAAATGTGGGTTATTTGAGAGGATTGGTGAAGGCGAATTGTACAATTTTCTGAAAATATGACCCTAATGCACACTATAGGGCCTGTAAGGTTCATGGCCGCCGTCGCCCGCTTTCACTTTTTTAATCGCGTTATGTATCACTTCTGGGAAAGGAAGTGACGTAACGGCCGTAGACAATGCATAATAGCAAAGTTAATATCCTCTCTCTTCATCGCCCCAGTAATGTCCCGGAACTTCAGTTCAAGTGGTCGGAAGTTAAAATAAATACTGGAGAAATCTACAAACAGTGAAAACTTTTCACCCAATGCTTTTTCAATGGGAGCGACGTGACTTCCTTTCCCGTAAGAAACAGCAAGTGCGTGACAAACTTGGTGGTGGCCATTTTGAACTTACACGCCCTATTACATATTACTAGCTCAACAATACCAAGATGGTATTTAATAAGGAACACCTCATATAATTCACGAAAGAATTTAACAAATAGGCCTATGAGGTTCACGTAACACCTCTCTGCCCCCCGCCGCCCCCGTCCACTGAATTAAGTAAACTAAGTTGAATTGAAGTCTGACACTAATAAATCTTTCACTGTTAATGTATCATTAAGTCAAGTTGCTGTGGGCAGGTGGCGGGGAGAACGTCAATAAACGATGCATTTCACTACTGCCAATAGGGCCTGTAAGTGTCATGGCCGCCGTCGTCCGCTTTTGCTTTTCTAATCGCGTTTTGTATCACTTCTGGGAGAGGAAGTGAATTTCGCCGTAGACTTTGTGTTGGAGGAAAAAATATCCTCTCTCTCCATCGCCCCAGCAATGTCGCGAAGTTTCTGGTCACCATTTCGTCACAATGCTATTTCAATGGGTGTGACGTCACTTCCTGTCCTGGAAGTAGCAGCAGGTGCGCGACAAACTTGTTGGCGGTCATATTGAACTTACACACCCTATACATATTGATAAAACAAATGCATAGCCTTATTATATTATATTATGTTAAAAATTGATACTCAACACTCAGGAAGTGTCTTTGTGCATCAATTGTGTATGAAAACGGTCGTTGATTAAAATTGGTCATTCATGTTCACAATTAAAACTTTTATATAAAACTCCATCATATTGAAATAAGATATTTGACTGTTTCAGTACATGTGAGTAACCAAGTGTTGAGTGGCAATAGTGATAGATCAGTGGAGATACCTACAGCTAAAGCACTGGAAGAAAATATTCTGTTTTTATTTTGTAAATCCTAGATCAATCCTAACTAAATTCGGCAAAGTTAGTAAATACGGAAGCATCCACACACTCATGGTGCATACTTGTAAATCCGGTGGATCCAGCATAAATCTGAACGGGCTTGGTATTGTTTACATTCAACAATCGGTATCATTACTCACTAATAGGGGAGTTGCATAGCCGCCATTTTGAATCTTGAAACGCATGGAATTAAGGGAGTAATGGTACAGTATGAAATCTATAGAAAACATGTTATCTTTAGCTTGGAATATTTATCAGTGGTCCAATATCAATATCCATATGTTTTAGATGTTTCTATAACACACAACTTCATCTTTCCCATCAGGCATTTGGTTTCTATAGATCATTTACACAACCTACGATATTGTTGAAAACATTCTTGCAATTTTCCATAGAATTGTTGCTAAACATGTGTATGTCAGATTTGAACTGAACCTATCCCAGCATGCACTGTCATAGACATGCGCAGTGAGACATGCAAATCCCCCATTGGATTACCATGATCTGGCTTGCTTTCCTTGTTAGAATGCAAGAGAGGCATGGGTCTTCAGTGTATATCAGGGAGTCCTGGAAAACCTGTGCTATCACAGATGGTTCTGAATTTTAAATAAAGCATAGTTCTTGATCCCTTTTTCCATGATAGAATGTACCTGTGATGATATATCTGGAAATAAACCTATTGCACACATGTAAGAGATTTTCATTCAAAAATCATTAGTATAAAATCAAAATCACTACCGGTAATGGAATTTTATTGCAAATAGGAATCCTCGGCACAAATGTAGGCCTATTTTCTGGACGTGTTTATTGTTGAATATATGGGTGAGGGTGTCAGCTCTAGGTATACATTAATGTGAATAAATTCAGCTAAACTAGGCTGCAAAATGATAAATACTTGATATAGGCGATTTAGAATTGCGTTTATCAATGCAAAATGTCCATTTGGTACAATGTTATGCTGAGCTGTATTCTATATAAACCTATTTTTTTTTACTTAAACTTGGTTTATCTGATCAGTGGTGTGGTTAAGAAAGATTGTAGGCCTAAATTTTCGTACGCCCTAACCCATATTCGTCAATGCATACAATGTTTTTTTTTTCATTCTAGGGTTTCATTTTAAGATATTTAAACGTGCTGAATGGGAGAATTTATTCTGTCCTTGAAAAACCGAGTTCCCCTGAAAAGCCCTCGAATCTGGTTATCCAGCCTTGCCAATTCTTCTTCCATCTTTACATTATTGTTATTTTTGTGAGCGCTTTGATCAGAGTGTCGGAGAATACCACCCGAACCATTCTTCCGTTTCCTTCGCGTCGGAGGAGGAGCCTGGTTGAGAGAGTGTGAACTCGACCTAGAACATGCTGTTCGAGTACTGGCAGATGATACAGAATAGTCAGGTGATGGAATACCCCGATTAATTAATTCACCCCTTTGGAAGATCAAATGTGTATTTCTTGGTGACCCCTCAATGTGTTGCGTGGTATTGTTCCCCATTAAGAACTTTGGACTGGATGTTATCGGTCCCCTGAAGTTGAGCAGGTCTCCAATGCGAAGCACCACTCCATCGGAATCATCAGAATGGAAACCACTTGAATAAAAATGTTCAGAAACCAAATCGAAATTGTTATTGTCACTTGATGATTCATTGCCATCGGTGGCACTTGATATTGAAGGCAAATTAAATGGTGTTGATACTTCTGGATAGATTCTACTTGGGTTAGCAATGTAGCGTTCTGCATAGCCTGAATTGTGCAACATGTCATCCCATGCTTTTACAATGGCCGGAGAAGCCCCAGGAACGGGGGACCCGCGGTAGTTCCTGTTTATGTCTCGTTTTTTGCATTTTTTCCTCCAAAACCCAGGTAAGAAGTATTTGGGTTCATTTTTCCTCGCTCTCTTCGTGCTGTTTACATGGTAAATTGCCCGGGTGTGTTCACGAGAAACTCGAGTGCACAAACATGTATTTGGGGGCGATGTCGGAGAGGTTATGGTTCCGCCGACAGGTGGCGTCGACATCCCCGGATGTAGGCGTCGGCGGGAGGCCACTAGGGCGGCGCCCCGGGTTGCAGGACTGACAGCTCGAATTCGTCTGTGTGATGGGGAAGAAAAAACATTGCCATGGTTAAGTGCAGAAACTCATACATTTGTGATGTGTTTCAGGAAAATGAGTCACAGGTCAGAAAATTGATATTTTTCAAAGTGTTTTTTTCACAAGATCACATTATTGGAATGTTCTAATTTTTGGAGGGTTTATCACTTATGGCTATATCAATCGATGTATCAAATCAAAGGACAATCTATGTAATATATTCTTTCGTTTTAAAGGTCGTCATATGGACTACATTTAGTTACTTTACCCCCAGAAATAGGCTATTGGAAACTTTTTTTTCAAAAACGAAAATATCAAACTTAAAACCTAGAAATACTTAATTGATTATTTGACTATTTACTACCATTGGAATCAGCTTGATCTCATCTTTTCAAATATAATGGTATCTCAAAATCATATTTTTTGCGACTTATGACTCATTTTCCTGAAGCACATCACATCTAACATCTATTTAACGTACTCTATGATGGCGAGAGGGGGGATGGAGATGGAGCTAGATGGGTATACTTTATCTCATGCTAATTGTGTGTCGGAAATATGTCTTTGATGGCGATGTGTGGAAGAAGAAATGCCATTACTCCCGATTAATCTGCCACCTCCTGACAAAAAAAAACAGGTAGATCATGACATGGACTCGGGTCCCTCGCCGATTTGGGTGTCACCACCCACTATAATATTTTATCAGTTTCCTTCTCCCCCAACAATATTCCAAGACACAGAGGGACCCACAGAGGGTGAGCCATATCTATCTATATATGCTGAGATATACATATCAGCATTTGCGGTCAGCTTAATGACCAAAACAACTCGCCTTCCTTCCAGCTCCCCTCGAACGGCGTTTAAGAAATATATATATGGGTCAGATTTTATGAAAATGTTCAATTCACCCTCACCAATCTTCGCTAATAACTCAAATTTCAGATGAAAATAAAGTTGAAAATACAATTCAACCTAACCAAACAAATTGCTAGAATCAATGCAAAGCCAAATATTCTCGAATTTAACAAATATTGACCAAATTGCAGCCTCACTTAACAGAATTTACTAAATGTGTATAGCTGCCATTTGTACATTTTCTGAAGATCTGACCCATATAGGAGGGTGATGGAAACAAAGGATTGTGCGTCGGAGATTGACTTTCTTTGTTTGAAAAGATGCAACAAATTTCAAGATCTAGCATGACTCAGAAAAGTGCAAAATTCATCTTTAAATACAAAATACAGATCATATTAGGGTAACTACCAGTGACTAGGGAGCAGCAAACTACACTGTATGGCACCCTACACATAATAACACACTTTTAGTCCACTTTGGAGATTAATTATCTCACATTATACAAAGATAATAATTATGGGGCTTGAAATCTGCATAAAAATCAATTGTAGGATATAACAACTTAGGTTTACCTCTTGTTGAAGTTATATATCGCATAGAGAATGCAGAGGAAAATCAAGGTTTCCAACCCAGCTGCTGCTACTAATGTACCTGTAGGAAGAGAATTCCAAAATATATTTGCATGAGTAATTTGAGAGAATCTAAAAGCAATGACGTTTTCATTGAGTTGCAGTCTTTTTCTGATGCGCAGCTACATAAAATAGGCCTAAATACACACATTTCTCTTCCAGTAAAGCTGAGACTATCGGGAAATAGTATAAATTTAGACCGACAGCAAAGTATTCTGTTACAGGTTTCTATTTAAAAAGATGCACATACCAAGGAATATGTTGTTTCTACCACCTGTAGAAGTATGTGTGTTTTCAGAGGCAAACGAACCATTTGTGGATGAAGCTAAATAATCATTTGAAGAACTGTTGGGGAATTTATCTAGAAAGTGCGTATTTCTCACTATTCCCTCAATGACGATTGTGTCTTTAATTTTGAAAGGTTTTGCTTGCATGGGGTCGAGGCCATGGACTGTCGAATTCACCCCAGCCCTTTTATTTTGAACATTGAGCCTGGAATGGTTCGTGGATGTATAGTTTTGAGTGGACACTGTTTCGTTAGTCAATAGGATAGGGGGAGACAATGAAGGGTTGTTTTCTGTGTCTGGAACAGCACCAGTCATCGGTGCTTGATGCTCGTCCTTTAGTCCTCCAATATTCTCCATTTTACCTGTTATAGATTTCTCGTTGTGATTTTTTATGGTGGTTAACAGGGAGTATAATCGTCCTCTCGTAACTCCTGCCATGGAATCTGATGTGGAAGTTGGCGGAGTACTGGTTGAACGATGCAGTTCTTTTCCAACAAGATCGTAGTTATTTGTAGCGACTTTCATACCGATTTCTGACTCTGGGTTGCCAGCTATTTTAGATGTATTTAAGACAACGTTCTCTTCCTCCTTCCGGACTAATCCAGAGAATTCATAAAAGTATATACCAAAAGAATTTTTTGTTTCGTTTTTGTTCCCCTTTTCAGACATCAGACGAACGGTCAAAACTGTCTGGTTATCGGTTATGGATGGGTAACTTTGATTGGCTGGTTTCTTTTGAGCATTGTTTGTACCTGCCCAATGATCACCCGCGGGGATGGAGATGTCTGTCGTCATATCCGGTGTTATCTGGATTAGGCCGGATCGAGCTGGAAGAAACTGATAAAGAACACACATTATTTTCACAAATTAAGTAGAAGAAAATACTGGGTTCGGTAGAAAGTGATGGCTACTCTATGATATTAATAATGTAGGGTTAGCAATAATATTGTTATCGTGTAATAACTAATCTATAAGATGATGGACTGATCGCCGACTGATCGATGTTTCCACTCAGGCCTATGAACTCGTGGGCCGTCATCGTATGCATATATATGTGATGTGTTCCAGGAAAATGAGTCACAAGTGGCAAAATTGATATTTTTCAAAGTGTTTTTTCTACAAGATTTCTTAGTTGAAATGTTCTGATTGTTAGAGGTCCAGCACTTATAGCGATATGAATCATGCATGTGACAAATTTCAGGACATTGTACCAAATATATCTTTGCGTTGTGAAGGCCTTCATATGGGGTATATTTAGTTACTTTACTGGTAATTACCCATCTAGAAACATTGCAATTTTTTTTTCAAACATTGAAATATCAAACTAAAAACATAGAAATACTTATTAGGTGTCCTAGTGTTTACTATCATTGGAATCAGCTTGCTATCATCTTTCCCAATATGGCGATATCTCAAAATCCATTTTTCTTCCATTTTCAATACTAGATATAAATTTACAAACAATAATGAATATTTCAATACAAACTGCTTAGAACTTGAGATTTATGCCTTTTTCTGGACCCTATTAAATATATCAAAATTCTAGGTGTCAAATCGGAAATATTAAAAACAAACAGGGTGGCTAAGCATTTTCTCTCCAGGTTTCAAGAATCACATTATAATAAATTTCGGAAAAAGTACATCAATTTATTTCCATTTTCCACTGGATATTGGCGATTTCCTTTAACTAAATTCTCAGGAACATGGCTGCCACATGCCATTGACCTCTGGGTATCTCAGCAACCTGCTGGGCGCTGATTGGCTAAAAGTGATGCCTGGAGGCACCAGCAGGTGTCGCCAAACACTTGGGGCTTATATGGGTCAGATTTTCAGAAAATGTACAATTCACCTTCAACAATCCTCTCAAATAACCCACATTTAAGACGAAAATAAAGTTCAAAATACAGTTCATCCTAGCCAAACAGATTGCTAGAATCAATGCAATGCCAAATATTCTCGAATTTACCTAGTATTGACCAAATTGCAGCCTAATTTAGCAGAATTTACTAAATGTGTACAACTGCCAATTGTACATTTTCTGAAAATCTGACCCATATATCCAGAGGCTCAATGTACACGACCGTTAATATGGGATATCGTTACAACATAACGGCCTTGCTATTTTGTATACCAAGTAAAATTATAAACCATGTCCACACTCATATCCACCTCTCTCCGTATCTAGGTATCATTTATGCTTAGAAATAATACGAATTACAAATGGTGACCAGCTGGGTTCCATATTAGATAGAGCCACATCACACCATTTAGATATTCGCAAAAGTTATCATGATATAAAGCATTCGTTAAGAAGTGACATATATATTCGCATATGCGCGTTTTAACGAATAATAAAATGTATTGAATTCTGCCTTGTATTGAGGTTATTGTAGACTTGGATAAGTCTTTGATTCGTTTTTTTTTCATTAACAAAAGTAGGAAAAAGAATTAAAACTAACATATTAGAGTCACTACGGCCTCGACTGAGGAATCAAGCGGACGCCTAACCATCAGTAAGGCCTTTGCTGTGTGTGCTCATTGAGTTAGGCAGAGGGACTTGATGCTAGTCTAAGGTTATTGTTGAGACGATTGCTTTTACTTTACTTTGTAATTACATTTTACTGTTGTGTAGCAGGCAGGCCCAATATTATACACTGTCTATATTTAGCTAGAAATAGATGTACAAAAGATAGGGATAGCAAAGTAAAACACAATTTAAGGGATATTCGGGAGAGCTGTGACTGTCACAGAGATTATTCCTCTTTCCATAGGTTTCTCTCTTTTAATTCTACATTGTATGACAATTGTTGTAAATGTGATATGGAAAAAAAATCTATCATTATTAATATTATTACTTAGAGGATCATATTGTTAATTTGAATGAAAGAAACTGGTACACTCACCCCTCGATAGTATCCTTGACTAATATCTAACAGTAGTTCTCATCGTCTGTCTATGGAATCCAAAACAAGAATGACTAGATATTGTCATATCCAATAGAATTGGCGGGACCTGTTGGGGAAAACTCCCTTGCTTGGGGCAATGCGACAGGTGTCTTATCTTGCTATGAACCAACATCAGAGGCAATCATGGTTCCCAGGGGTCTTCTCATCGTCAAACGCCCATTGGCTACAACAGAAACTTCCAATTAGTATATCAGACAGCGTGTAAAAAGTACTAATAAAATTATATGTCCTCATCTCAGCAATGACTAGTTTTTAGCGGTTGAGTATATGGTAATCTTGTTGATTTATAAATAACCGCCCATGCAGCTTTTAAAAGCAGCGCCGACCTTGATGAGGCTGTTGAGATATATTATATGGGTCAGATTTTCAGAAAATGTACAATTGGCAGCTCTACACATTTAGTAAATTCTGCTAAATTAGGCTGAAATTTGGTCAATATTAGGTAAATTCAAGAATATTTGGCATTGCATTGATTCTAGCAATCTGTCTGGCTAGGTTGAACTGTATTTCCAACTTTATTTTCGTTTAAATTTGGGTTATTTGAGAAGATTGGCGAAGTTGAATTGTACATTTTCTGATAATCTGACCCATATATCGCATTCTCTCGAAGTCACTCACAATTTATTATTATTTCTTTCCATCGAATTAGTTGGGACTTTGTCGAAAATCTTTATTTTATCTCCTTAGTAACCCTTACTGCAATTGTTGGGCCACGGATGCATGGATAATGTATTCCCTTCTAAGTGTTATTGTTTCATTGATCTTCCTTTTGGACATTCCTTAAAAATTGTGGGATTGTTTTAGTTTTAAAAATATGTTATCATGTAGTCTTGATATCTATAGTCATAATTCACAGGAACACTAGTTGGAAGAACTGCAAAGTGGCAGAAGGGGGCTTTCCCTATATTTAAACACTTTTAGTACGGTATGATGAAATGAATAAATATCATTATATTTAAATAATGATAATAATGATTAACAAATGAGTACTATAGTAAGAATACATGTACGATAAATGTACGATAATGTGGGTAGGGTAACAGAAGTGAAGTTTCAATTTAGGAAGATAACTGAATCAGACATTGTAGTGGCCGCAGGTAAGATCAGTAATTACAAAGCCTCAGGTATCAGGCTTATGCCTACAAAAATACTAAAACAATGTATAATAGCTCTTAAGACCCAGATGATGTACTTGTTTAACCTTTCACTAGAGAAATCTGACATTCCTATCGATTTTAAGCAGGCTAATGTGACGCCTCTATTCAAGGATGGTGACAAAGGTCAACCAGGCAACTATAGACCAATCTCTTGTATAAAATTACCTGCGAAGCTTTTAGAAATATGTGTTCAAAAGCAACTGTCCCAGTATCTTGAAGGAAATGAGTTATTATGTGAATGTCAGTATGGTTTTAGAGGGGGGAAGTCAATTAATAACGCTTTAGATAATTTATTGAGTAAGGTTTATAATAACATAAATGATAAGAAAGCTATCGACTTAATATTTTTAGATTTTAAAAAAGCGTTTGATACGGTTAATCATGGGATATTATTGTCAAAATTAAGGGGTTATGGGGTAACGGAGAATGCTTATTTATGGTTTGAAAACTACTTAAAGGATAGATCACAAAGAGTCTTGGTAGGAGATAAACTCTCCTCTCTCAAACCTGTGACATGTGGCGTGCCCCAGGGCACAAGTCTCGGGCCGTTAATGTTTTTAATTTACATTAATGACCTTTACAAAGTAGTGAAAAACAGTGACATCCAGCTTTTTGCTGACGACACGGTTTTATACAGAGAAAGATTATTGGGACAGGACAAAAGTATGGAATTACAAGATGATTTGAATAATATAGTTAGATGGTGTGCGGTAAATAAAATCTCCTTAAACATCAACAAATGTAAGAAATTAACAATCAGGTCAAAAACTGACTGGAAGAATATTGTGAAATATAAGATAGGAGAACAGGAACTGGAAAATGTAACAGAATATAAGTTTTTGGGAATGGAGATAGATGAAAGGTTGAATTTTAAGGTGTTTCTCACGAAAAAACTGTATCTGGTAAAGTCAAAAATACATGCTTTATCTAAGCTTTTTAATGCTTGTGAGAAGAGCACCCTTCTACTTTTGTACAAAACAATGGTGCTACCGATTATTGATTATGGGGACTGGTTCTATGGTTCGTCGGCTCAAGCGCACCTTAAGAAATTACAAACGGTACAAAACTCGGCTTTTAAAATCATTCTTAAACTGCCAAGATTATCGAGTACTCGTGAAATTCATAAAGAGATTAATCTTCCGACTCTCTCGTCCAGGAGAGATAGCCACTTGTTAGAGTTGGCATTCATGAGAACGAGAGATAATGATAACTTAGATAGGAGAAACATTGGTTTAAGAAGACTAGCTCATGGGAAGAAATTAAAGGTACCACAGCCGAAAAATGAAATTTTTAGGCGGTCATATGTGTATGCGATGACGAACCTATGGAACAGTCTACCAGATGATATACAATTAACACAAACGAGAATCCAGATGCGTCAGTACCTTAAAACAAGGTATTTTTCGGAATATGATGAACATTTGAAGAGTGAATTAAGTTTAGATGATTCTATTTGAAGTGTTCACGTAATAAAACTGGATTATCTACTTGTATAGATAAACCAACAATGAAAGAAAAGGCATGCAAGTCCTTATTATAGGATCGATATATCGATGGAATTGAATTTATATGTTTGAAACAACTGGGTATTATTTGTCTACTTAACTTCAAATTGACTGTACTGAACCTTAAATTGAGGTGATTGTATGTGATTGTATGTATGTTGTTGTTCTAATAGTTAGAAGGATATTGATCGGGCTCATGGACTTTTAAAGTCAAGTAGTATGCTTAACTGGTAAAACTTAATAATAACAAATGCCGACAGAACATTGACATTGGTCCTTGAACCTTGAACTTTGCATTATCACTGGACCTTGAACTTTGAACTATGAATTATCACTGGAAGTGGTCGGTATATACATTTCAATATTATAGAGTATTATGCCATTAGGTATTGATTGTTTTATAGTGTATTGGAATTATTCGATATAACATGAGCTTGAGTAAACCTAAAGTAGATTAGTATTTTAACTTCTGGATCGGAAGGAATTATGTACATCCCGATATCGTGTCTATGGATTACAGGTATTAATAGTGTAGGATACCCCAGGAAGATCTCAAATTGAGAGGCTGGCGTCCTTTTCTGGAATTTGATGTAACCGATCGACTCAGAATAAAAATATGATATATATATATATATACCATATAGTGTACAAGGGGGACTATATGTGATGTGTTTCAGTAAAATGAGTCACAAGTCGCAGAATTGACATTTTTCAATGTGTATTTTCCACAAGATCTCTTCACTAAAATGTTCCGATTTCTAGAGGGTTTAACACTTATAGTCACATGAATCCATGTAACAAATTTCGGGACATTGTATCAAATATATCCTTGCGTTTTGAAGGCCTTCGTATGGACTAAGGCAAATCAGTTTTTTTGGGAGATAGTTAGTGAAAACTCTCTTTCGGCCATTGTCTATGATAATATACCTTGGAATCATACCCTTTCATGGGATGAAGACATAACAGGGGAGGAGGTAAGGAAATTGGTGGAGGCCCTAGACTGTGATAAATCATCTGGCCTAAAAAACATCAGGACTAAAACTCTGAAATTGTTTCTGTTAAGTGACTTGGACCGTTTCACTGCCCTCCTGAATTTAGTTCGTACCTCCGGGGTTTTCCCCAAATCTTGGAAGAAAGGTGTATGTACCCTTATATGCAAAGTCCCAAATGCCAGGAGACTATCAGATTTCAGACCAATTTGTATCACCCCTGTGGTTGGAAAAATATTTGAAAGGTTATTCCTGAAAAAATTGAACTCTTATTTCGATGAAACAAACTTGTTATCACCTCACCGACATGGCTTTCGGCAGGGCAAAGGGGTTGAAACAGCCTGGAGATCTTTCATGGATATAACATCTAATCATAAAGATAACTCCATTAACACTATAGTCGCATACCTGGACATATCCAAGGCCTTTAACAGTATTAACATTGATCTGCTCCTGTTGAAATTGTCCATGTACGGTATCAAGGGCACACTACTTGAACTGGTCAAATCCTTTTGTAAGGGTCGTATACAACATACTCTTTTTAATAATGAAATCTCTGACCCAATGATACTGAAGACCGGCATACCCCAGGGAACCATATTGGGCCCGATCATGTTTAGTTTGTATATTAACGATTTATCTGATCAGAACTTTAACAGTGACATACTTTTATATGCAGATGACTGTGTAATGTGTCTACCTCTTTATAATGCTAGATATGCCAAGCTACTTGAAAATGACTTAACAATATTTGATGATTGGACAAAAAAAAATGGCCTCATGGCTAACATTAAGAAAACAAAAGTCCAAATTTTACTTTCCAACAAAGCAAAATTCACCCGGGACATTGAAATAAGAATGAGGGGATCCACCCTAGATCGTGTTGCAACTTTCAAGTATCTTGGTATTACTATTGACGAGCAGATGAATTTCTGTAGCCATGTTAACATAGTGTGTGGTATAGCAGGAAAATATCTCAGAAAAATAATGTGTCTAGGTCACTTGATAGATGGGAAGATAGCCCTGCAGATCTATAAAAGTTTTGTGCTGCCTATTCTGGAAAATGGTGCTCTCTTTGTAGATTTTGGTTCGAAGAGTAATTACGGCCGCCTACAGTCTATACAAAACCGTGCCCTGAGATTAATCAATAAGTTGAACAAATTCAGGAATCTAAGCATGTTCCAATCACATCAAAAATATGGCCTGCTACCATTAGCCCTGAGAAGGGAAGTAAGAATGCTGACCCTGTCACATGGGTATGATGAAAAGGTGACGGATAATAGAGCAAGGTACAATTTAAGGGGTGGGGCCTTGAATAAGATCCCGGTAAAGAGATGGAAAAGGACTTCTCTAAGTCGTACAACTCTCGGCCGACTACCCACTCTGTGGAACGGTTTAAACGAAAATATTAGACTGTTGGAGGGGAAACACCAATTTAAGGCAGCCGTGGTTAAACTCTACTGGGCTAAGTTCAACGCAGCTGGTTTTATCTAGCCATTGATTGACCTGTTTATTGTGGTTCATAAGTGGTCTTGTATATTGAGTATATTGTTTATTATTTGGTTGACTGACCTAAACTGTATTTGTATGGTTTTTCTGGTGACGTGAATATAGGGATTTTCGTGTAAGGATGTAAACAAATAGTGACTTTTTTGGACTCTGTGTATGGATGCACGGCGTCAATGATCATCTAAATCTAATCACCTTTCTCAACTCATTAATATGTTTTACCTTATACCCAAAATGGAAAAAAGTTTACATGTATAATATTTGTGCCGTATTTGAATGATTGACTATTTGACTATGATTTAATTGCGTAATCAATTTGACTAGTGATTGTACAATTTCATGAATTAATTTGTATTACTATTATTTAATTATGTTTATATAGGCTGAAAATGTTGTACTTAGTACATGAGCTTATGAATAAAAAACAAACAAACAAACAAACTAAACTATATTTAGTTACTTTACTGGTAATTACCCATCCAGAAACATTGCAAACTTTTTTTTTTTTCAAAAATAAAAAATATCAAACTTAAAATATAGAAATACTTATTAGGGGTCCTAGTGTTTACTATCATTGGAATCAGCTTGATCTCCTCTTTTCAAATATGGTGATATCTCAAAATCCATATTTTGCGACTCATTTTCCTAAAACAGATCACATATACATGTGTCAAGTAAGTCCAGAAGCAAAGAGGCCGTAGGCCAAGTTGCTTCTGGGCTTACGAGGCGTGTATTGTCCACCATTCATGGAAAGAGTTCGATATTTTATCTTCTTTCCCTTTGGAACTTTATACCGTCCTTTTTCTTGTCTGTCCCATCAACATCCATCCGATACTTCATAATGCCAAATTATAATGCCAAAGTATACCACTTTGCGTTTATTTACGTTTCAAACTGTCTTAAAGCTTCATATCCCACATATCCTTACCATTAACCATTATGGGCGTGACAAAATAAACCATTCTGACTTATTTCTTCTAGTAAATAGGTCTGAATTAATTCAACATCGATGTACCTCTCCACATGTGCAGAACAAACACGACAACAAACTTCCGATTTGCGCGCTTGAAAGGCCCGTTCGGAACTGGACGGATCTTTAAACTTTTAAATTATCATTAGAATATACGATTAGGACGATTATACCCCCAGGATATAACAGTAGCGTTATTCAACATTGTTTTCTACACTGTGCTTATACAGCCAAATTATACTGTATTACTTAATTGTCAACGGAGAATATATAATCAATATAATTATTGTCCACTTGCGGCAAAGTCATCATGGATTAAATAGAGAGAGGAGGGAGTGCTAGTAATTGAATACCTATTGGACGATAAGTATTCAATTACTATAACACCTCGTTCCACTCATTATTTATCATGCCACTAGCATAGCAACATATTGAAACATAAACTTTTGTTTTTTGTTTTGAATCGTCATATAGTATCTAAACTCTAATAGAAAACACAATTAACATTTTTATCGTACACATACAATACCAATATTTTTATCGAGGACTATATAAACCTGATCGAACGGTTCGAACCGGTAGTTTAGCAGAAAGACTTACATAATAGCGTCAACAAAGTTTAATTTTGTCAACATCAAATTGTACTACTGAAAATTTTATTTACGGATCGATATTTTATTACTGATGTTTCATTTAAAGGGCTGCTTGGGAGATCTCCAGTGGAGAATAAGTTAGTTCTTGATTTATAATTACGTATATATATGCGATTATTCAACTTTTATTCAGTGAAACATATATGTTTCACTGAATAAAAGTTGAATAATCGCATTCCATTTATCGCACCTCTCAATTGGAATGCGCATTATTATATCATAATAAAATCAACTACAGTATGGTACAATTCATGACTCCCATCGTTTAAGATCACTTAATGGCAGTTATTAACCCATGTAATCTTTTGTACGGTCAGAGACCCTGATTTATACGTCATACTATTCCAGCGAACAAAAAACATGGTATTTTACAGGTATCTATAGTGCTAACAGGACTGAGCTAACTGAGATAGAGCATTCCAGGGGTGCGTTTCATAAGTTAACGCAGCGCGCTTTCGTTATGGTAGCGTTAGATAGCGATAAATTTAGCGCGCGTTCATTATAGTAACGCAATGTTAGTTGACGTCAATTTTGGCCCTTAGCGCGCGCTGTCATTCTTTATTTGATAACGACTGTCGTTAGATCCTATAACGCGCGCTGCGTTAACTTATGAAACGCCCCCCTGAACATTTGCCGCTCACAAAGCATGCTCATAGTCGCAAGATCTCCTCTGTAGATCGCCATTCACTGGCGATTGAAAACTCATTTTTGTTTCTCTGCTATTTCTAGCAGAGAAACAAGTGTGTTACTATGAAATACGCCAATCACTGATAGTGGATCACATCTGATAATATTCTTTAGCTGTCTGTGAGGTGTTTAAGCATGCCTTATCTAATCCTTTCGATCAGGTCCTATATTTCACACTCCGTCGTTATTGTTACACTGATAGCTACTGATTGACAGCTTTTCTTCTGCTCCACACTCCCCGAGTCAAGTAGTAAAGGTTGTTGGTCTCTGGTTGTGTTTGTATACCAGCACTTGCTGAAGGACATTCAATAATTTGTTTCCCTCCTTATTTTAACATTTTATCATTTATATAAATATAATAAATGTTTTATTTTATATAAAATGTAAAATATAAAAGAGATGGGTAAGAGTAAAATTGTAGATTTTATAAGAAATATTGGGATTTTCTTCCACCAATTCACCATCCTCCAAGGAGCGGTCCTTTGTCCCGTCCTTATTTGCTTTCTTGTTTTTCTTATCGTTTGTCATGACTAGATATGTGGTATGAGATAAATTTTCTCGAGAATGAACTGTGTAGGAACAGATTCAGTTCAGTAGGTGCTTCTACCCGACCTGAGAATTTGAGTAGTGTGGAGGTGTAGAAGGTCGAAGCAGAAGTGACTGCTAGGAGTGTTTGAAAGTGAGAGATCAGGTGTGTGTGTGCGTGAATGTGTAGTAATTGGTGCGCGAGGTGGGTGAGTGGGTGGGTGCAATGATGCGTATAATTGTTTTGTTTGTGAGAGGGGAGAGGCAGTGAAATGCGAGCGCATTGCGTCTACACACAATGCTATACAGATGTATTTGGGGATGATTGAGGGCATTTCCAAAAGATGTGGTATCAGTTTTGATTAAATTTCTTTTTTAAAAAATCATTTAAAATGCAAAGGCTTATTGGAGGCAGGGCTACTGCTACTGGCCAACATGTGTTGTGGGTACAGGGATGAGGGGATGACCGTGGTCCCTTGTGGGGAGGTGTCAACATATTTGTGGTTACCCCCGTGGCGGCGGCGGCGCACATAGAACCTTAGATGTCGCAAGAAATCGCTCTATGTGATATTACTCCAAGATGCTATACAGTGGCCGTCGTGGGTTTGTTTGTCTGAGGTTGCACCGCGTGGAGTCCCGGGAGACAGTGGGCGGAGCATAGCCCCGCTCGTGGAGAGGTTAATTGGCAGATCTACACATTCACTTAATTCTGCTAAATTAGGCTGGAAAATGATGAAGAATGGGTATATCTGAGTATATTTGGTATCAGATTGGTTTAAAGTATCAGTTCTGTTACGTTAAACTGCATTTTGAAGCTCATTTCTGTCTTAAATGGGGGTTATTTGAGAGGATTGGTGAAGGCGAATTGTACATTTTCTGAAAATCTGACCCATATGCACCCCTCACACAACCATAGTCTCCCGCCAACAGATCGACTGGGGATCGGCGGGAGTGGGCTTTCAATCAGTCATAGATTTCACACCTAGATGTTATTGAAGGCTGATTGACAGCCTTTCTAGGTTTAGCCAAGGGAGTTGATTGGCTGTTAGTTAGATGCTTCTCCAACCATGATAGGTCTGCAGAAGGCCCTCCCACCTCCCACACCATCCCTCTGCCCCCCCCCCCCTCCCACCCACCCCCCCCTCACCTGCCTCAGGTGCTCAAATGGACACTGCCAAACACATTTTCTAAATTTTAAAAGTAAGTTACCAACTATTTAGCCTAGCCTAGCCTAGCCTAGCCTAGCCTAGCCTAGCTTACTACTTTTTATACGACCAACTCTTTTGTTTTTACGACCAACTTTTTTTTTTACGACCATTTTTTTTTACGACAAACATTTTTTACGACAAACTTTTTTTAACGACAATTTTTTTCCGACCAACTATTTTTTAACGACATTTTTTTCAACTTTTTACGACCAACTTTTTTTACGACCAACTTTTTTTACGACCAACTTTTTTTAATGACAATTTTTTTTACGACCAACTATTTTTTAACAGCAATTTTTTTTTCGACCAATTTTTTTACGACCAACTTTTTTTTACGACCAACTTTTTTTTTACGACCAACTTTTTTTTACGATCAACTTTTTTTTTACGACCATTTTTTTTATGACCAACTTTTTTTAACAACAATTTTTTTACGACCAACTATTTTTTATCGACAATTTTTTCCGACCAAACTTTTACGACAAACTTTTTTTTACAAACTTTTTTTAATGACAATTATTTTACGACCAACTATTTTTTACCGACAATTTTTTTTTTCGACCAACTTTTTTCTCCGACCAACTTTTTTTAACGACAATTTTTTTCCGACCCAACTATTTTTTAACGACAATTGTATTTCGACCAATTTTTTTCAGACCAACTTTTTTTTAACGACGATTTTTTTAACGCCAAATTATTTTTAACGACCAACTTTTTTTAACGACAATTTTTCCGACCAACTTTTTTTTTACAACCAACTTTTTTTTAATGACCAACTTTTTTTTAACGACAATTTTTTTCCGACCAACTATTTTTCAACGATAATTTTTTTTCAACCAACTTTTTTTTACAGCCCTGGCTATTGCAGAGTTATTCATTATTGGTTACAGTTACTGAAGTGGAAATAAAAGTCAAGTGTATATAAACCCTAGTCTAGTTGACATTTGTATGTCTTTTGTGCCATATTAGATTTTACCTTCTGGTCTGTGAGGACTAGTGGAAACTCAGGAGGACTAGTGGATCTTATTTCTACATAGGTATTTCCCTAAGTTTATCATTTTTCTCCCTTTCTCTACATGTTTCAGAGTTCATGATTTCAATGGTCCTCAGTGACTGGTCATAAATTCAATTCAAGAATTCTTTATTGCAATAGAATAGAATGTTTACAATGAGGTGGTCCAGCATTCTAAATAGACAGGTGTCTAGGTAGGTCTTCTGCCTGACATCGGACATAAGTAATTGAAGCTGAGAAATCGTTTCCATTGGAAACGCCAGGTATATAAATTAAGTTGACACTAATTGTAATATTAAATAGATAAACCAAACTTAACTTGATAATTTCTTAACTTAGTACTTGTTAAGGGTGGTCTCCACTGGCTGCGGTAAGCTCTGCGGTAAGCCTTGCGATGGTTTGTGCTGGGTCTGTATGTGGAGAGGAATGATGAGGTCCTGCCTACATGGTCAGGGAACGATGTAGGCAGGACCTCGCCACTTCTCAATAACACAGCACCATCGCAAAGCTTACCGCAGAGCTTATCGCAGAGCTTACCGCAGCCAGTTAAGACCACCCTTTATTGTCCAAGTTTTACATAAGATGCATGACAAAGGGTCGACAGACGTCTGAAATAATCCAGCTCCTCCAGTCGTTATCTTTTATCACACCTCCTCCTTACAATTACCAATAAAGAAAGTACGAAAAAGGCAAAACTTTATGTGTATTCATTCTAAACTCATACACCTGAAACTTCATGCTCAGGAATGGATCCCATGTTCTCTCTTTTCATTTTAATAACAATGTTAACAATTTGTATAATTTAGAAGCTCGCAACCGAATGATCTTTTCCCCTCTCCACCTTATTTTGTTTAGCTATTCGATCTTGAAACATAATGATGCACTAACACCAATCGTGTAAGATGTAAAAAATAATGTTAAAAAGACACTATAGTCGTGGATTCCGACTGTTTATGTACTTCTTATCATTTCCTTGTGAATTTTGACAATGACCCCGTTGCATAACAATCTGCGAGCTCAATATTAACACTTAAAAAGCTACTTGCAGATTGTTATGCAACGGGGCATTGTCCTTAATTGTAGTTGTTATGACAAGTTCAATGCCTAGGTGAAGGATGACCTCTCCCCAACAACAATAACGCACAATGGGTACTGTAAACGTATTAATGTTCGCGCAGTATTTATTTTCGCTATTTTCGCGCACCCACCTTTGTGCGCGAAAATAAATCCTGCGTGAAAGGTATAATTATTGCATAAACAAGGTGTGAGACTTCCTTGCTGCGTGAATTTAAATCCGCGCGAAAATGTGTCAAAGGTCTTAGTGCGCGAAAATTTATCTGCGCGAAAATAAACACGTTTATAGTATCAGCATTGGTTGATGGTGTGCCCATATTGTCTGGAAGATTAAACCCAGCAGGCCAATGAGCAATGGCTTCTCGGGTTGGCGGCAGCAACACGTGGAGTGGAGTCACTCGGTTTTTTGTCTGTCAAGGTGCGTCATGGTTGCTCTGGAAACCAGAGGAAAGGTGATTTACCTTTCATGCCTGGCTCTAGCTGACTGTGGCTTCACTAGCAGCTATTAGCACACCATTACAGCTATTACACTGCATACCCTGTGAAAAGGCTGCTACTAATTGGCATTGCGCACCCTAGCGTATACAATGCGAGATTCATGGAGCTATTGCACTGCTCATAGGTCAGTATGAGCTGCTCAGAGTGGTTATAAGTGGTCATGATTAAAACCAATTTCACACCATGGATGTCTCCTCCCGAATGAGGACTAACAAGGGGTTTCAGTGATCAGTGGTATAAGGATCCGAGTGTAGGTTTTTGCGACTAATGTGTTGTCGAGGTTCAATCCTTCATGGAGTTGGGTATGAAGATGTATAGCGAAAACTACAGTAGTGTGTTTCAAAATGACAATTTTACAAATAATGTAAAAATTGGGCTGACGGAAACTGGGCAAAACATAATCGCTGGATATCTCACAATTACTGGTAAGTTATTTAATTATAATTGCTGGAATTGCTTTCTTTTATCATTTACATACAAAGTTAATTTAATATATTTTAAGAAGACGCAATGCAGGGAAATGGAATATCATCAGGTTTAATGACCAATAACCAATAATTGTTGTTGAAACATTTGTCCTTGATTTAAATATTGCTAGCCGAATAGATTTATTCTATTGCTTGGTATTAGTCTCCCCCCTTTTATTTTCCCCTCAGACCTTTCCTCCATGTTTAGCGGTCTTATAATATTCACATGAATCTATGGATGCATCAAATCTCAGGACATTACATTAAATATATCCTTGCGTTTTGAAGGTCATCCAATAGAGTATATTTAGTTACTTTACCGGTAATTGCCGACCCAGAAATACGGCAAACTTTTTTTTCTCAAAAACTGAAATATCAAGTAGAAATACTTATTCGCAATCCTAATGTTTACTATAATAAAAATCGGCCTGAGCCCATCTGAACTATGTTTTCAAATATGATGTTATCTCAAAATCCTTTTTTTGCGACTTGTGACTCATTTACCTGAAACACATATATGTGATGTGTTCCGGTAAGTGAGTCACAAGTCGCAAAATTGATATTTTTCAAAGAGTTTTTTCCACAAAATCCCTTTATTGGCATATTCTGATTTTTAGAGGGTTTAGCACTAATAGTCACTTAAATCTGCGTATCAAGGTAAGAGGACATTGTATTAATATATCCTCGCGTTTTGAAGGCCTTCGTATCGATTATATTTAGTTACTTTACTGGTAATTACCCATCCAGAGACATTGCAAACTTCTTTTTTTCAAAAATAAAAATATCAAACGTAGAATATAGAATACTTATTGAATGTCCAACTGTTTACTATCATTGCAATCAGCCTGATCTCATCGTTTCAATATGATGATATCTCAAAATCTATTTTTTGCGACTTATGACTCATTTTCCTGAAACACATCACAAATACACCATCTTACAATATGCATTGCTTTGGTTCAATTCCAGGTTTGATTGCAACATTTGGCAACAGCACTGTTATCATCATTATTACAAAGGATAGGAAGCTGAGGAAAAGGCTTCACAATTTACTCTTGCTAAATCTTGCCATTGCTGACTTAGGCATATCTATCTTTGGATATCCTTGGACAATAGTTTCCTCCTATGCCCATCGGTGGCTATTCGGGCACATAGGTTGTATGGTGTCAGGTTTCATGTGCACTGTTCTGTCTCTGGTAGACATCCACATTCTCGTCGCCATTAGTATCTATAGATACCTCGCAATATGTAGACCACATTTGAGTAAGTATGCTTCAAATATGTGATCCGTTTTAGGAAAATGAGTCATAAGTCGCAAAATATTGATTTTGAGACATCATTATATTTGAAAAGAGGAGATCGAGCTTTCCAATGATAGTAAGTAGTAGCCTAATAAGTATTTCTATATTTTAAGTTTGATATTTTTATTTTGAAAAAATAAGTTTGCAATGTTTCTGGATGGATAATTACCAGTAAAGTAACTAAATATACTCCATATGAATGCCTTTAAAACGCAAGGATATATTTAATACAATGTCCCGAAATTTGTTTCATCGATTTATTTGACTATGAGTGCTACACTCACACAATACCAGAACATTTCAATAAAGTGATCTTATGAAAAAAACATTTTGAAAAATATCAATTTTGCGACTTGTGACTCATTTTCCCGAAACACATCACATTTGTATACATGGTTAGGGACATGCACAGGTCCATTTTATCATACCTATAATGACTGTTGACAAATGGCAAGACAGGGATTACTACTGGTCCAGAGTTATATGTGATGTTAATTCATGTTAATTCTCAAAGATTTAAAAAAAGAAAAGGGTAATAAAGCAAAGTCCCTAACTTAGGGAGCAGCACTTTAGTTTTACTTCCGAAGAAGACAATTTAACTCTTCCATTTATGTATCGGTATTGCAACTCCACCTAGCCTCACACACTCCGCTACCGCCACCCCTTGGAGTCACTCGTGCTGCCACCTACTCCTCCTCCCCTTCCAACCCTCCTTGGTAAGCTATATGGGTAAGATTTTCAGAAAATATACAATTGGCAGCTCTACACATTTAGTAAATTCTGCTAAATTAGGCTGTTAGGTTGAACTGTATTTTGAACTTTATTTTCGTCTGAAATTTGGGTTATTTGAGAGGATTGGTGAAAGTGAATTAGTACATTTTCTGGTGACTTCACCCATATGTCTGTGACTGTAAACTGCATCTCGTAACTATATGATCAAATGAAATCTTTGTAGTCCGATGACTATTTTTCGGTGCATACATAATGTAACAATGCCCCTTGTGTTCTTATCCTAGCGAACTGTTATAACTATGATTTTAAGAGGCCAAAAAATGTACTAAAAAATGTGGATTTTGTAATGTGGATTCTCTAATGGGCAAAATGGATTCTCTAATGGGCTTTGTCTGTCTTTTTTCTTTTTTCTTATGTTGTTACTTGGGAGGTGCTAACGCCTATCTGTGCCCGTCTGATTATGTCTTGCTTCTTACTGTTTAAAGTGTTATATGTCTTGTATTGTCTGTTAAATCTTTAAAACTCCAATGACATTTAATGTACTGAACAACATCATGTTTAATATAATCGCAAAACCAAATCAAAGGTCCTTCTCAATATCCTCTGTATGTCACTGTGTTTATTCTCGACACCTTACGATCGTTGCAAATACTATTATTGCAATTTGTCTTTCTAATGAGTGAGTGGTCTCGGTTCGCCATGAATACCACAATTTGTTATCGTCCTTTCCATCAATTCGTTTTAAAATGTAAAAAAAAACAGATCCAGACGTAAGGGTGAAATCAATTGATGAAATATTCTATTATAGTGACGTAAAGGTGAAATCAATTGATGAAATATCCTATTATAGTGACTATAATTCTTTAAATCTACATTCTTGGATTTCTCAAAGAATCTTGACATTTATCCTCTGATCTCTGAACCCTTTCAGAGTCTGCCATCGATGGAATCCGAATATCAATTCTGACCCTTTCAACGTGTTGGATTTTAGCATTTTTCTGGGGCTTTGCTGTAATAGCTGGATGGAACAGTTTTGATTTTGAACCATACGGACTGTCTTGTTCCATAAATTGGACTGGACGCAGAATCAGTGATATCACATACACAGTGGCCCTGTCACTGCTGTCTTACGTCTTGTGTATATCCATTATAGCCTGGTGCTATTTCAAGGTAGGTATTTCACTAATACAAAATTTAATAATATGATGGGTTTTACGATTGTGGTATGAGTATAGTTAGAAAGATATTAAAATGATTTTACCTTACCCGAAAGACTTTTCAATATTTCTGCGAAAAATGATTGTTATACTTCCCAATCGTTCAATCACTGCATCCATCTCCCGATTTTTGTTCCTCGGCTTTTCCTTTAGGCTTTTTTTTTCAAAAGTATGTTTTGACAATTAAATACCTTTGAATAGGATAGAATTAAATCTAATTGGAATATGCAAAGGCACAGGGACTGGTGAAAAACACATGAATTATATAGTGTTGGTAGCCTACATATGTACAGAAGTGACCCGCTTGTGTAAAAAAAAAACCAAAAAAAAAACCCACCAAACTTCTTTGTACCTTAGCCTTCTCTGTTGGCGCTTTTTGAGTTTCTGTATGTCAGTAAAAAATATATAAAATGAGTCTTTGGGGTTCTCAAAGGGTTCACGTTTACTGACACTTAAATAGAATCAGTCACCTATGATCATCATCCTTCAGGTTTTAATTTTATCACATAACTTATATTTTATTCATATTAACAAAAGCTGTTTAATTTATCAAGAATAAATAAAGTAAAATTGATTTCAACCACAAAGTTACACTATATTTCCCAGGACTGGCAATGCATTCTTACTTACCAATGCTAGGAAAGATTATGATTGAGAGAACTACCAAGCAAATGCTGCACATTGATTAATTTCATACAAGATAAAGATTTTAATTACTTAAATTCCCTCGATTCTATTCCAGTTATATAGAAGAGCCAAAACAGCAATAATTAGCCTTCGGGGAAAAGCGGTTTACCATCCAGATGATGCAACTCTACACCATAGAATGGTGGGGGAATTCCAAGTGTCGAAGGTATTAAAACTTATTCATTAGGTGTCTTCATATGTGATGTGTTTCAGGTAAATGAGTCATGAGTCGCAAAATAGATATTTTTCAAAGTGATGTATTTATAAGATATCTTTGTTGAAATATTCTAATTTTTGGGGTGCTTAATACCGCTAGTAACATTAATACGCGTACAAAATTCCAAGGCAATGTATCAAATATATCTATGCATTTCTAAGGTAATTTTATGGAGTTATTACTTTATTAGTAATTATCCACCCAAAAATATTGATAACGTTTTTTTTTTTGAAAAATAAAGATATCAAACTTAAAATATAGAATAACACTAGGTACTTAGATGTCCTATTGTTTACTAACATAAATATGAATATATTGAAACCGTTCCGACCTAACGATTCTAGCCTGGCATTGAATATAGGTAACTAGATCGTGATTTTCATAGGCCTATAAGTAGAAACACTTTAAGAATCATATTGGTAAACCTTCAACCAGTCTAAACCAGAAAACAGATACGTTTATTACGATGGCTTGTGCGTTCAGCACCAATGCTAACTTGGAGTGGTCCACCAGGAGACTGTGATAATCCTTTACACGAGTAATTTTGGGGTCTTCATTTCCTTCTGGGTCAGATTTTCGGAACATGTACAATTGGCAGCTGTATACATTTAGTAAGTTCTGCTAAATTAGGCTGCAATTTTGTCAATAGGCCTACAAGATACATTTGGGTATATTTGGCATTGCAGTGTTTCTAGCAATCTGGTTGGGTTAAACTGTATTTTGAACATTATTTTCATCTGAAATTTGGGTTATTTGAGAGGATTGGTGAAAGTGAATTGTACTTTTTCGGGCGACTTTACCCTTCTCTCTTTAGTAATACTCGCTCCAACTCTAATTTACCTATTGTAATTTAATTAATGTAATTAAAGAAATTATATTGCAGTAACTATTAACTGTCTGCTAGTGGTAACCTATATTGTACTGATTCTACTGATATTTGTAACCTTATTCCTTTTTCTGTAAAATACCTTTTGGCAAATCAGGCTGTTCAGAGAATATTTGTACTGTACGTATGAAAATGTTCAATTTCCTGAATGAAATATTTTAAATCTAAAATTTAAATTTCAGATGTCCTTCGTCATGGTATCCTTCTTCTTGTTCATCTGGTCGCCTTATGCTTGGGTCTCTATGTGGAGTATCATACAGCCCGATACCTTACCTCTCTGGGTCACAGTACTCCCATCAATCTTCGCAAAAACATCATGTTGCGTTAATCCTTTTATTTATGCTGCCACCAACAAGAATTTCCGGAAAGCAGCACAAAGGATTTTTCGCTTATCAAGTCAGGTAGCCTCTGGCCACGATGTTCCACTACGAACCATGAGGTATGTTAATAGATATAGTTTATAGGCTAAATATGGATATTCATATTTAGCATTGCTATTCGTGCAGGCGATTCTAAATAGCAATAGGGGAGTTGCATGTCTCACTGCGCATATCTGTTACAGTGCATGCTGGGACGGATTCTGTTGAAATCTGACATGCAAATATTTCGCAACATTTTTATCGAAAATTGTAAGAATGTTTTCACCAATATCAGATCTTGTATAAATGATCTATTAAAACCAAATGCATGATGGGAAAGAAGGGGACTTGTGTTATGGAAGCATGTACAACATATGGATATTGACATTAGGGCTTTGATGAATATTCTATGATGAACATAACATGTTTCCTTTAGATTTTATACTGTACCCTTACTCCCATAATTCCATGCGAATCAAGATTCAAAATGGCGGCTATGCAACTCCCCTATTGTCATCTCGGAGACTATTTATAAGAGAGAATATGAAACTAAATATTTGTTTTCAGCTGTACAATTTAAAGTATGTCCCGAATTACACATTTCGAAAGACATTTGCCCTTGAAAAACACCTGAATGCAGCAATTCGTGTAAAATTCACATTTCCAATTTAGCAAAGAATACATCTGCTTTTAGATATAATTCCAAATTGCAACATTACTCACGAATGAAAAGCTGAAATGATACCAGGACATCGTTTGTGATGTGTTCCGGGGAAATGAGTCATAAGTCGCAAAATTGATATTTTTCAAAGTGTTTAATTCACAAGATATATTTGTGGGAATGTTTCCATTTTTGGGTTGCTTAACGCTCGTTGTAGTTTGAATACATGTAATAAATTTCAGGACAGTCTAATAAATACATTCATGGATTTCTGAGGTCATCGTATACAGTATATTCAGCTTCTTTACTAGTAAATGTCCACCCAGAGATATTTCGAAGTCTTTTTCACAAATAGAAACACCAAACTTAGAATATAGAAATACTTATTTAGATGTCCTACTGTTCAATATCATTGAAATCGGCTTGATCTCATCTTTTCAAATCGACTTGTGACTCATTTCCCTGTAATGCATCACATTTATTTTAAACTTTCACCCCCGATGAAGCCAAATTGAGGCGAAATGCGTCGGGTCGCGTTTATTAACTACTGAACAAAAATCATTGCGAGATGTTTTCAGTTGAGTTTTCTCCACCTTCTTCATAATAATTTGTTAATCTTTGTTGCAGGAACGATGGGGACGATAAGATGGTTTATACAATTGAAACCACAAAAGAAGGAATATATATTGGGCAACAGACTATTGTCCTGGTCCCTTCTACTTCGGCATTTTGATCTATTCACCCCGGATTCATCCCTGGTCTAAAAAGTAAAAGAATCTCTTACATACAGAATTCCGGAGGCCTGGAACAACCTTGAAATCAGAGGCCACAAATGCAAAAATAGGAAGGAGTTTAGAACCTTCCTAAGAACCGTATTTCTTCAAGGGGTCTGGGACGGGCTTAAATGATTTAATTGGTTAAAAACAGCCACAAGCGTCAGAACTGCAAAGATTTTCCTTATCCTATTCTTGTTTTATATACACTTGCTTATTGTACAATGTATGGGTGTCTGTCACAGGGCACATAATGTATAACTATGTATTCTCTCATCACAAGGCATACAAAGCCAAAAGCCATGATTTATCATGTTAAACTCAGCTACAGTAATTTCAAACTGAACGGTATAACCTTTGTTTTTCCAGCGACTTGTTATGTCATATTCTTCCTATGACTTTTACTGTATCATAATTATAAGGGCACACCCGGAAGATCTGGTTTCCAGAAGGTGCTAGCCATATTTCTGTCATGTTATTATGGAAATAAAAACGAATATATATATATATATATAATATATATGGGTCAGATTTTCAGAAAATGCACAATCTACAGTTTTACGCATCTCTCAAAGGCTACCTAAAAAATAGATACCCGCTCGAATGCGATCCGTACCTTAAGGAACTATAGCTATGAGGAGAAAATAATATCAAATGATATCATCAATCGAGCAACATTCATTGTATGACTTGTTGATTGGGGACTAGGGGGGGGGGAGTATTATATATCAAGGAATGTAGATACTTTCTAGCAACAAGATCGATATAGCGATAATCTCAGGGGAAAGGGGGACAACATTTTTTTACACTGTATTATTATGACTGTGAATATGTGTTATTATGTTGTTACTCCATTAGTACAAGTGCGAATGGAGAGAGAATTTGAATGTCTTTAATGTCTTAGACCTCTAGTACAAGAGGAACTAAACTTGTAGTAATATTTTATTTCATTTGCTCCTAGATGTTGTTACGGGAAGCTTACCACTTGAATAGACATCATTTTTACCATTGTAATACATTGTACTGTCCGTTATTATACAAACAATAGACACTATAAACTGGCACGGACCATAGTCAATCTTAAACATCAAGATTGAACATTGAACAAATCACCTATGTTCAATAATTAAGACTTGCCTAGAAGACCTGCTCGTCCCTAGACTTGCAGATGGTGTATTCTTTTCTGATTGTATTGTATGTCTATTCAGAATAAAAATCCTATATAGGCCTTTATATAAATTCTGCTCAGAGTGAAAAATGATAAAAATACTGAGTATATCTGAGTCTATTCTGCATTTTATACCACGATCGGGGGTTGTACACGCTGCAAATGAGTGGATACCTGCTATTGTGTTTTGTTGAATGGATCCACGCGTGAAAATATTACCCTTGTTTAGCCTAAATGTAAGAAGCATCCTCATTGGTTGACGTTTCGCTTGCTCATGACGTCACACCCATTCGTGACGTCATATGCCACCGTGCCGTCATTGATTAGCCAATCAGCTATACCCTTGTCTAGCGCTTTGGCATAAAACAAACCAATATGGCGGATCATTGGAGTGAAGCGAGGTAAATAAATACTTTGTTTCTTCAATTTATTTTATGATATAAGATCGTGGTATAAAAATAGGATGTAACGAGGTTGGTTTCTGACATACTGTACACGATGGTCACAAGTTTTTTTCGACCAGGGATTTCACGAGAAGCCGCAGGCTTCGAGTGAAATCCCTGGTAGAAAAAAACGAGTATTCATTCAATTCAATTCAAGTATTCATTCAATAAATCTGTCTGGTTATGTTGAACTGTATTTTGAACCTGATTTTTGTCTGAAATTTGGGTTATTTGAGGAGATTGGTGAAGGCGAATTGTACACTTTTTGAAAATCTGACCCATATATCCTCATGGTATTCTACCTTTACATTGGTATCCATACTTCACATTCGTACCATCAGACGAGATTCCACAGGTGCACCAAGCTTTGCTCAATGGTGGTTCATTCGAAAGTCCCGGGAGCATTGAGCTTATCACCTCCATCAAGTAATATTTGGGTCAGATTTTCAGAAAAATGTACAATTGGCAGCTGTACACATTTAATAAATTCTGCTAAATTAGGCTTCAATTTGGTCAATACTAGGTAAATTCGAGTATAATAATTCGGCATTGCATTGATTCTAGCAATTTGTTTGGTTAGGTTGAACCGTATTTTGAACTTTATTTCCGTCTAAAATTTGGGTTATTTGAGAAAATTGGTGAAGGTGAATTGCACATTTGCTGGCGATTTCACCCATTTAGTGTTCCCACAACTGGTTAATTATACTTGCGTGACCCACAAAAAGAATTCTCTGTTATATGCAAACACTAGTAGTTAACATAACTTGTCCTTAACCAGAGTTACTATGGTAGAGTCTGTTGACTATTTATCAACATGGTTCCCAAAAGTATTTTCCGGTTGGCTATATGATCATCTCTATGTCGTTTTAATCATGTATTAGAATTGTACAAGCCAAGACGGCAGGTAACTGAATAAAGTCTGTTGCAAAAACAAACAAAAATAGTGAACGGCTAGCTGAGGGCTTCTGTCAATGATTTTGAAATTGATACTATTTGTTCGATTTAAAATGGAGAATTATATAAGATGATGTAAAATTTCCTTGATAGCAGTAATTTTTATTATTGTTGTTAGATGATTGGTAATTATATTCATTATAGTGTGTAAATGGAGGCGACAGAAGAACACATCCACTTGGTGGACATGCGTTATTTTGATAAAAACATTTAAATGTACGGCCTATTTTGTAATAAAAAAAAACAAATGAAAATGTGACAGGACCACTTCATTCATACTAAATACATGTCAATGTGAATGTTTGATTTCCATGCATGAGGTAGACCAGCGTCCATGTTCTTGTCAATTAATGTTCCTGCTAATTTGAGCCGTAGAAAATCAGAAACGTTATTAGTGTTAGGTGTGATTCTCTCATGGAAATCAATGTTGATAAATTTCAACCTATCCAAGTCAATGCATGCAAATACCCCATGTGTCAAAGATCCGGTTTGAGCAAGATCTAAATGGTGGGCACTTCCATCGGTTCGAATTACTTCGAGTAACTTTTGCTGTTTAAATTAGTATATTTCTTCTTGTATAATGCTAGGCAACGCAGGAAAACATTGACCACGTCGACATGCGTCTTTATTATTATGATTAAATGTATGGCGGCCTTTGTTTGTAATAAAAAAAAAATCAATTTAAGTAACTCGTGGAGTGAATGCTCACAAATTCAAATTAAAAGTACATTACATGCACTCTTCAGTTTGAATTCCATTGGTTTTTTTTTAAAACATAGCGTCCCAGTAGCATGGTATCACTCTGAGGGGAAGGATCTAAGTAGCCACGTTTGATCATGAATTTCATTGTTTGTTTATTCTTCTCCTCATGCGATAGAACCAAAATCAAACCAGTATATGAAAATTAACCAAGTACGGGACCCAGTATCTCTTTTCTTATCAGTTTCTTTTTCGAAGTAGCTCCATGTATCCTACTGGCAAATCTCTTAGATCCTTGATACTAATTCTGGTGTTTTATAACCTTGGCTATATGATAGAAGCAGGTGTACGCCACAGAAATTAAGACTCAAACAGTTTTGCAGCTTTACCATTCACGGAGGTTCTGAGGAATGGAAAAGCGTCAGATGGAGCCACGTTACGTGGCTCGTATTTGGGTCAGATTTTCAGAAAATATACAATTCGCCTGCACCAATCCTCTCAAATAACCCAGATTTAAGACAAAAATTAGCTTCGAAATGCAGTTTAACATGACAGAACTGATACTTTAAATCAATGCGATACCCAATATATTCAGATATTCCCGGTATTCTTCATTTTTCAGCCTAATTTAGCAGAATTTCCTAAAATGTGTAGAGCTGCCTATTGTACATTTTCTGAAAATCTGACCCATTTGTATGGTGGCAGCAGTCAAAGACATTTCTGCCCGGATTTATGAATTTCGCTCTATTTTGTTGACAAAGAAATATAGAAGATAGCCTAGGTGTAGAGATAAGTTTATCAAATAAAAAAAAAATCCTTATCCTTTATAGTTTCGGCTTCAAGAATGATCTATTGTCATCCTCTGAACGCTCCAATCATTAAACGGGTTGGAATATCACTTTCTCACATTTCTAAATTGTGGAAATGTTCTTACATAGTATGCGAATTGCTATTCTTTGATACAGGTCAGTGAAATTATAAATCATAATTATAGAACCTCAAATGCGTGCAATAAATATCTGTATTAGAATAAACGATTTTAGACATATGAAATTAATGTCATTGCGAGTTAAATTATCAGAAGTATATATGGGAGATCGTAACCATTGAGATTTTAATTTCAGATAGGACCAGTAGATGATTTTTTTCTATCAAGCACATCAGTCATCAGAATCATAGCCCCGTCCTCTCATGGGTGGAAGTTGTTGCGGTGGGGGCATGGGAGGATCCTCTTCCTTTTTTCTGCAAAATAATCATACGGTTTTATACAGGCTATCAGAAATATTGAGTTATAGTAGAAAATTTGTATATAATTTTGGGGCGTTTAGATTATTTCATATTCTACTGCGACATTATTCAATATGTAATGTGTTTAAGAAAATGAGTCACAAGTCGCAAAATTGCTATTTTTTAAAGCGTTTTGTTTACAAGATGTCTTTGTGGGAATGTTTTTATTTTTGGAGGTGCTTAACGCTGTCCATAGCATGATTACATGTACCAAATTTCAAGACAGTGTATTAAATATATCCATGCATTTGTAGGGTCATCCTATAGAGTACATTTAATTACTTTACTGGTTATTGCCCCCAAGAAATAGTGCAAAGGTTTTTTCCAAAAACAAAAATATCAAACTTAAAATATGGAAATATATAGATTATTAGACTGTTTACTATCATTGGAATCGGCTTGATCTCATCTTGTCAAATATGATTAAACCTCAAAATCCATTTTTGCAACCTGAGACTCATTTTCCTCAAACACATCACATGGGTCAGATTTTCAGAAAATGTACAATTGGCAGCTCAACACAAATAGGAAATTCTGCTAAATTAGGCTGAAAATGATGAGCACTGGGTATATCTGGGTATATTTGGTATCATGTTGATTTAAAGTAGCAGTACCGTTATGTTAAACTATGTTTTGAAACTGATTTTAGTCTTAAATGTGGGTTATTTGAGAGGATTGGTAAAGGTGAATTGTACATTTTCTAAACATCTGACCCACATATGAGAAATTCCACCAAAAATGTGCTTACACAGATGCATAGACTCTAGATAAATAGTACCAATCATACAGATATGGGTCAGATTTTCAGAAAATGTACAATTCGCCTTCACCAATCCTCTCAAATAACCCACATTTAGGAAAAAAATGTGCTTCTAAATGCAGTTTAACATAACAGAACTGATACTTTAAATCAATGAGATCCCAAATATACTCAGATATACTCAGTATTCATCATTTTTCAGCCAAATTTAGCAGAATTTACTAAATGTGTGGAGCTGCCAATTGTACATTTTCTGAAAATCTGACCCATGTATTACACGATGTGACCTACCCTCCTGAACACGCCATGACGCCAAGTATCAAGACCAGAAGTCCCCCGGCTCCAATAAATATATACAGCTTCCTTTTGTCTTTTTGGGGCGGAGGTTGGGGTGCAGTCGTACCTTCCAGTTTTTCCTTTTTCTTTTTTGATTCCTCCCCTGCCTTCTTTTCTTTATCTTTTTGTTCCTGTTCCTCCTCCTCCTCCTCTTCTTCTTCCTCCTCCTCATCTTCTTCTTCTTTCTTCTCCTTCTTGTCCGCTCCGCCTTTTTTCTTTGATGAGGATGCTGAGGAGTTTGAAATTTGGACACGATAGGATTAAGCATTTACTTACTTTTCAATGACAAAGACGGCAACGTTTCAACGCAATTAGAATGGTGATTCTTAAATGATTTGATTCGTTTTCATACAGTGGACAAATTGTATATTATATACACAACTATTATGACGATATATGAATAGATGTACCAAATTTCAAGACAGTATATTTAACATGGTCATGCATTTATAAGGTCATCCTTTATAGAGTATATTTAGCTACTTTATGAGTAATTGTCTACCCAGAAATATTTCAAACTTATTTTTAGCGACTTGTGACGCAGATTGTCAGAAAATGTACAATTCGGCTTCATCAATCTCAAATAACCCAAATTTTAGACGAAAATAAAATACAGAAAAAAATACAGTTCAACCTAACCAAACATATTGCTAGAATCAATGCAATGCCGAATATACCCGAATTTACCTAGTATTGACCAAATTGCAGCCTAATTTAGCAGAATTTACTAAATCTGTACAGCTGCAAATTGTACATTTTCCGAAGATCTGACCCATATATTACTACACGAGGACCTTTAGATGTGCATCCAGCAATTAAAAAAAACATTCTAAGATTGATGCTGAAGAACGCAGACATGTTCACACATTCTCACTCTCTCAAAGACATTTAGGAGATAACTACCTTTTATTTTTGATATTTTCTTAGCCAAAGACTTGGACTTGGACTTGGACTTGGACGTTTTACTTTTACCTGCAAGAAATAACAGATAAATGACATCAGTCAACCGTCAGATGGCAGTCTTAGCAATTCAAAGTTCACATCGTTAGCCCCCCCCCCCGCCCCCCCCCGCCCCCCCCAAAAAAAAATAAATAAAAAAAAAATAGCTGTGCTTCCTATTTACCCCCCCACACACACACACACTACCTAGAAAAACCTTCCCCAATCTAAAATGTTTTTGACCAGAACTGATATTTTTTTTTACCATATCTTACTTTTTTTGGATTTTTTGACCGAAAAAGCTTACAAAAGCAGGAAAACAGGTTTTCCCGACCCGAAACTGTCAAAAAGCACATCTCCCATAATTAAAACAACTAAATTGTTATAAAATACACATTTTTTTTCAGTTCCTGGGAGGTGGTTTCCTAAAAGAAAAATAATAATAAAAAAAAGTTGCCACCCCTCCCTACCTAGTTTTCAGCCAGATAAATCGGAAAAACACCTATTATTTTTTTGGCCTTATTCTGGAGCAAATTATTAATCAACTACACATTTGCCTTACTCTGTGGTCTTTGTGTGGTACATTTCTGTTTTTTCTCATCCACAAGAGACGATTTTTGATCTTTAAAAAAGACAAGGGATTAAGGATATGACTGAATTTGATGCATTTTGTTAGCTCACCATTAAAATCATTTTATGATATTGATATAATACTATCTACCGTGAGCGTTTACTTGAATGTCTCAAATATGAATTCATCCTTACTTTTGGACTTTTTCTTGGTGGATTGCTGTTTCTTATAGCCAGATGACGACTGTCGGTCTTCATGAAAGTAGAAGAATGGAAAGATGTCCATGAATCTAATGCTATCAGACACAATCTGCGCGATTCTAAAACTACATTGACATACTGCTATTGTTATTGCTATTGCTATTATTACATATTTTTTTAATTTTGATTTTCCTACCCGTTTTTATGCATTATTGTTCAATGTTCATTAGAATTCTACTTGATATACTTGCTAAGCCCAAAGAGATAAACCACAGTTCAACTGTGAAAAAAACTGAAAATAACATTTTGTTTAAACTTTGCCTCGTGAAAGCACAAGGTTATGTGAATTCAGAAAGCCAATAAAAACAATATGTCACCGGGTTAGTTTTCATTTCAGGGAGCCTCGAAATTTATGGTTGTTCACTATAGAAGTCTATGAGAAAAGGACAATTTTTTCGTTTTTTCAGTATAAAACAAAAATTGAAAATAACTTTTTCCTAAAAATCTCTATAGACATAGCTAACATATTGCTTTACCCTTTCAAGCAATAAAAAATGGGGGTCACCAACCTTTTAAAAAAGTTATTCAACTGAATCTGGATCCTGGTGAGTTAAAGGCAAACGCTACTATCTAGTGGAAAATGAAAATAAATGTCATTTTTCTGAAACTTTGGTATTTGATTCTTGAAGTGTTTCTGGTCATAAAGATGGAAAAAAATCAATGGGTCACCGTGCTCATTTTTGAATTACAGTGCTTCAAAATTTGGTATATCAAAATAACCAATGAGGACCAAAAGGGGGACTCATTTTGCAGTACCTCGACTTGATAGTTCATATTTGCTATTTATATTCACTCAATTTAAGTATAGTTAACAGTTTTGGAGAGAGTATTATTTGGCCAATAATTCTATGCCTCTTTTTTATAAAGTGAATTGTTATTTCTATTCTGAAAACAACAAATACCTGATGCGAATTTTAAATTAAAAACTCGAAAAAACACACTATTTTTTACTTTTTTTATAAAAACAATTTTTTTTTCTCCCCATCAAAATTAAATGTCATTTTTCTGATACTTTAGTACATGATTCTTGAAGTATGTTTGTTCATAAAACTGGAAAAAAAATAATGGGTCGCCGTGCTCGTTTCTGAATTACAGAGCGTTGAAACATGGCTAACAACTAAAAAATCTGCTGCTTTCAAAGTGTTCTATATTTCCTAAACATGTCTATTTCAGACAGCTACAATTATTTTTTTAACGTGATGACATACATTTTTTTTCCTTTATATATTTAGAATATTACCTGCACTATATGTGTAGAAAATCTTGGGACAATAGGAGTTTCCGTTTTTGTTTTATTCCCAAAACCGTGAAAGAAAAATGCAGCATTCCCCAATAGACTTGCATAGTAAATGGGTACAACTGAGAGTACCCACAGCTAGCAGTATTTCCCAAACATGTCTATTTCAGACAGCTACAACTTTTTTTTAAACGCGATGACATGTATTTTTTTTCCTTTTTATCTGTAGTATATAACCTAAACTATATGTGTAGAAAATTTTGGGACAGTAGGAGTAGCCATTAATTGTTTGTTTTATTCTATAAAATGTGAAGAAATGGGCCGTTTTCTCATAGACTGCAATGCTAAAGGAATAGTCCGTAAAATGCCCGCATATTTGGTACATGGAAAAGGGGGGCGTGGCAGTGAATAGTAGCGTTTGCCTTTAAAAACAGGAATATTGAAGATTTTCAATGCTAAATAATATATTTCAAAATATGTTGATACCCTGTTCTTTCATACATGAGGGTAAACCTGTATAGTGGCTATGTTTAGAAGTCATTTCAACTAAAAAATGTTATTTGTCTGTCTGAAATCTTGGAAAAACTGAGAAAATATCCATTTTCCCAACATACTTCAATACTAAACTTTGGTGGTCTCTAGAATGAAAAAAGATATGCTGAGATCCATTTTTTTTTGCTTTTTGTTATCCTCCAACCATGTACTCTCTCAAGACGAAGTTTGAAAAAATTACTGTCAATCCTTATTTTTCATGCATTAGTTCCTTTAACTCTCGCCTGCAGCAGTGCGTATGACAGTGGTTTATCTCTTTAACATATCAAATTGCTGCCCAGTCACTCAGCACACATTAAATAAAAAAACATTTGATGTCCCGCCATTCCGCTTCCATAGGGTTATTATGCTAAAGACTTTGACAGGTATGTAATAATAAACATTATATACCGTAGTGATATAGTGATCTGTACTGTACTTATGAATATGTATCTGCTTCGTTTCTTATGATGCCTTATTGCAATATCACATACTGAATGAGAAATATTTTAAACATCGAATATTTAACGCATAGACATTTATAATCGATTGGGGTGAGGGTGAAACTACATTTCTTGGACCACGGATTTCAATAGCATATAATTGAGTCAATAATGATCGGATTACCATTTTGAAAACGTTTTTAGAAACCTCAGAAAACGGGCTTGGATTGGGTGTTAAAAGTAGTCAGCTTTTGTTATGCTAGCTTTTGTCATATATAAGGGTCAGATCTTCAGAAAATGTACAATTCTTCTTCACCAATCCTCTAAAATAACCCACATTTAAGACAGAAATGACCTTCAAGATGCAGTTTAACATAACAGAACTGATATTTTAAATCAATGTGATCTCAGATATACTCAGATATTCCCGGTATTCATCATTTTTCAGCCTTATTTAGCAAAATTTCCTAAATGTGTAGAGCTGCCAATTGTACATTTTCTGAAAATCTGACCCATAACCCTGATAATACCAACGATCCTACACAGAAAGATGTGTTCGATTCACTTGTAATCCCATAACAATTAGTAAGTAAGAGAATTGATAATTTCTTACGTGGGCATGTCTTAGATGAGCATTTTGCTGATTTGCGCACGTAGCCGCTGCATTGGCTCTTCTTAATACATTTCCTTCTCCGTTTACACTTGCCCACCTTGGAACTGCACCTGCTCCAGCGGGTCCAGGATGCATACAGGGCTTTAAGATAAGATAAGATAAGATAAGATAAGATAAGATAAGATAAGATAAGATAAGCTGTTTTGTATTTGCCATTTTCGATGAGTACAGAAGAGTACAAACGTGATCTGTTTTAGGAAAATGAGTCATAAGTCGGAAAATATTGATTTTGAGATATCATTATATTTGAAAAGAGGAGATCAAGCTGATTCCAATGATAGTAAGTAGTAGGACACCTAATAAGTATTTCTATATTTTAAGTTTGATATTTTTATTTTTGAAAAAAATAAGTTTGCAATGTTTCTGGATTGATAATTACCAGTAAAGTAACTAATTTAAAAAAAAGTAAAGTAACTAAATATGCTCCATACAAAGGCCTTCAAAACGCAAGGATATATTTAATACAATGTCCCGAAATTTGTTACATGGATTCATCTGACTATGAGTGCTACACTCCCTAAAAACCAGAACATTTTAATAAAGAGATCTTATGAAAAAAAACACTTTGAAAAATATCAATTTTGCGACTTGTGACTCATTTTCCTGAAACACATCACAAACGAGTAACTACATAAATTGACAAAATGGTCGACATGCCTATATGATACAGCAAGGTACCATTTCTTCCGGTTGTTACCAAACATGTAGTTTGAAGAAAAGATTTCCAGTAGTTGTAAATACATCAATAATGAAGCTTAACAAGACAAAGATGTATGAGTTTCGCAAGTTGCGGTACATGCTTGTGTGAAACCTAATTATTTCTTTTCAACATAAACTCCTTGTTTTAAATGGTGCGCATTTTATCATAAAATAGGCGGCCCATAAAACTTGTGCCATATAGAGGGTCAGATTTTCAGAAAATGTACAATCGGCAGATCTACACATTTAGTAAATTCTGCTAAATTAGACTGTAAAATGGTCAATACTAGGTATATCTGCGGATATTTAACATTACCTTGATTCAAACAACCTGTTCGGTTATGATAAACATAATGCCCAAGTTGTTGGATTGAGGTTAATCGTCAAGCAAAATTAGCAAAGAAACGGAGCGAATTACTTCGTGCTATGGGTCTATGGTCATGGAATCGACCAAGGTGGCGGAGCTTGTAGGTATGACGGTTTATAAGTTACCTCCGAAAGTTTATATCTCTATTGATTGTCATAATTAGTGCCGCCCTCTGCTGGGACTCACAGGATCTACCTTGGCTAGTGGTTGGTCCAATGTGTGCCTATGGGTCAGATCAACGATCCTATAGCTACTGTGTAGCTATAGGATCGTTGGTCAGATTGTCAGAAAATGTACAATTGGCAGCTGTACACATTTAGTAAATTCTGCTAAATTAGGCTGCAATGTGGTCAATACTAGGTAAATTCGAGTATATTCGGCATTGCATTGATTCTGGCCATCTGTTTGGTTAGGTTGAACTGTATTTTGAACTTTATTTTGGTCTGAAATTTGGGTTATTTGAGAAGATTGGCGAAGCTGAATTGTACATTTTCTGAAAATCTGACCCCTATACACAGCGCCCACGCCACCATTTTCAATAGGAAGCTCAGCACTATTAAAGCCCTTTAATTGTCCACTAGGCCGACTGAGCCCCTGTCTGTTTGACTACAAAATATAGCTGCTAATAAATAGCAGGGATGTTTTCATTGTTCAAGATTTCGATCAAATAAAAGTTAATTCAATTTCATTTACTTTAATAATGAGTTCTCACTCATATCAGTCAGCAATGATTGTATTTTCCCCAATGATTGGTGAGTGGGTTGTTGATGTTGCCAACTCGAAAAATGGCTTAGTGGACTTGGGGCTTAAGAGCTTAGAACCAGACGTGAGCTTGAGGGCAATTAAGACCTGAAGGCTCTAACTCCTCTAGAAATACTTAGGATATTTTCTCCATATTTCGTTATACCTTGGTCAATCTTGAATATCATTTCACATTGTGCATACAATCTGGTCCCTTCTTTATATTAATTAATTGCTTTCTTGGTGTAATTAACGCCAGTCTGACCCCATTGATCTTATGACCTTACTAAATGCTAAATATTGGCCCGTTTCAGAGGCTAACTATGGACCACAATCGTTCCAAAGTAGTTCTAAGTCTGTTTTGAACGAACCTTTCTTCAACAACTATTAAGTGAGTGAGTGCAAATAGAGAGAGAGAGAGAGAGAGAGACTGAGCTTAATATTATCAGTTGCTTTAGGATATACCGGTAGTATAAAATAACAAACACAATTTCAATATATCATCTTATATTTTTAAACCGAGTAATTATTTATTAATGGATTACAAGGAGTCATCAATTGCATTATAAATCGAGCTATTTGGTTCATTATACATCTTATACATCTATATATCTATTGCGCTTACCATTAGCCTACTGCAAATTTGTAATAATTCAAAGGAGAAATGCCTAGGAAAGATTAGGTATACAATCGAATTGTACATTAAATAATTGACTCACGGGGAATAGTGAAGTTCCCTTCTAACAAATAACTCATTTATTTTATTTTCACAATAGTTCTTATTTGGATTTGTTAGGTATGAATATGCATTACTGAATTCAGAGCAATAACATGGATTGGGAATGTATAAATCAGATAAAATTTAAGTATCAATCTCTGGAAAGATGTTCAGTAGTAAGCCGGTTCGACAACTGGGACCGGAGCTGGGGCAGGAGCGCCAGATGATTTTTTTCTGAAAAAAAAGAAAAAAAGAAAAAGAATTGAAGTTAAAACCGTTTATGTAATACATATAAGGAAAGTAGGAACATAAATACCACTACTCATCTACCAATGACAATTATAAGTGTAGTTTTAGTTTAGTTCTGTTCTGTACGGTATTAATTGGACAATGCCAGTTAAATAAAGTTTATGAAATAAGGCAGTCCATATTATGCCAGATTCAGTAGTAATTGATAATGGATTATATTTCTAAGGTAAATGAAGTAGAGTGAGATTTACTCGAATATAATTTTATTAACAAGGCAACGCCTCAATTAGTCCATGGTGGACAGTGCGTTTTTTCATGTGAACTATTTAAATATTTTATTGGCCTTAAATGAATAAAAAAATAAAATAAAAAAACCACTCCTCTATCTTATCACAATGGGTCATTAGAAATCCTTCATATCTTTATTTGGCCTTTTTTTAAAGGTTTTATTTACGCGCTGTCGCCCTGTTTCTTTTTTGTTGGTTTTCTTATTTTCATTTACTCTCATACCTTTACTTGCTTGGTTCCCGTTCGTTATTCTAACAAAAACCAGAGCTGCAGCTTTGACATTTACATAATAAAATATTTCATACTTCAGTTGCAGGCGTTCGTTGTTGTTTTAATTTATTCTTTACAGACAGACTATTAATGGTTAGTGTGTGAGAGCACGGCGCGGGATGAGGGATTTTTAAACTACAAACTATATACTGTATATACTAAGTATGTCTGTTTTTCAATAATGAAGTTGATATTAGTTTAATCACAGAGTCAAGGTAGAAAAGGGGCGACTTAAGAAAATATTCTCGTGGTGGACAGGCGTATTTTGGAACTTTATGTAATTGTACGGCCATATTTGTAATAAAGAAATAATAAAAAAAATGTCGATATAATGGTCTGTAATAATTTTTAGTCTATATGTATAATTATCAAATCTTACTTGATGAACCGTTAACGGATCTCTCTCATAGAACGTAAATACTTTATTAACTTTATTGTTGTACTTGCTTTAAATGTATAGTTTAAAATCAGGCGATTCTGAGAATATTTATATTTCATGTACAAAAATGTCTATTTAACCTGAATAAAATATTTCCAAAATCAAAAAGTCTGCATTTGGCCTTAAGATAAACTGAAAGCAATTACAACTTTATACCATACTTCATTTTTAAAGTGCTTGAATTACTAGAATATTTGCCAGGAGAGACGGATATTTAGGGACATACAGTAACATTTAAAAGAATGATTTAATTCTCTAGAAAATCTGGTTCCTTTTGTGACAATGTTTGATAAGGTAAAATTAGAGCAAAATTTTAAAGCTTACTTCATCATGATCCCCACAACGACGGCCACTAGACCTATTCCTCCCGCTGCGGCTAACCCAACCATCATCTTGGTCTTGTCATCATCCTTTGCCGTTACCTCCTCATCTGACTTGACCGCCTCTCCCTTCTGTTTGCCTACCACGCTGGCCTTGGCTACATCTGTCTCCAGCCCCGCGCCACCTAAAATGATTTGAAGGAGAAATATCACATGAATTACCTTTTTTTAAGGACAGAGGCGGGTTCCCACCAGTGTTATAACTTGGTTTATAACTTGAATATTTATTCAGAATATTGTAGCGCCGACTAAAATGATTTGAAGGAGAAATATCACATGAATAGGGGACTTGCATGTCTCACTGCGCATATCTATTAAAGTGCATGCTGGGATGCATTCTGTTCAATTCTGACATGCACATTATATTTAGCAACCTTTTTATTAAAATATTCAAGGATCTTTTCCGCAATATTATAGCTAGTGTAAAGGATTTATAAAACACCAATGCATGATGGGAAAGCTGAAGTCCTCTCTTATGGAATCCTGTAAAACATATATGGCTAATTACATGAGATCATTGTTAAATATTACATGCTGAACATAACATGTTTTCCATCGATTTTATGCTGTACCATTAGTCCCATAATTCCATGCGAATCGAGATTCAAAATGGCGGCTATGCAAGTCCCCTATTACCTTTTAAGGATAGAGACGGGTTCCCACCAGTGTTATAACTTGGTTTATGACTTGAATATATATTTAAAATATTGTAGAGCTATTGTAGGAGAAATAAATAGAGACCGGAGGCTTTGAATCTCGAGATCCGACTGACTTGTTTTATTATTATTTAATTATACACATGAGTTGTAGAATGGTTGTGGTTGTTGGTGATAGGCTGCGATTGTACTGCGATTAATTAATCTAATAAGTAATAATTAGTGTTAATGATAATGATAATTTGGAATATTAATAATAATGTGGTTAATCATTGTTACGCAATCATTGTGAAATATTGCGTAATATGATATAACAAGGGCATAGAATGGTGCTATACATATAAACCATACACATACTATACTGTACTTATACAAATGCCTTATACCAATACTATTCTCTATGTACTACTTACATCGCTCATGCTTAGGGTGTAATATTATGTACCTTGCAAGTTTTTATTATATTGTATAACTGGCTTATACACATATTGTATTTGTATGCTTTCCACGAGGTGGAGCTGTTGTTTAAAGCTTATTACTTTTATATTTCTCCTTTACTTCTGATATACTTCTTATGTATACTTGACTTTATACCACAATGATAATACCTGTTTTATCTGTTTAGGTAAGTGGAGACAAGTCGTTATGTAACATTACGTAACATTGTCTAACCTCATTATATTTATATTAATTATTGATTAGGATTTATTATATTAACTCATTACTAAAATCGCTAATTATGCTTAGCTTCCCAGTACTGTGCAAGTCTACCTATTCATGCTAGGCCACATAGTCTGAACACACCGTGAATGTCCTCGACATAATTCCAGCTTTAAACTTCAACTTACAAGTAAGTATCAGTTAACTGTAAAATTAATTAGATATTATAATCACTGTTCGATTTTGTAAACCAAAAGTCCTTGATATAATACATATTGCAAAGAATTGTGCAAGCCTGGATGCTACCATTTTCCAGTTAGGAAATCTTACCCTTATTCTCCTTCTTCTTTAGGTTCTTTTCCATCTTTTTCAACTTCTTCAACCTAGCTTTCCTCGCTGCTTCCATTTCTTTCAACTTCTTCAGACTAGCTTTCCTTTCCACTTCTAACTTCTTTAATTTCGCGTTGCGCCGTTTCTCCCACGCTTTCCAAGTTTTCATACGGGTAGCATCAACTTTTTTTTTCGCCTTTTCAATTTTCTCATGTACGGCCTGGGCTGCTGATGTGTCAAATGCTGCGGTCCACCGTGGTTTCACATACTCTGAAAGAGTAAAGAGTAAAGACTTCATGCTATAAATACAGATTGACTTTCTCACACCATAACATAGAAGCACATGATGGTTTCCTGCAATTTACTGTTGACATTTTGGAATTAGAATTTGTGTAATCAAAAATCTAAATTCTTTCTCAACCCAATTCAACTGGCCTGAAATGTAATTGAAAAAAAAACAAAAAAAAAACGCTTATCAATAAGCCAATGTTGAGTGAACCTAGAGTGAGAGAGTGAGTGAGTGAGTGAGATTGGTTGCTTTACGGCCTTATCAACACTTTGAAGTGTTATATCAAGGGCGGGAGAGCTGAAAGGGAGGCAGTTTATGATCATACCCAGGAAATAGAGATAGAGAAGAAGGGGGAGAGAGACAGAGAAAAGAGACAGAAAGGCCCTTTAAGGTCTTACCCAGGACCAGGCACTTTAAGGTCTTACCCAGGACCGTAAACCTAGATTCTATACACGATGTTGTTGCTGGTATTTATTGTTAATATTTGTATTATCATTATAATATATAACTTGTATTCTTTGCTCTTTGATAATATTGTATCGATGGGGATCCATGCGAAGGTGATTTGATGCGCTATAAATAGTGAATGAAACGAGGTGCTAGTAATTGAATAAATATTCAATTACTAATTGAATAGATATTCAATTACTAGTAGCGAGTTTTATTAACTAATTCATTATGCTCCCAGCAAAGAAGAATATTGAGATATAAACCGCTGTTTTTGGTTCTGAATTGCCATAAAGTACCAACAAGTTAAAAGAAAAAAAAGAATTGTTATTGTATGACACCTCTCATTTGTGATCCGTTTTTAGGAAAATGAGTCAGAATTTTTAATTTTTTTTTAGGAAAATGAGTCAGAATTTTGCGATATCACCATATCTGAAAAGAGGAGATCAAGCCGATTCCAACGATAGTAAACACTAGGACACCTAAAATGTATTTCAATATTTTAATTTTTATATTTTTATTTTTGAAAAAGAAAGTTTGCAATGTTTCTGGATGGGTAATTACCAGTAAAGTAACTAAATATACTCAATACATTACAATATACTCAAGATATCTTTAATACACTGTCTCGAAATTTGTTACATAGATCTATAGGACTATAACTGCTAAACCCTCTAAAAATCAGATCGTTTCAATAAACAGATCGTGTGAAAAAAACACTTTGAAAAATATCAATTTTGCGACTTGTGACTCATTTTGCTGGAAAACATCACATTTAGTCTGTATAACACCTCTCATTTAGCACAGGTGATGTTAGTTAAGTGATTGTTCCCTCCTGGGTACACAAGCTGTTCCAAGGATGATCCGCAGTACGTGCTGTGTTGTGATGTTGCCAGGAATTGGGTTGCTAGATTTAGCCATCAATGCATTTCACTGATCCAGAAAAATATCTTTTCTTCGAAGTTTTATTATTGTTCAATCTTAACCAATATGAGCAGCAACAACAATATTATTTTGTTATTTACTGTGATCAATGTATTTACTGTAATAAATGTTCTTAATTCACTAGAAAATACCAATGGCGAATACATATGCGTTTTTTTTAATTTGTATGAATCAGGATACCATCCCTACCCTGGCTGAGCTATTAAATTATTTAGTCTTCATTAAAATATCCATACCTGTTGGGAGACCTTTGAAGTTAATGGTGATAGGTGTGGTAGGGGGCCAGGTTGGACACGCAGCTGTGTTGCATGCCTTTTTTTCTTTTGCCTTTCCTGGACACTTTCCGGTTGGACCCGAGCCGTAGTACTGCAGTATAAAATATGCATATTATGTAGAGGTGAATAGGGCACTTGCATAGCCGCCATTTTGAATTTTGATTCGCATGGAATTATGGGACTAATAGTACAGTATAAAATATAAAGAAAACATGCCATGTTCAGCATGGAATATTTATCAATGCTCTTTTGTCAATATCCATGTGTTATACATGTTTCCATAACACTTGATATCATCTTTCCCATCATGCATTTGGTTTTCATAGATCGTCTATACAAGCAATGCTATTGGTGAAAACAATTTTGCAATTTGTTATTAAAATGTTGCCAAATATTTGTATGTCAGACTTGAACTGAATCCGTCCCAGCATGCACTGTGACAGACATGCGCAGTGAGACATGCAACTCCCCTATTATACAAACTGGTTGTCACTCAAAATCAATGAATACCTGTTACTTGTATTTATAGGTTTTTAATGGGATTCCATTGGCTAGGCAGACATCTATAATACCGCTTGCCATGTATATTGCTTTCTACAATCATTCTGGGACCAGTTTTGGCGGCCACGTACAGTTTGGCAAGTACCGCCAATGCTAAAGTCTCCCATTAATTAAAATAATCATTTCATTCACTTACTTTATGATGACATCTCCTCCATCTGGATATCTTGCCACCGTTACATGTGACGGTACAAGTGGTCCATGAGGACCAATTAATCCAGGTTCCTTTAAGAGAAAATGTATAATATATCAAAATAAATTTGCATACAGAGAATACGTAGTTGGAAAGAATGACCTTTATTTAGTGCGAATTAAGCAGGACTCACTATTGTTATTTCTATTTTTATGACTTGTCATTTTACAGATGAGCTTATAGAACACCATTGTATAAATGAAATTGTCAACAAGGATAAGTAATGAACTATGTAAAGACTAGATGGTAAAGAGAAGTTATGACGTACTCAAGGAAAACTAGAACTTAATATGACTCATGTTTTATTAGTAATTGTTATTTTATTTTTGTCTGTATCTGGTTCTAAGAGTAGTACTCTTTCATTTTGTTGTTGGGAGGGGTTCTGCCAACCGTCTGAATTTCAGATTCTTTTAGCTTGTGACTTTGGTAGAAAAAGAGAGTTTTGGAGTGGAATTTTGCACTTTTTATTAGGACTTTTTATTAGGACTCTGTCCTCCTTCAGGGCCAGTCCAGTTTTGACTGAGCCAGTCAGATCCGGGTCGTATTTATACTCTGACAATGCATCATGGGATATGTTAACAGGAAAAGCTAGGTGTATGCTTTACTGGGTTATTTGTAGTACTTTTCTATATTTTCCTTTCATGTTTTCGTTTGGTATTTTAAGTAACAACTCGGATTTTGAAGTGATGAATACAGTATTATTATAAACAATGTTTAAATATGTTTATTGGCCTGAAATTAAATTTAAAAAAACAACAAACCCTAGAGCTCCTTGCATGTCCAATCCATGGTCAAATGAATATAAATGAACCTAAGATAGAATTACCTGGTGTGGGACACCGCTTGATTCCTTGGCAATGTTTGGCCTGGAACTTCCTGCCCCGACACGGCCCTTTGCTACATGAACGGTACCTAGTCATATAGCGCTTAAAGCCACATGATGGCTTACAGGAATGCCACGATCCCCAGGGCTTCCATCCGACTGGTGGGTACTTGGGAGTGGGAGGTGGTCTCGGCCATGCTAGCAAACAGGTGGTATAGGTGATAAACATAATTCAGCTCAAGAGAATATGTTGGAAAATATTTCAGGATAATAGAGAGATGTGGGAATTACCTGAATCATTGAGTTAAACCACATTATATTATATTATATTATATAACTCTTCCTGAGAAATTGACTTAAGTTGATATGATATTATGTATTGAGATTAAGAGATGCCCCTATGTCGTCGACGTAGAAGTAGATGTTGTGTTGAAATGAAATATCTGAACAATATTTATATTAACAGATAACAATTTCATGATAATAATTATGTCTGTCATGAATTGTTGTGACACGGCGCAGGTGGTGGTGCTTCTATCATATTATAGCATTGTCTGAGATTTCTCGTATAATAATTTATAATTTTTCATATAGTATAATAATAAATGTAACTCATCATGTACTGAGATACCGTGTAAAAAATTGCACAATGTCTTGATGAATAAAACATTTAAAAACAAAAACAAGTTCTTTAAATAAATTCCTAGCAGAGCTGGAGGAGTAAAGATTACGATATGATTGTATGACACAGCTCAAGGTTTTGGTGATAACATTGTGAAAATTGTCTTAAATTTTTGAGTTAATAAACTACCTAAGAGTCGGTGAAAGTTAAAGAAAAATCAGAAAACCAGAAAAATAACTAAAAAATATAAGGGACACGATATGAATGTCTTTAGAATTGTAAGAGCCTCGATGGCAGTCTATATTGAATAAAACCTTTGTTTAAAAAAAATAAAATTGGGGCTTTGGTTTACATTGACATCAGGTTGACATAACATACACATGTGTATATTTATTTATTTCTTAAGCCCAGCTTCCCACTCACAATGTGTATGTATACACTATGTTCTGCTCAACCTGCACTCGGTTTACCTGAATTTTCAGTTAACCTGAACCTTTTGCAATTTCCCTGGAGACTTTTAACTGAATGTATCTGTTCTCTTTAGCTGAATTTTCGGTTAATCTGAACTTTTTCTCAAGTCAGGTTAAGTGGAAGAAAGTGTACGTGTATGTGTGTATGCACATACACACAATATGCAATATGTATACATATATGATCTGTTTTAGGAAAATGGAGTCATAAGTCGAAAAATATTGATTTTGAGATATCATTATATTTGAAGAGAGGAGATCAAGCTGATTCCAATGATAGTAAACAGTAGAAGATCTAATAAGTATTTTTATATTTTAAGGTTGATATTTATATTTTTGAAAATAAAAGTTTGCAATGTTTCTAGATGGGTAATTACCAGTAAAGTAATTAAATATACTCCATACGGACGCCTTCAAAACGCAAGAATATATTTGATATAATTTCCCGGAATTTGTTACATGGATTCATATGACTATCAGTGCTACACTCACTAAAAATCAAAACATTTCAATAAAGAGGTCCTGTGCAAAAAACACATTGAAAAATATCAATTTTGCGACTTATGACTCATTTTCTTGAAACACATCACATAGATGAATGGGGGCCTCTCAAGTTCGGCAGTCTTTCAAGCCCTCCTATATCAGGTTGGTTTTACAGTTAATGAGGGATACAATCTATTACTATATGGTATCCATCTATATAGGACATAAATATACCTCACACCATTACATTGCCTTTATGAATGAATGAATGAATATTTTGTTCATATGTAATAATAGAATTGGTTCCTGAGTAGTTCAAAATCAAAATGGATTTATCTGGCATAGGCCAAAACAAAGGAATACTTTGAGAACTCTTTATAAGATACAATTTAAATCAAATCTATCTACCTTTAACCAGTTATATGCTTTAATGAAGCACTATTTGAATACTACTTACGCATATAGATCGCCTTAACGTAGGTCCATGGTTTGTGACCCCAGGGTGTTTCCCTCTTGCGGCAAATCCCTTTGTAAAGGTAGCAGGCATAGAAATATTTACTGTAGGTTGCCCTCATCTTCTTGCTTTTGAACAAGTAACTGAAGCTGATGCAACGTTTCTTTGTTTTGCAAAGGCGCTGGCATTTCTTTTTGGAGGCTCTGAACCTCTGCCACATTCTTGGTTTGGTACAAAGGCCATAGAAATATCGCCAATCTGCAAAGGAAAATAACGTGGTCGTTATTGTTAATCACTTGTGCAAGGAAATGTGTTTTCCACTCGGTTTGGCGAGTTCTTGTACAGAAGAAAATGTCCCTGCCTCGAAATTCTCAGACTCGGCGGCGTCTATGATGTAATTTTTTGTATAATTGTGGCAGTATTAAAGATAGAAGTTATAATTTTACATTGACTGACACGACTATCATTATAAATATTTCTTGCGGTATTCTATATGTAAAAATACTGAGATATGTTCAATGCCAAAAGGAGACTTGCATAGACGCCATTTTGAATCTTGATTCGTATGGAATTATGGGACTAATGATGAAGTGTAAAATCTATAGAAAACATGTAACGTTCAGCATGGAATATACATTGGTGTTTCAATGTAAATACCCATGGATTATACATTTTTCCATAACACAAGCCTCCATCTTTCCCATCATGCATTTGGTTGTCATAAATAATTTACCTAAGCTGTGACATTGGTGAAAACCTTCTTGCAATCGTAAATAAAAATGTTGCTAAATATTTGTATATCAGATTTGAGCTGAATCTATCCAAGGATGCACTGTAACAGACATGCGCAGTGGCACATGCAAGTCCCCTATTATTAGATGTCGAAGTGAACAGTACTTTAGTACATGTACATCCTTTTTTCAATTACGAATAGAAGACTTAACTTAATTGGTTGTTTGAATCATTTGTGATGTGTTCCAGGAAAATGAGTCATAAGTCGAAAAATATTGGTTTTGAGATATCACCATATTTGAAAAGAGGAGTTCAAGCGGATTCCAATGATAGTAAACAGTAGGACACCTATATAATAAGTATTTCTATATTTTAAGTTTGATATTTTTATTTTTGAAAAAAAAAGTTTGCAATGTTCTGGATGGGTAATTACCAGTAAAGTAACTAAATATACTCCTTACGAACGCCTTCAAAACGCAAGGATATATTCAATACAATGCCCCGAAATTTGTTACATAGATCCATATGAATGTCAGAGCTATACCCACTAAAAATCAGAAGATTTCAATAAAGAGGTCCTGTGCAAAAAACACTTTGAAAAACATCAATTTTGCGACTTATGACTCATTTTCTTGAAACACATCACATTTGAACTTACCTCCTTTCTTTTTTGCCCGTTTCACACGTTTGTGGTATGCTGTATACAAAGGTGAAGGAGTCGTGGCATAGGAACTATCCAAAGGTGACAAGATATCAGCAGTAGAAATGTTCCTTCCCTCCAATTGAGTCAGTGACAAGATCTCCTTTTTCATTTCTGGAAATATCGTTTCGGTTACTCATATCGCATGTATAACAAAATAAATAAAATCCATTTAATTCAAGAACCTGATTTTACCCATGGTGAAAGACTGTTTTCCGAAGTTATTTCTAAAGCTTTTTAAAAAATATTTCTTTTATTGTTAAAAGTAAATCTACGGAAATGATATTTTAGAATAAGCTTACCTTTACATCTGTTTGTATATATCTTCGGAAAGACAGTCATTCAGCGAGGGTGAACGTTATCTGTTTTGTTTACTAGCACTTATTTTCACTTTGTGAATCTAGCTTTGTTTTTAAAAAGAAAGACGCTCGAAAGAACTGATCCATGCACAGAATTGGGACATTTTCAGGCGACGATACACAGCCAAGTCACTATATCAGGTTACCACAGGAAACTAAAAGTAACATTCCCTGATGTTTCTATGATTTTCCCCTGATGTGTTTGTATTTTCCCCTGATTCATAACAAATATAAAGGGTGCCATGTCTGTAGTGAGTGCTGAGGAAACTAATTTTCCGATTAATTATTCAGGGGATGCCGTGTGGCATATTTTCCCCGATTGTCCATTTTTCTTTACAAATCTGAATTTCACAGAACAAGATTCTGTTGATTTTCTGAAAATTTTCAACTTCCCTGATTTTTCCCTGATTTTTCCCTGATATTTTCAAAGTTTTCAAACTCCCTGATTTTTCCCTGCAGGGAATTTTGGGGAAGCATTTTCCCTGTTTTCAAGGTTTTCCCTGTGCTGTGGTAACCCTGCAGTATAAAGGAATGATAATCTTCAGTGAATATTAATGACTTAATATACATGATATCTTTAAACAGATATATTGGTTTCACCCGGACGGAATTTGACCCAAAGTACCGTACTGTAATTCTACGACTGCAGATCGACAGGGCTGTAAACTGAACGGGATGATGTAGACATGTTTGTAGCAACCACGGCACAGGCGTGATATGCCATTTCCAACTTCTACTTGGGTCAGATTTTCAGAAAATGGACAATTGACAGCTCTACACATTTAGCAAATTCTGCTTAATCGAGCTGTAATTTGGTCAATACTAAGTCAATTCGAGTATATTCAGCATTGCATTGATTCTAGCAATCTGTTTGGTTAGGTTGAGCTGTATTTTGAAATTCCTTTTCGTCTGAAATTCGGGTTATTTGAGAGGACTGGGGAAGGTGAATTGTACATTTTCTGAAAATCTGACCCACTTATCATATACTACTCACACTGGATTAAAATAAACGCCTTTTTGAAAACGAACTAAATTGTAATTTGTGTTGGGAGGGGTGCAGCCCACCGTCTGAATTTCAGATTCTTTTAGCTTATGACTTGGTTGAAAAAGAGAGTTATGGAGTGGAATTTTTCCCATTTTTATTGGACTTTAACTGACCAGGCGTACATTGTAATTTGTGACAGATTATGTTATGACACATTACGTAATATTGCATAACCTCATTATATTTAAATTAATCATTAATTATCACCTCTTTATTAGGGCTATAAAATCGCTAATTACCAGTACTGGGCCTTAACAATTAACGCTAAAGATTACACTTGTTTTAAGCTTCCCATGTTAAAACTAAGGTAAAGTGGATGCAATCTTTTTCATCATAAACTGCAGAGCTTCAGTTTCGGTCTAATACATAGAGTTAAAGTTTCTCAAAAACTCACCAAAGCAGCCCCATATAAACAGATATCCCTCCAACTGAACCTTCTTAATGACTTACTCTTGATGAGCTATACACATAAATTTATTCAGCATTTATTTCAGTAGCTTCAACAAAGGACTTGCAATTAGATAGGTGAGTGAGTGAGTGAGTGAGATTGGTTGCTTTACGCCCTTGTCAACACAATTAATGGTTATATCAAGGGCGGGAGAGCTGAGAGGGAGGCAGTTTATTACCCAGGAAATAGAGAGAGAGAAGGGAGAGAGAGACTGAAAGGCAATTAGATAGGCCTACCAGCTGTTGACACCCACGGTGACTGCTGTAATTCAAATGTTACTTATGTGGGGTTGTTTTGCGATTTAAAAAGAGACTTTACTACTCGATTAAACGATTTTTTCGTGTTGAAGTCAAAATTAAATTAAAAGAATGAATCGTTAGAGGTTTACAGCAACGCATACCATCCGATTACCGCAGCTAACAGACAAAACACTTTACTTTTGTCTATATGTACATTATACACTAGCTGAACCTACTATAGATTTCCTAGTTGCCTTAAAAGGTTTCTGTTGTGTTTGTTTTGATCCAGTAACTCAATAACATTATTATGTCTAGGGAATGTGTACCATAAATTAAACAATTAAATATTTACATCAAATTAACAATATTCAAATTCGGGGATCTATCTTGATTTAGCACCTAATTTTTAACTTAAAGTATACATGTATATCAAACATTATTTACAATCCAAAACACAGCTTCTCAAAAGGGGTTTGCTTAATTGATAAAAAAGAACTGCATGCATGTACGATAATACTAATTACTATGTCTATGTAGCCTTGGTACTACTGTTATGTACTATTTCTTTTTAATGTTTAATTATCAAGATTTACAAGTAAAGCACCTACCTTCGCATATTTTTCGCTTAGGGTCCCATTTATGGTATGGTTTACATTTACACTCATAGTCATCCTTAAAGAGACCGATCTTCTTATGGACACAACCGGCAGCACCTTCCAATGTGTTTACTACCTTGGCACATGGTTTTGCATCACAGGGCTCTGACAAAAATATTTCATTGTGAGTTAATTAATTAAAAATTAAATTGAATTAAAAATTAGCACTGTTATTAATATTGATGACGAATGAGAAATATCTACGGTACTCTATGTGTAAATTTGTCAACAAAATTGATCTAAAAATAAATTATAATGACGGCTTTAAATTCATAGAAAGCTATAAGTAAAAGCTAAGAATTAATATTATTTAAGATTATATTTCGGTAGGCTATCTCGCATAAAATGTTGGTCAAATTGTGCGCATGAAAACACAAAACTGACATCGATAAGATAGTTTTAAGAATTAGTTATTAGACCTATACTATAGTTAAAATACTTACTTGGACAAAACTTGGGTTTTCCTTGTCTTTTTTGGCAGGATACAAATATCATGCATATGTACTGGAAATGAAGAAAAAGGATTATGTGAGATGATAAGAGATATAAATCAATATTAACAGGATTGATTTTATTTTTAGAGTTGGATGTTGGGATGGACGATAGAAACTTTTTCAAACTAGCCTAACATTATTGTCGGCCTAACCGCTTACCAGATCGTCGATGGTAATCCCTTGTAAATTGAATAAATATCTTAGTGGTTTTTCAGGTTGGCCGGCTAGTTTTGCATATTGTTGATCAAATGAAGTCTTGTAATGGTCAACCGCCTTTATATCACACTCCTCCCCTTCTTTTTTGTTCATACAGACGCTTATCAAGAAATCAACACAGTCTCCCACAGTAAAAACGGGTTTTAATGAAATTCTTTTGGGACAAACGCTGTCGTTGCGCCTTGTAACACCTAATGGAAATCCATGCCTGTAAAGCTTTGTTTTTGGACTTTTTATAGTGTCAAATGTTACTGCTCTTTTTTCCCGATTTGCCTCCTCAATCTCTTTACTTCTTGCTTCTTCCCCGTCTTCGTCTTCACCATCTTCCTCCTCGTCGTCGTTTTGGTCTGTTATGTAGTTTTCATCTTCAAAATATTTATCCTCTTCGTGATCATTTTCCGTGAGATCATTTACAGGATCCTGTTCGTTTCCGTTACAATATGATGAAATGATTAAAAAGGTGAACAGCAACAAGCGGAAAAGATTCATGTTGACATCTTTTCCTGGCCGTGAATGTGAGACGACGCAGAAACTACAACTTGCTTCGTGACGTCATCTTATTTTCCGTCTCACTTCCGTCTGCGCAGAGACGTTATAAAACGTGTATGGTTTGCGCAAAAAAGTAAAAGTAGGCCCACGGATTTCGCGCCAATAATTATCACGGCCAACGCATGATTTCAAATTTCAATTTCGCTGGATCAAGTAGGCTATTATTTAGCTACAGTTAACCCCTTGATAAATGAAAAAATGGTCACAATCAATCCCGGGTAGCAATGTATTAGGCTCCCGTGGTAGCCTACCGTAGGCTATCTCTTTATTTTTTTTGGTTTTTACAAACGACTTTATTTATCGACACCTGCCATCTGGGCTTCTACAGTTCTAAAGACAATTAAAAAATATCAAGAGAGAAATAATAAGGTTAACACTTCAAGGATTCTATGGTTTCTGATATACCTTTGGCCATACGCCGCCATCTATCTCTTTATTATAAACAAAAAAAATTGATTCTCCGATCCCCGCCCAATGCCATCAAAGCTCTGCCTCTGCTCTGGGGGCAAGGGGACGGATACTTAAACTTTGTCTCCGTAGGCCTACCTCTTGCAACCACTCAGAAATTCAGTCCCAATTGTTAATTAAAAATTGTTGATATGATTTTAAATTTTCAATAACTTGTTACAGTAGGCCTAGCCTATAATTCTTTTAGTTTTAATGATTTGCCGCGGACAGCTACTTTAATAATTATTAAGCTTAAACGAATTGTAGGCCTATGTTATAGCAATTAACGAGTATAAATAATTATACTTGTTGGTTACAGTTAGTAATTGTTCTTCAGAAAGTAGTAGATCGTCTAAGCAACTATAGTTTAGCGCTCCTTTCCTTTAGAGGGAAGTGGGAAGGGGTAGATGGAAGGGGAGGGAAGGCCACATGTCCATTGGTCATTTAGGCGTCATTTTATGATTTTAAGTGCCATTAAAGGTCGCCTACTTGATATGTGCTATTATGACCTGTACCAGGCCTACCGTAGGCCTAAGTGAATAGATAAGCCTGATCCAGGTGTTAACATAGAATGAGCATAATAATAGCCTGTAGGCCGGCCTATGTGTAGGCCTATAGGTTTAGACATGAAAAGCGAACTAACGTTAGTTTAATCCAGTAACTTAGGCCTATCATCATGGAGACCATTTTGATAGATTGATGTAAATGGTGAGGTGGTCGACAATCTACGGACCTTGAAGAAATACTTAACGTTGTTAAGCAATTAAGATGTGGATGGGCCTACGCAAAATTAAATATGGTAGGCCCATGTATTTCCAATAGGGACTACCGTAGGTAGGCCTAGATATGATAGCGCCTACCCGAGTATATGGCTAGAGATAGTTACAACACTTAGGCCTAATAATAGTTTATAGTTGAAGACTAGAAAATTAATCAATTTAGAATAAAAGTTGAAATTAAAATGAATTAAGGTTAAAAAATACTAATTTGATTTGCATGTGCTTAACCATAAAATAGGCATTGAGTTAACCAATCTTCGATAGCTGTTTCAACAAGTTCACTTGTGTAGGCACTAATTTAGATCTATCATTAGGCCTAATGAGGTTTGTTAAGTGGTTAAGTCCTTCTAACATTTTAAAGAACACTGAATTCGAGACCTTTGAAGTGTACGGTCTTGGTACAGTACCTTCAATTTGTGTCTGTCCTCTGTACTGCTTGGCTTTACGTTTTCAGCTCCCTCACACCAAAACTGTCAGTATAATTTCGTGCGGAAGGATGTTAAGTTTTATAAATACTTTAAAGTGTCACAAAACCCCAAAATATTATGAGAAAATCAACTTCTTTCCTATTATTCAAATGTAACCGCCCAAGTTTTACTTATTGAGACCTAATATTTATTGAGTTTTACCCATTTTAAGGAGGGAAAAAGTAGTTCCACAGTTTAACACTTCATTCAAGGCGCCACTGTTTACCTATATCACAAAGTGCGCCTAAATCTTGAAATTAAGGCTGACGCACACATGGCCGATTTGGCCCCCGATTGCCCCACGATTTGGATCTCCTGATGAATCTTAGGATTTCATTTCAAATCCTGGTTCATGTTTTTGAAATAACATAAACTATGGTTTGAAATGAAATCTTAGGGGCTATAGGGAGCCAAATCGGCCATGTGTGCGTCAGCCTTTAACATGCAACATACACAATAAACAAGTCTGTTAATACCTGCTATGAAAAGCGGGGGTGAGGGTGGGCGGACAGAGTATTACCAATGCAGGTGTTCAGACCAAAACAAACGATTCCTCCAGGCAATTTATTTTCGGTTCCGTTTATTTTCGGGGAAGAATTGTGACTAGGCTAGGCAGGAGGCATTGAATTTTCACGTTTTGAGTAAGTTGTTGGGATTAATGCAATGAGGGATGATGGGGAATCATGTACACCATAATATCGATGTTTAAAATAGTATATAAAGTTGGAGCAATTGTGAAAACTCAAATATTATGAGTGCTTACATTGACTGACGGTGCTATGTATCATGAAAGATGATGTTAGCGAGTTTTTGTATTGTCCGTTTTATAACTTGTTTTATGACCTGTTTTATGTCTTGTTAATATTTTGTACTTAACACAGTCACGTACTCTCTAAGCATATATAGCATTCTTTTTTCTAAATAGGTAGGCCTAACAGCTGGAAGACCTGGATTTTATCTGGAAGCCTGGTTACCTATTTATCGATCTCATAGGGCTTACTTGTAAAACTTCAGACAAATATATATTTCAATTCAAACGTTTTAATTGTATTGCAAATGAGTGTTGGCAGTAAATTACCACTGGCTTTTATTATTTTCATTATTATGAAATTTGTATTCCAATACTTTTCATACATATAAAGCTGATGTTACATTGTCATACATATAATTGTCGTTTCAAAACAGGGTAAAGCATCCTCTACAAGTAGTTTTTCCTGATGCCCCTAAATTTGACTCAGTCGTACATCATTCACCCAGAAATGACAACCACTTTGGACAACGTTAAGGTTTGTTCTTACAGCCATATTGAATGACTTTTAGAAATATCATTACGAAAAATAACACCACAACCTCAAACTTCGGTATTTGCTAGTATATTAACGCATCTGTTGGTACAAATAACTCAGTTTAATCAATACTCAGTGTGTACAGGCTGCAGGCTTTGAAAACTGAACTAAAAATGTGACAATTACATATATGGGGCAGATTTTCAGAAAATGTACAATTGGCAGCTGTACACATTTAGTAAATTCTGCTAAATTACGCTGCAATTTGGTCAATATTAGGTAAATTCGAGTATATTCAGCATTGCATTGATTCTAGCAATCTGTTTGGTTAGGTTGAACTATATTTTGAACTTTATTTTCGTCTAAAATATGGGTTATTTGAGAGGATTGGTGAAGGTAAATTGTACATTTTCTGAAGATCTGACCCATATAGTGATTGCGTTGCATTGTGATCCTCCTGGGTGACGACAGGTAGAGTGGTGTACATCCCCTGCTGCCACCTACCAGCTCCCACACTCCTCCTCTCCCGCGTGCTCTCTTCAACGCGTCCCCTCACCCTTCCTCCAGCCTCTCCTCACTCCTAAACCCCCCCCCCCCTTTCCTCTGTCTTCTTCGACCCACCCTCCCACTCCTTCTCATCATGCAAGTCGGGGGCCATTTATTAATAATATTCTTAATTAATTACTCCTGTAATTATTCATTCGTTAATTAATTACACTTGTAATTAACCTCATATCTAATTAACCTCATTATTGATCTTTGATACCTCTACCTCTGTAATTACACCTGCCATACAGAAAGGTAAATAAAGAATTAATTTCCCACAGCCACTCTCTGTTCAGTCACTCGGGAGGAATATATATACTCACAATGCATGTTTATCTAAAGACGCGTATGGTTCAGAGTCCTCGGCAAACTAGTCACCTACTTTTTAACAACTTTTCCCCCTTCTTTTACTTCTTTTTATTCTTCATATATTATACAAATATCCGAAGTAGAGTGATTGACCCAGAACGAGTACAGATAAGGAAAGTTGGATTGTAGTATGTGTTTTTTTTATTTGGGAGGTTATCGACGTTTCGGCCTAAAATTGGCCTTTATCAAAGTGATGTTATCATTATACAAATAATCTATTCATGTACCTTTTACCACTCTAACTTTTATTCTCTCTACCATTTACCTTACACACATGTTAAGCACTTTTGAGCAGCTTGCTGGTAAGAGCGCTATACAAATTTGATAAATAATTGAAAATAACAAAATATATACACAAAGGACACCCTAGTTTATCATTGGTGGATACCGATTTAACATCACTCGGTACAAAATGTATTCAAAATGTTTAACGTTACAAAATTAAGGAGTTTTAAGAGACCGACACCATCCAAAACTACACAAACTTGTATCAAGGTCATACACAAATGCTTTATTCAATTATTGAATTTCACAGATGCATCGATCATTTAGAGGAAGTCATAATAATCATATATGGGTCAGATTTTCAGAAAGTGTGCAATTAGCAGCTATACATATTTAGTAATTTCTGATAAATTCTGCTAAAAAAGTGATAAATTTTGGGTATATCTGAGTATATTTTGTATCGCATTGATTTAAAGTATAGTTCTGTAATATGTTGAACTGCATTTTGAAGCTCATTTCTGTCTTAAATGTGGGTTATTTGAGAGGATTGGTGAAGGCGAATTGTACATTTTCTGAAAATCTGACCCATATATATGATTATTATGACGTTCTCTATAGGACGAAGTATTTTTTTTACCCCACCAATAATTCGATCAGTAAAAGTTGAATTATAGATATGTATTTTCAAAGTTATTTTAGCGCAAAGTACTCTGAAAAAACGATAGCTGATAGAAATCCATGGTACATAGATAGAAAACCCTTGTTTTAGTCGGAGAAATCCGTTTAAGTACAATATGGAGGCCGTTGTTGCTATTTGGCATAGTTTCTGCTTACTTTTTAACATTTCATAAATATTCCTTGCTACAACCGATCCCAATTGTGACAGGTATGATTGTTTTGTAATCTAAAGATTGATGATATTCATAATATTAATATTTTCATTCCTAGCTTACATACTAACTATGTCAGCTAGGAAACTCATATTGAAATCCGTGACCAACCAATTCGTGGTAAATAATGCAGTTATATTAAACTACTAAGTTATATTATTAAACAATCGTAGCTTAGTTCCCCATGGTAATATCAGTTGACTGCATAACTTCCTAACATATGACATATTATGATAAATCCTGATGAAGGTCGAATGTAAGACCGAAACGTAGATCGCCCCAACGTATTAAACCTCCTTCAAATATAAACATCTGTGTCCCTTCGTGTTTTGAGTTGTCTCAATTACCTAGAATATTATGATAAAGTGTGTCCCTAACCTGTAGGGTGGTACCTCATACCAGGGAGGTATATATATACAGAAGGGGTGGTCTCGAGGTTCATGTATGTCCCACAAGTAGTTGGCATTACTGCCACTACAACTACTAGCGCCAAATATGTGTATGTATGTCAGTAGTATCACAGCTATAGGTGTATTATTACATCGTTGATTCCATTGAGAGTTGTGTTACATTGTATATTGTTCCAAAACGAAAATTAAAAAAAAATTCTCTGTCATTGATAATACAGTGGAACTTTACATAAGGCCACCTCATTATAGAGACCACCCCTCTATTAAAACCAGATTTCCCAGTCCCGAATTATACCCTCTTACTAAATTCAGAGCCCTCTAAAGAGACCACCTCGCTATGAGACCAAAAATCATTCAGTCCTAAGGGTGGTCTTAATAGAGAGGTTCCACTGTACATTATTTATGGATCAGATTTTCAGAAAATGTACTATTGGCAGCTCTACACATTTACTCAATTCTGCTAAATTAGGCTGCAATTTGGCCAATACTAGGTAAATTCGAGTATATTTGGCATTGCAGTGATTCTAGCAATCTGTTTGGTTAGGTTGAACTGTAATTTGAACTTTATTTGTGATGCGTTACAGGGAAATGAGTCACAAGTCGCAAAAAATGGATTTTGAGATATTATCATATTTGAAAAGATGAGATCAAGCCGATTCCAATGATAGTAAACAGTAGAACATCTAAATAAGTATTTCTATATTTCAGGTTTGGTATTTTTATTCGTGAAAAAAAGTTTGAAATATCTCTGGGTGGACATTTACTAATAAGGAGCTAAATAAAATGTATAAGATGACCTCAGAAATACGTTGATATATTTATTAGACTGTCCTGAAATTTATTACATGTATTCGGGCTACAACCAGCATTAAGCACCCCAAAAATGGAAACATTCCCACAAATACATCTTGTAAATAAAACACTTTGAAAAATATCAATTCCGCGACTTGTGACTCATTTCCCTGGAACACATCAGGGTTATTTTGAGAAAAATGGTGAAATTGAATTGTACATTTTCTGAAAATCTGACCCGTATAAGGCTGCTGGGTCTGTATTATCTACGCTTTCCCCATCAGCTTGTTTACAAGGTTGTAATCACACAGTTTCCCCCCGTTATACCATTTCCCCCAATCTAGTTGCAAGTGCATATCTACTAATGTCTTGTTATACAATGCTCGACACAAATCGCAAAACTCGTTGCTTCTTCTCTCTATCCTATATTTCGTCCTCCATTGATGATATTCCAAATATTTGTCATCATTTTTGTCAAGCATTTTGAGATATTCGGCCAAGTGTTTTGGCGAGGTAAAGTTCCTCAGATCTATGTATGAATTTGGTGGGAGAATTCCACTGGAGTAATCGTCAGCGTCCGTACCACCAAACACAATCGGCACCATTCCAGCTCGCAGTGCCCTGAATGGCTTGTGAGAAATATAATCCTTGCATGCCGAATTTTCAAAGGCCAGGTAAAACTTATACTTCCCATTTTTGGACACTGGATCAAAACATCTATAACTATTGGATAAAGTATTTGGCGGACATCGTTTTCCGCATCCGCCATAGATGGACACTGGTAAATATTTTTTCAGTTCATTTGTGTATAGATGTCGTCTGCCCCTGGAGTTGCAATTGCTTACAATCCAGGCGATAATGGGTGTAGTTGAAGTGTTGCCCCTCGTCATGGCCGGCAAGTCTGCGATCTGTATTGCTGCCGGTTGCTGCACGACAGTGTCATGATAAAACCTAACGGTTGCAGTTCTCATGTACGAAATGCTCCAGTTGTAGAAGTTGCCTTTGATGAAAGAATTTCCCGGGTAGGACGGGGGTTCTTGTGTCCGCGCTACGTAGACCTGGCTGGGTTTTCTCTTGGGCGGGCGGGAATTTGGATCTCTTGTCTCAAAGACAATGGCGTCATAGTCCAGTTCATTCTTCTTTATGTCAGAGACGTAACATCTTACCGGATCGCAGTCAATAAATCCGGGATCAATTTTTTTGGCCATGAACACTGTATAATATAAGATGGATTTCACCTCCCACCTCTCTCTAGTAAGATTATTTTTGCGGATCACATTGTAATCGAACACACGCTTTGGAGCCAAGCTTGAGGAATAATTGGATCCATAGATCATTAGGCAGAGGATGAAGGTGACAAGGCTGATGAAAATTACCGTCTGCGGGACTTTCCCGAACATCTTTGCCGAACCTGTAGGAAAAGAAAGATAGAGATTAACTCATGCGATACAGGTAAATGCACAGGTTCTGAAATAGCAAGTGCATATAATTATGTGATGTATTTCAGGAAAATGAGTCACAAGTCGCAAAATTGGTGTTTTTCAAAGTCATTTACTTACAAGATCTTTTTGTTGGAATATTTTCATTTTTGAAGTGTCTAGTCCTTGTGGTTGTATGAATACATCTACCAAATTTCAAGACTGTTGATTAATTATATCAGTGCGTTTCTTAGATCATCCCATTGAGTATATTTAGCTACTTTACTGGTAATTATCCACCCAGAAATATTGCAAACGTTTTTTTTTTCAAAAATAAAAATATCTAAAAAGATAAAAGTACTTATTAGATGTCCTTAATGTTTACATTCATTGGAATCACCTTGATTTCCTCTTTTCAAATATGGTGATATCTCAAAATCGATATTTTGCGACTTATGACTCATTTTCCTGGAACGGATCACATATTTGAACTTTCTCATGTGCCAGTAGGCCTAACCATTGTTTACATGGTGTCTGAAATATGACCCATAGCTAATGGGTGAGAGGATGAGTGGTATTGATCTTGCATATCACAACGTGAATAAGAAATAAAGTGCACACAGAGAATTGATCGTCCGGTAGTTATAATGATTAATACATAAATAATATTCTTTTACATGTGGCATCCTAATTGTTTGTCCCCATTATCTTGCGCGTGTCCTCAGTCTAGGCCCAAAGTTGCGAGAGTCTCTTCAAACGAAGGGAAAGCCTCTCGCCTCAAACCACAAAGTGCCATTATAATTCTATTAATACCGCAAAATGTAATTATATTCCCATTAAAACGCTGAGTCCTAAGCCAGGAAACCATTAGCGACGTAGGCTGACATACTAGTCTTATCTGATCTGAGGGTTTGGACGTAGAGTGTCCTAGCTGAACCCGTAATTCTGATTCATGAAAATCACCCTTAGTCCAGTAAATATGATCATAAATGTCTCTAAGAGATTAAATCAAGTTTTTGAATAATACACAGAAATCACATATAGAAGTGGCGAGGTCCTGCCTACATGGTCATTCCTCTCCACCTACAGATCCATCACAAACTATCGCAAGGCTTACCATAGAGTTTAACACAGCCAGTGGAGACCACCCTTAATGGTACACTTGATGCGCTCGGACCTGTTGCGATGATACACCTACCTGTACTGGGTGCGTACCAAAACATTGGAGAAATTATATAACAACATCAGAAACTATAAGTCATAAACCTAAGTACCGTACTGCAATTGTTTAACAAATATAAATTCCATACCATCTCACCTGAAGAAGGGCAAACTAGCCGAAAGCTTGTGTAAAAAAACAACCAGTAATAATACTCTATTACACCTCTTATAAAATATTCATTTACCGAACGACCAAGATCGATATACAACGATAGGTTTCCCACTCTACAAATATAAACTCGCAACACTTTCCTAATTCATGATTGCCACTTAAATTTGTTGAATAATTTAATTCGTACAAAATATCATGCACCGGCCCCAGTAACTAAATATATGTGTCTCTGTATATTATATACGGTGGCTATGTCTTGGATTAATTTGACTTTTCTCATTACTATTCAAATTATTGGTTCTGTCGCCTCTATAAGATCACTATTGGCAATAGAGGACAGGCACAAAACATTATAATTGTCATGGGTGCATATATAATATAGGCATAATATAAGTATTACGTATGAGATTGTCTAAGCCTATGGGTACCAGTAATCGGCTCATACGTATAAGGGTCAGATTCTCAGAAAATGTACAAATGGCGGCTCTACACATTTAGTAAATTTTGTTAAATTAAGCTGCAATTTGGTCAATACTTGTTGAATTCGAATATTTTTGGCATTGCATTGATTCTAGCAATCTGTTTGGTTGGGTTGAGTTGTATTTTCATCTGAAATTTGAGTTATTAGCGAAGATTGGTGAAGGTGAATTGTACATTTTCATAAAATCTGACCCATAAAGGGGGTTATCATTGTGTGTAATATTGACCCCATGTAATCAAAATGTTGAGCAATAGTCCAGAAATCAATCCTAGTCCAGTAACAACACGCTTTCGTTGTTGACTAAGCCGGCGTTATCGATTTGAGCCCGGATGGATTTTACCGTCCAGGAGAATCGGGAATATTTTAAGACGAGACATTAAGGTTCAACACAAATGAATAAACTCACAGTTATGACGGTTCCAAGGATGTTATATTTTCAGCAATTTCTTATACAATATTCCTGATTTGGCTGTTGGTATGGGTGAGCTCTAGTGTATTCAATATGTCCGAGTTCCGTGTACTCTGTTACTTCTTGTCCGTCTGTTACTGTCCTTATTACATGGACCACCAATTCTCTCCATACCACCATTCAAAACCTCTTTATACCCATTTGCGCACTCCACCACAGCTACGAACAAGCTTCCACAGGCTCAGGCCTTTCTCACATGTTCTCAGGCCTTTTCTCAGTTATAGCAGGGAGGTATAGAAAAGGGAGTAGCACTGCAGTAGTGTTGTCAGCAATAGTACCACATATAGCCCAGGTAGTTTGATTGCCATAGAAGAGCATACTAGTGATGCACTTATAAATAGTTGGCGCTAGTAGTAGTAGTGCCTCTAGTGGCATTACTTTCAACTATAAATATGCCACACGCGCATATTATTCGTTGCTACTCTCTTGTATATACCTACCTGATTATAGGTTTGTCATGACAGGTAAATCAAATGTTGAATGATTTCTAATTAGAATTGTTTATATAAACTCATATTTAGTTCATGCATGAAATTATCAAGCTGATTACAATCCTATTTTAACATGTAGGAATACAATCGACGAAAAACATACCAAAGCCGTTCACACTGCGTTTAATATCACCAACTGCCTGATTATATACTGATCCAGTCTGTCTCATTCCAGTTTTACTTTTACCAGAGCTATACATACGTATATGGGTCAGATTTTCAGAAAATGTACAATTAGCAGCTCTACACATTTGAGGAAATTCTGCTTAATTGGGCTGAAAAATGATGAATAACGGGTATATCAGAGTATTTTTGGTATCGCGTTTATTTATAGTATCAGTTCTATTATGTTAAACTGCATTTTGAAGCGCATTTTTGTCTTAAATGTGGGTTATTTGAGAGGATTTGGTGAAGGCGAATTGTACATTTTCTGAAGATCTGACCCATATATGCCTAAACATGGAGGTATATATATAGCTCTGCTAAATATGTCGTCGCATTGTTAAACTGTCAACCCAACTCCCAGTCCCTTACCCCCCCCCCCCCCCATCTCCCCCGCCTTCTGGCAGAATGGGCTCGACCAAACCATGATTGTGATAAACGTGAAATTATATTACGGTAACAAGTTTAACTAACAATTTTACTCTCGTTGGTTGGGGCACGCTTGTACATGCATGCATGAACTCATACTAAGATATGTTAACTGAAGAAGAAATATTTGTATGAAAATTGCTGAATATGAATAGCACAGAAAAAGGCTTTTAGTTAGCCTTTAGTCCATAAGCATGTCGACCTTTTCGTCACATTAATTTTATCATTTCTGTATCCTTGGTGATGAATCTAATCTAGTTCTGATAAAGTCAGTTTTAGTAACACTTTGCGATACTGATTATTACCGGTATTTATATTAGCCGTCGACACACAGTATTATGTATACATATTGCATATTGTGTGTATGTGCATACACACATACACGTACACTTTCTTCCACTTAACCTGACTTGAGAAAAAGTTCAGATTAACCGAAAATTCAGCTAAAGAGAACAGATACATTCAGTTAAAAGTCTCCAGGGAAATTGCAAAAGGTTCAGGTTAGCAGTTTTGCTAAATGCAATTATCATAAACAATGACATAAGAGATGTCGTCTGCTCCTCTTTTAGTAACTTATTCTGAAATGGAAATAAGACTTACCCCTCAGACAGGATATATTGTAGAATTGAGAGCCCTTAGAGATGGGTTCTTAATACAAGTAATTCTACAATATACTTAATCGCTATGTACATAATATCCATGCGTGATGGGGTGTACTTGTAAAAGTTGTATCAGTCGGACGCAAACTGCGTCAACGATTTTTTACCTGCTCCTTGCGTGTGTAGCGTCAAGAACCAACTAATGGACGAGATGGTCCATGAGCCGTAGTGTGGGTCTGTATATGGGTCAGATTGTCAGAAAATGTACAATTTGCAGCTCTACACATTTAGGAAATTCTCCTAAACTAGGCTGAGACATGAAGAATACTGGGTATATCAGATTATATTTGGTATCGCATTGATTTAAAGTATCAGTTCTGTTATGTCACACTGCATTTTGCAGCTCATTTTTATCTTAAATGTGGGTTATTTGAGAGGATTAGTGAGGGCGAATTGTACATTTTCTGAAAATCTGACCCATATATAATTAGAGTATACAGTCGAGACAGTCAAAAATAGTCGTTGCTGTTCCCGTGCTGTGGGTGCTTCGATTCGCAATCACCACGGACTTGGTCAGTGTCTGCATGACCCCCAAGGGTTACTATTAAATTGAATCCCGACCCCAAAATAGTTGGTTAGCGTTGGCGTTGGCGTAATCTGTGTCACGTTCACCTATAAAGCCTATATATGGGTCATATTTTCAGAAAATGTACAATTAGCACATTTAGTAAATGAGGCTGCAATTTGGCCAATACTAGGTAAATTCGAGTATATCCAGCATTGCATTGATTCTAGCTATCTCTTAGGTTAGGTTGGACTGTATTTTGGAATTTATTTTCGTCTGAAATTTGGGTTATTTGAAAAGATTGGCGAAGTGGAATTGTACATTTTCTGAAAATCTGACCCATATACATTATGAATAAGAAACATATGTTTCGGTCTGATATCGGCTCGATATCAGATCTGATATCAGAAATAATATCGGTCTGATATCGGCTCAATATCAGAACTGATATAAGAAATAATATCGGTATGATATCGGCTCAATATCAGAAACTGATATCAGAAATAGTATCGGTGTGATATCGGCTCAATATCAGAAACTGATATCAGAAATAGTATTGGTCTGATATCGGCCCGATATCAGATCTGATATCAGATCTGATATCGGGCCGACCGAATTTGAGGGTACACAGGTCTGATATCGGGCCGATGGAGTGTCTGATATAGGGCCGATATCAAGGTGATATCGGGTTTCTTGGTGGGATGGGTAAACAGATGAATCAATGAGAGTGGAGGACGTACCATTATGAGCAAATTGATGACAATATATTGACACATAGGCTACTAGACACCCATAGAATGGTTCGCCTCAAAGGATCAATTATAGTTAGAGTTAGATTATAGTTAGAGAGTTTGGACATTAAAGCCTTAACTCCATTACCACGGCCGCTTTGGTGCACTGCCGAAACACGACTGTTAAAAGTTGACTGGTTGTGGCAATGGATATCAAGCGTAAGGATACTCATGACATGCCGTCGTGAGAGTTTTCCCATACTTCCAGGGGATATACCGGTAAACTATTATTGTGTCTGTTAACATTGTCAATTCAAAATCAGACTTGCATGTATGTGTGACTGCCACCTTGATTTCCATCTGAGATAAGGAGGATTAAGGTTGCTGGAATTAATTATGAATAATTCCGAGGCATTTATTATCAGCTTTCAGAGATAGAGAGAGAGTGATTCATTTATTCCATTAGGTCTTACATAACAACTCAGATAATAGAAATGATTAGTTCCTCGAAGCATGTGTATCTCCAGGGATCCCTTCTGAATAAGGTATGCGTGGGGGCCGGCTCCACCTCACAATTAGGCCATCAGCTGTACCCCAAAAGAGTGATTTTCGTTCCGGATTTTGGCCACTACTTTTTAGTAGCAGATTCCTATTGCTAATACCCTATATTATGATATCCCAAAAGTTCTCCATGCAATTCCTGCCAGATTTTGAGTAATTGGGCATTGTTTCTGACAGTGCAAAGCCTATGGAGCCAACGGTCTGGCTTCATTTTAATGGTAATTTTCATAGACAATCATTTATTTGATGAATGTTGAAACTTCAGTCATACCAATGATTTTTTTATTGAATCCAAATCTCTAGAATCTTCTGATTCTGAATCTGCCATTTTTAACTTTCTAACTTTCGAGGAATTTTAGTTCTCCATGTTTGGAAAATAAAATGTAAAAAATTAAATAAATAAATAATAAAAAAATTATCTTCTATATTTAGAATGAAGTCACTGATACCAATCAATAGAGAATACTGTGTCCTAAAATTGTTTTTTTTACCTAAGATGTCAGTGCATTATTTCCAGAGTTATTAGCAAAATGCTTCGTAAAGGTCAAGGTCAAAGGTCATTAATTGTGAGGTATTTAGCAAATAACTCTGAAAATAATGCACTGACATATTAGGTCAAATAAAAACAGTTTTAGGGGACATCATTTCCTATCAATTCATATCAGTCACTTGATTCTAAACCTATTAGATAGTTTATTCATTGATTAATTATTTAATTTTTTAACTTTTTTTTAAAACGTCAATAATTAAAATTCCTCAAAAGTTACCAAGTGGAAATTGGCAGATTCGAAATCAGGAGATTCTGGAGATTTTGAATCAATCATAAAAATTTAGTAAGACCGAGAATTCAACGTTTACCAAATAAATGATGGACTATTAAAATTACCATTAAAAATGAAGCCAGACCATAAGCTCCATAGGCTTTGCACTGTCTGATTGATTGCTCATTTTCTCAAAAACTGGCAGGAATTACATGGAGAACTTTTGGGATATTATAATATATAGTATTAGCAATTGGAAACTGGTGTCAAAAAGTAGTGCCCAAAATCCGGAACGAAAATCATTTTCTAGCCATATTCTGAGGTTCAGCTGATGGCCTAAATATAACAGAATGCAGCTTGAAGAATATATATAAAATAAATAAACTGTAATGGCAATATATAAGCCAGGGTTGAGGTGAAAACCAGGCACAATGCCTGAACTACGATGATATAGGGATGGCAAATGCCACGCCCCTTTATAATCACCTAGATAAATAAAGTATCAAAAGAAAACACAGAGATCCACCATACACGCTGTGGTAATGTTGATGTAGGTACCATCTCTTGTTTTTACACATCCCGTCAACTTCCCATGTATCATTACAATCTCGATCTCCCTTTTGTTATCTCTTAATGAACATAACCTCACTGCATGTATTTTTTTAAAATAATTTTATTGACTGAATTTTTACAAATTGTGATATGTCCCATTTGTCATCAAACACATAGCAAAATAAATATACAGTACAAGTTTAAGGTTAACATCAATTTAATAAAGATTGTTTCAATTATTTAATACCTCGCTTCACTTTCATTAAATGAGGAGGCGAAGAATAAATTAAAATACATTTTGTTTATTATTTTGGGTAAAAGGGTATGAAGGTCCAGCGATGAACATTTTCATTTGTTGAATAAAATAAATGGTGAGGTATGACATAAATATCACATTGTCTGTTGAAATTGCTGGATAATAAATAGTTGAGTATTAAAAGAAATAACCCTTCGTGGGATAGTTTTTGTGAAGTCTTTTAGTAAAAGATTTAGGGCGGAGGGTGGGCGATTTTGCTTCTGTATAGCTAGCAAGCGAGAGTCCAAGTGGCGTGTGTGCCGACTGCGGGAATAGTTCAGTTATAAGTCGTGGAGGTGGCGCCACCCATTCAATGCCCTGTAATGCTTCGTCATTACCAGCCTCATTAAATGAGGAGGCGAAGAATAAATTAAAATACATTTTGTTTATTATTTTGGGTAAAAGGGTATGAAGGTCCAGCGATTCTCTTTAGGGCGTGATGAACAGAAGTTCTTGTGGAGGAGAAGGGGCGTATGTACGACGCCACTGCATCGGACGCCCACGTCCCATGTGTTTTCACATCTTGGAGTGACGCTCCGGCAGTGTTGTAAGCGTATGACGCCGACCCCCGGCGAAGGCTCTGTAGAGAGAAGAGGCGTGAATCAAGGTGCGAGGCTTTGAGAAGCACCTTCCATTGAGTCATGATATAGTTGACGGTCATGTGTCGGGCGTTAGGGAACTGTAATAACGGGCAGGTCAAGTCTCTAGGTGGCGACTGTTTGTCGAGGCGTAGAAGGGCTCTGCGAAGGCAGAATATTGGATCATCTGTCGCCGGGACGAACAACACAGTGGCCTGACGCGACGACTGCATTGACTTAGACCACTTGACTAGACCACTAGACCACCAGCTTTTCTGCCTTTTTAGCGGCTTTTGTGGTAGTCGACCCTTTGGGGCAAGCAGCGGAACCTTACTATTTAGCGCCGGCGACTGAATGTGGCTTCAGTGACGTGATTGGCTGTTGTAACTAGAGCCGGCTTGACTAAGTGCTGTCAAATGTTACTTAACAGAAATCAATACTAAAACTAACCCTAAACCTAACCTTAAATTGGTGGTCCTAAGTCAGTAAAGCGGGTAGTGGACTGTCCAGAGTAAAATAGACTAATAAAACTAATTACATGACTAGTAAAGACAAGTAAGCCCCGCCCACCGGATCTACCAAGCCCCGCCCACTTTGGCTAGCCGGCGCTAAATTGTAAGGTTCCCTTTGGGAGGCATAGCGGAAGGTTAGTACAAGGATTTCGCTTCTGTATAGCTAGCAAGCATGGAGGTGGCGCCACCCATTCAATGCCCTGTAATGCTTCGTCATTACCAGCCTAATTACTTTACTCTTCTCACATGATTACATGCAATGTCGCCGACTGGTGGGAGTCACCCCAACTCTCCCTTAAATTTAATTCAATTGAAAGGGTTACCTAAGAGTAGGGAGCTGATAGTAGTCCAGTCAAATTAGTGATATACCTGGAACAAATTGCAAGAGTTTCGAACCTTGGTTTTTTGGAATCTACAGGTCTTTCTCATTAACATACTAAAAATCTAGAACCATGAAAAATAGGGACGACCCTCTACCAGCGCGTCTAAAAAAAAGTGAGAAAATATTATAAGAAAATCGCCAATAGAGAGAGACGCTGAACAGCGTCGATTGCTTTGATGGAGTTAGTTGCGCTTGTGGCACACCCTGGGGGATGTTTTCCACTGTATACATCTACACATAGCCCAGTAGCTGAGTATGCAATCGACCTATCAAATATCAAATGTACATACTTATTCGCTCAATGACAGGGAGACTACATTCTATAATTATAGTTGAAGACGCGGAGTCAACTTCATTGAAAACTCCTCACAAGAAATTCGATGTAGCATTTTATTGGAGACTACTCACGCGTTTCGACTGGATTTGTGACTTCATCAGAAGGGGAAATTCTACAATTCTCGGGGTTGTTTGGCGCAAAAGGTTAACAAACAATTGTTTGCAAATAAAACATGGCAATTAATTCACATACCCTAATGATTGGTTCTCATGTAACGACTGGTAAGTATACTAGAAATAGGTGTTCTTGTATCGTTTTATAATGTTGTATAATATACAACATTATGTTGTATATTATACATTATATATATATATATATATAAATGATATAAACTTTGATTTGTAAATGAATTTTTATTTCTTCTATCGTCGAGTACATTTGTGAGACTGAATGAAAATGAGTGAATTGACTGGAAGAAAGGCCATGCATGGTGTAGGTTGGCCCTGTGTGGGTTGAGGTACTTTCCGTGACTATGTTAATCAACGGAAAGTGTTTCCCCATTTCTATGTTAGTCCACGAAAATGAGTGTATTTAGGTAGGCTCACCTTTCATCCTATGTATGGTACTGGTAGTGTTTCTCTGACAATAACTGTCATATCTACTTGTGTTAGATATAAAATAATCCTGCTCCCTCGAAAATTTCTACTGTAGAGAAATAAAAGCTATCTCCTAATAACGATTTTTGCTTATGATGGACAAGTCAAGAATAGTATGTCCGCCTTCAGAGAGTAAGTGAGTTTATTCTGTACATAAGTTCTACACATCAGGTTTGTCACAATGGGATGATTACTTATTCGTACATGTCCCAGGCCTCCATTCTAAGAACGTCTGCCTCGAGGAACCCTGCTTCTATAGCTGGTTACCTCACAATATAACATAACGTAAATCTCAAATATTGATATTATTGACGAAGAGAAGTGCCTTGTGTTTCTTGCTCCCCGCCTGTGACTAATTGTTTTTAAAACCTAGCTAATCGCGTTAGAGAGGCCTATTGCCACTGAGTCCTCATTGTTTGAATCCAATGGCTGTTGAGACACACCATGTGGAAACAATCAGATTAGAGTCTATTCTTAAGATATATTGTTTGATATTTGAATTCGATGTACATTGCATGTGAGGAGATAATTCACCGACAGTACCGCTATGCCATCACCCAGGGGTCTTGTTAGACTATTCATATGTCAATCGGTCATTCAAAATATTGCACCCGCCTACCAGTGAGTGCCCCGCCCCCTACCCAAGGCATGGCCTTGAATACATGGCCTTTTGACTGACACATACCACACTTGTTATTTATGTGAGTGTTTCCCCCAATGATAGTTTGACAAGGAAGGCATGAGTAGGCCTATGATTTAATTATTCAATAGTTTGCCAATAGGGGATTTGCGTAGCCGCCATTTTGAATCTTTATTCGTATGGAATTATGGGACTAATGGTACTGTGTAAAAGCTATAGAAAACATGCCATGTTCAGCATGGAATATCTATTAATGTTCTAATGCCAATATCCATGTGTTATACATGTTTCCATAACACAAGCCCCCATCTTTCCCATCATGCATTTGGTTTTCATAGATCATTCATAAAAGCTGTGAAATATTATTGGTGAATACATTCTTGCAATATTTGATAGAAATGTTCCCAAATATTTGTTTATCAGATTTCAGTGAGACATGCAACTCCCCTATTGACCAATCCACTAGCCAATCCACTAACCTCCAGCAATTTCAAGGCAGCGTCTGTACAGACTCTCATAGACCCTATGCGGGCATTCGCTATGCATGATAATATTATGTTCATATGCTTCTAAGCTTACCTTAGTATAGGGATAAAGTAGTCCTTGTTAGAGGACGTCCATGCAAGACCCTAGGCTATCTCATAGACCCATGCCCGCATGTTTGGAAGCTTATAGAATCCCGAAGTGTTATTTATATGGAGAGATCCAATCCGGTCAGAGTTGTTTGTCAATAGCAACATAGCAAAAAGGGCCGTAAAGGACGTACTCTAACAAGGCTTTATCCCTAAACTAAGGTAAGCTTAGAAGCATATGAACATAATATATTTTTTAAATTCGTTTTTATTCAGGTTAGAGCACTACATCAGGATCAATCAAATTAATTTCAACAGTATGGCTCATCGGTTCACCTACTGGTGGTCTTCCTTCTGATCCCTGAGCATATTATCATGAATGATGGTTCTTTCAGGGAGCTTTATGCGTCTCTCGCTCTATATATGGGTCAGATTTTCAGAAAATGTACAATTCACCTTCACCGATCCTCTCAAATAACCCAAATTTCAGACAAAAATAAAGTTCAAAATACAGTTCAACCTAACCAAACAGATTGCTAGAATCAATGCAATGCCGAATATTCTCGAATTTATCTAGTATCGACCAAACTGCAGCATAATTTAGCATAATTTACTAAATGTGTAGATCTGCCAATTGTACATTTTCTGAAAATCTGACCCACATATCTGCCAGTGATTGATTATTTTTGATTGTTTAATCATATTATAATGTCCTTTTACAGATGCCAGTGAAAAGTATGGTAGACATATTGCTTATCGCAATCTTGTTTACTTGGGTTGAGAAATGGACGCACACTTCACCGAACGAGGTATTATTATTATTTAGATTAGATTTTTAGATTTAGAAACCTTTATTGTCGAACATGTCACATCTCCAGCATTATGGGAGGTTTACAAGCTTCCTGTTGGTATTACATTTGTATTTCTGCAACGTACAGATCTCCAGTCGTTATGTCTAAAACATAAATTGTGAGATGAAATATTTTGCTTGATTTGTTACGTTACGTTTACGTCATGTTTTGCTGAAACTCCTTCTCCCTTTTAGCGTATATGGGTCAGATTTTCTGAAAATGTACAATTCACCTTCACCAATCCTCTCAAATAACCCAAATTTCAGACGAAAATAAAGTTCAAAATACAGTTCAACCTAACCAAACAGATTGCTAGAATCAATGCAATGCCGAATATGCTCGAATTTACCCAGTATTGACCAAATTGCAGCCTAATTTAGCAGAATTTACTAAATGTATACAGCTGCCAATTGTACATTTTTAAAAAATCTGACCCATATATGTTTGTTTATCAGAGATACGGATACGTTTACGTATAGGTTAGAGTTGCTGAACCTCCCTAGTATCTAAGACATCATCCCTATATTCGAGACGCCTTTTAGTATTCACATCTTTATTTGTCTGATAATAGCATTTGTGACGTGTTCCAGGGAAATGAGTCACAAGTCACAAATTTGCTATTTTTCAAAGTGTTTTATTCACAAGTTGTATTTGTGGGAATGGTTCTATTTGGGGGACCCTTAACGCTTCTTGTAGCATGAATACATGTACTAAATTTCAGGACTGTGTACTGAATATATCCATGCATTTCTAAGGTCATCGTATAATTTTTCCACCCAGAAATATTGCAAACCGTTTTTTTTTTAATTCAAAACTATCAAACCTGAAATGCAGAAGTACTTATTAAGTGTCCTAATGTTTACTATCATTAGAATCCACTTGATCTCATCTTTTTAAATATGATAATACCTCAAAATCCATTTTTTGCTACTTATGACTCATTTTCCTGAAACACATGATTATTGTGGGTCATGTCCCGTTCCCTAGAGGATCACCAAAGCTAGAAGTTCCGGCTATAGTTCATGTACCAATGTTTCAGATAATCTGAATTTTTAATTGAGAAACGTGCATAATTTAAACGGACTTTTCCCCGCTTACTTCTTGTTGGTACTTATGAGAACTTTATTAATTCTATATACATACAGAATTACATTTACGTTTATGAGGCAGCGTATGGAGACTCTGAAATTACCGATGATACTCTCCTCTACGACACACCCGAGTTGTGTAAGTAGCATACTTATATAATGTCAACTACTTTCTTTTAATGCCGTGATAAGGATCTTTAAATCACCACTTCATTTTCATTTGGAAATTTATGTTTTATGGTATAGAAATACACGAAATAAAAAGCACTTCTGAATTATATTCCTCGCAGACAGCCTCAATGAAATCTATAGTGCATGGGCCACCCAAAGCATAGATCTAATAGAGGCATAGATTAGGCCTCCGCCTTTATCCCTATGGCTCCCTTGATTTGAACATTGCCATGCCAGCAATGCCTTCTTGTTGATAGCCAGTAAACCACTTACAAGTTAATCATACAGGTTCACATTGAAAAGGAATAGTCCTTAGTGTAACTCCACCATGCATACATAAATATACGGTGTAACTTTGTTGTAATATAAAACGTTGTCTGTGTTAAAATGGATATTTATATTAAAGCAAATATAAAGCAAATATTCCTCACTAATGCTGCAGTCCTAGAACAAATATTATGGTATATATTGTGTGATTAAGAGATATTTCCGTATCATTCCATAAAATGTATTACTCTGTACCGATGTACTGGGACCATGGGTAAAGCCACAAACCCTGGGAGGATGAATTAAATATGTGATGTGTTCCAGGAAAATGTGTCACATGTCGCAAAATTGATATCTTTCAAAGTGGTTTTTTTCACAAGATCTCTTTATTGAAATGTTCTGAGTCTTAGAGGGTTTAGCACTTATAATCATATGAATCTGTGTAACAAATTTCAGGACATTGTATTAAATATATTCTTGCGTTTTGAAGGCCTTCGCATGGAGTATATTTAGTTACATTCCTGGTAATTACCCATCCAGAAATATTGCAAACTTTTTTTTCAAAAATAAAAATATCTAAGTTAAAATACAGAAATACTCATTAGGTGTCATAGTGTTTATTATCATTGGAATCAGCTTGATCTCCTCTTTTCAAATATGGTGATATCTCAAAATCCATATTTTGCTACTTATGATTCATTTTCCTAAAACGGATCACATTTTGTCATTCTATCTTCAGTTTCCATTAACTGTGGCTCACGAGCTGAGTCTGATATCACCATCGAATATTATGGGAACGTGCACAGGGTGTATGACATTGATTATCCCATGGACTGCCAATTGCGGCGGGTCGCCGATAAGAAATTCAGAATTACTTTTTCTCGAAACGACACATCATGTAGACAAAGGGTAAGAAGTTTCTACCTTGATTTGCAGTTCCTATCCATGGTATTTTTTAAACAGATTTTATTGAGGTAAGTCACAGAGCAACACTCTCACTTTGCAGTGTGTTTCGTTGTGCCCTGATCATCGTAATAACAAATCACTCATTATATAAACTCTGCTGCTGATATTCCGGTCTATACAGGTATGTCATACTATATATTACAATAACCAGATTTCCAGTCGAAATGATGAGGATGGATTAGTGAAGGCACCTTTCTATATTATTATTGATCAGGTGTCTACTATGGGAGTTATTTGAGTGGGACGTGATATGTGTGGATATACCTCCCCCTGGTGTTATACTCCCTATTGATAAACATCTAAATCGCCCCCTAGCCCCCTAGTGGGTAGAATTGTCTCAACCACTATTGGGTTACAAGCACCCCTACACAGTCTAGGCCCAAAGTTGAGAGAGTCCCTTCAAACGAAGGGAAAGCCTCTCGCCTCAAACTGCAAAGTGCCATTATAATTCCATTAAGACCGCAAGATGTCATTATATTCCCATTAAAACGCCAAGGAAAGCGATTAGTGAAGTTACCTGACATACCATTCTTATCTGATCTGAGGGTTTGGACCTAGAGTATACAGAGTGGACCTTACCAACCAGAGTCATTTTTCTTTCTACCTTCACAATGTCCATTGTTGTCAGAAACTGTCAGCTAGGGTGTAAGCAGAAACATGTCTACCCTTGAATTGTATCAAAAATTGAATCTAACTATGCTGATGACAATAGTATATTTTTTAAATGAACGTTCTCACCCACCATATGGACAAGAGACAAAGTCCTGATGATCAGGGCATGAGGAAAATCGCTATATTTATAAGCGAAATTGTTTTGGTTGCTATATTGTACAAACCTCCTGAATAAACATATTGTCCAAAAAAAAAATATTTATATCTTAATTATATATATTGCTCTCTTGTTAGGAAATGCATTTTCATACGATTTGTCTATATTGTCTATTTTTTTGTTTTACCTTTCACGTAAAATGAAGCGATATCTAAATGAATTATATACTAATATTGGTAAAGAGAATTTTCGTCACCAACAAAGGCGAACAAGAATCTAACAAACCATAACCATCTTTACAGTGGTCACAAAGATCTCAATATTTTGGATTAGACCTGGTGGTACAACGATTCATGGTGCATACGGCAGCCGATCATATTTACACCATCACTTGTGATTCCAAATTGGTACCCCCCACGACAACGATAACGACAACGACAACGATAACGACAACGACACCGCCAACTACGACCACCATCCACCGGTGAATGTTTTATCTTTCATCTGACTCATATGTGATGTGTTCCAGGAAAATGAGTCAGAAGTCGCAAATAATGATATTTTATGATGAAGTGTTTTCTTCACAAGATCTCTTTATTGAAATATTCGGATGTTTAGGGGGTGTAGCACTTACAGTCATATGAATCCATGTAACAAATTTCAGGACATTGTATTAAATATATTCTTGCGTTTTCAAGGCCTTCGTATGGAGTATATTTAGTGATTTACTGGTAATTATACCCATCCAGAAACATTGCAAACTTTTTTTTTCAAAAATAGAAATATCAAACTTAAAATATAGAAATACTTATTAGGTGTCCTAGTGTTTACTATCATTGGAATCAGCTTGATCTTCTCTTTTCAAATATGGTGATATCTCAAAAGACATATTTTGCGACTTGTGACTCATTTTTCTAAAACGGATCAAATTTTAGGCCTTATGATATGTGCAATTAGCGTTATTATCAACCTCAATACAAAACTAGAATTAAAGACAGAAATTGTTTTTTTTAAAGAAAGAAATTGGATTTAGTAGGACATGTTTAATTACAATGAAGATGCATCGAAGTCTTATGTAATTTAAAACGGTTATCTATATCCAGTTTTACTTTATACCTTTAACAAGGCAGAATAAACTAGGAATTACACTGAGCATCGTCAACCAACAGGGGCAACACGTCACTGGAGTTCCAGTTGGAGAACTAATCAAGCTTCGCATAACAACACAAGGTTTGTTTGTTTAATTTTTAATAAGATAAAATAAGATACTACTTTATTTATCAACTCACATGTTACATTATGAAGTTACAAAAGACAGATAAACAGGTATACAGACTTCTAGATCAGATCCAGTTCTCCCAGACGGTACCATCTCTCTCAAGGCAGAGTTAATTAGATACAGATTATCCAGTTAATTAAAATAAGAAATAAAATAAGATGCAGAGATCTTACGATGACATTGACTTGATTTAAGATGATACCGTAAAGATGATCCTGTTTTATTAGGCCACATAGATCACGATTTAAAACCACGCCATTCTCATGCCCCTGGGTCCAGATTAAGGGTCAGATTTTCAGAAAATGTACAATTGGCAGCTCTACACGTTTAGTAAATTCTGCTAAATTAGGCTGCAATTTGGTCAATACTAGGTAAATTCGAGTATATTCGGCATTGCATTGATCCTAGCAATCTGTTTGGTTAGGTTGAACTGCGTTTTGAACTTTATTTTTGTCTGAAATTTGGGTTATTTGAGAAGACTGGGGACGTTGAATTGTACATTTTTTTTTAAATCTGACCCTTAAGCGTTTTTAGACCGCTAAGCCATCATCCGATCGTCTTTATATTTCTACTTAGGTTCATAAATCCCCAATGTTTAATAGTCTTGCTCAAAAAACTTTTAATTTTCTTGCAAGGTCATGTGAAACAGTGGAATTTATTATGCCTGTCTGTTATCGAAGCCAAGACCACAATATTGCATTATGTTTCAGACGTTGTGGTATGATACAGAATATCCATATAGGATATGGGTCGGATTTTCAGAAAATGTACAATTGGCTGCTCTATACTTTTAGTAAATTCGGCTAAATTAGGCTACAATTTGGTCAATATTAGGTAAATTCGAGTATATTTGGCATTGCATTGATTCCAGCAATCTATTTGGTTAGGTTGAACAGTATTTTGAGCTTTATTTTCGTCTAAAATTTGGGTTATTTGAGAAGATTGTTGAAGGTGAATTGTACATTTTCTGAACATCTGACCCATATAATGGTAAACTTGCGCTGAAAGACTGTTCCAATGTTCAAGCTATAATATTCATAAAGAAACAATCGAACACTCACTAAAAGAATAAGTATGAGGTTATAACCCTTCGTCTTTTCTCACGAATAAACCCCGAATTAAATCAGACTGGAGATAGTAGCTTGAATGACAAACTAAAGTGCTTTTTTATTTTTACTTTTAAAGAGGACCGACTCACGGCGATAATTAAGACGTGTGTCGCAGAAAATGGGGAAATTGACAGTCAAGCGACTCAGCTCTTGATCAAAGACGGGTAAGGTCAAGTCATCTCAAAGTTTTGGAAGAATGATTAATGTAGTATTTCGAGCAGCTATGATGCTGTTGTACCGTAGCAGTCACATTTCTGTGTATATGAGTCAGATTTCAGAAATTGTACAATTATTAACCTTCACCAATCCTCTCAAATAACCCACATTTCAGACAAAAATGAGCTTCAAAATGCAGTTTGACATAACAGAACTGATACTTCAAATCAATGTGATACCAAATATACCCAGCTATACCCGGTATTCATCATTTTTCAGCCAAATTTCAGCCAGCCGAATTTCTAAATGTGTAGAGCTGCCAATTGTACATTTTCTGAAAATCTGACCCGTATATGCATGTTCTTACCATGCCTAGGCAGTGCCAGTTGTTCATATACCTAACGCAGAAATACAGCATGCTTGAAGAGGCTATAATATAAATGTCAGTTTAATGAGTGTAAAAACAAGAATTTGTATCAAACTAAACGTATATAAGAATAACAAACGTAAGAATAGTAAAAACAGTAAAATACATTGAAAAGGTTGTAACCTTGAAAACTACAAATAGTAAAAAATACCAGGATCTGGTCACCGCTGCCGCAACATTGCCATATGGGTCAGATTTTCAGAAAATGTACAATTAGCAGCTCTACACATTTAGGAAATTCTGCTAAATTAGGCTGAAAAATGATGAATACCGGGAATATCTGAATATATTTGGTATCACATTGATTTAAAGTATCAGTTTTGTGATGTTAAACTGCATTTCGAAGCTCATTTTTGTCTTAAATCTGGGTTATTTGAGAGGATTGGTGAAGACGAATTGTACATTTTCTGAAAATCTGACCCATGTATGGGCGCGCGCCCGATCGAGGGCTCCCAGCTGGATGACCTAGATTTGCGCGGTTTTAAAGTATGATGGCTGCCGTGGTGAGTGCAGTCGGAGGCTCTAAAACCTCGGAGCATCAGCTTAATAATTTGAGAGCTGTTGCATACTGAGTTGTGTTCGTTCTTCTGTTCAAGTAAAATATAATCCTGATAGCCTGATTTTTAAATAGAGTAACATACTCTTGGAATAAGCTACAGACGGCGGCACACATAATTATAGACTCTAATATCAATTTTGTCATTTTCACATACTGTAAACAAACACGATACAGAATAGTAAGCAGTGAGCCACCTTCAGTCCATGACGAAGGTGGTATTGTTCACCTGCTTTAAAGTCATTGTACGATAAAGGTAGGTGAACTTGGAAACCTCCAATGCAAAGGAGAATCCCCCCCCCCCCTATCGCAATAAAAAAAAGTGTATCAACTCAAATACTAAAAGCTCTGGGTTATAAATAAATTTATAGATAAGCGGGATGAGATGCGATTGAATGATTTGCATAATGGCTGATAACATTTAATAGTGAACATCATTATAGGATGTATTCAAGCTTTAAAGTTAACTTTAACTTTGAGTTAAGAACTAGATACGAGTCTGTTTCCACCCCCTGGGTGAATTCTGTCTACCCACTCTCTTTGTTTTATATAACTTGCAGAACAGATACTGTTAAAAATCAAAAAAACATGTTTCTTTTTTATAGTGATCGTTAATATATGTTATATCTCACAAGACTGCATATTCCAACTACATCGATGTGAATAATGTTAAAGTTGCCTTGAATCCATTTATTAATAATGTATCACACTGGCGATTTCTTGTGCTTCGCCTCTTGCTATTTTTTTTTACCTTATTTATGTAACTAGAATACCAGTAGTAAGGGCCACCCATGTGTCGTTGACGCATGGGTGTATTGTATTGTTACCCTTGCATGTGAACTTAAAAGTCACTTTCCGGTAGGGCTTGGGATCCTCCCTATGACGGGAGATTAGACCTGGTATTAGTATTTGAGTCAAAGTAGATCGAAAATTCTCTTTATTGATATTTATATAAATTGGTATTTACATCAGAAATGTTTCGTACAATGAAATGTATACCATCTAGTGAAATTTGTCACGAAATAAAACTATTTAAAAAAAGCTAACCCGAGTAGATAAGAAATACGGTAAAGTGGTAGGACGTGAATGGGTCAGATTTTCAGAAAATGTACAATTCAACTTCGCCAATCTTCTCAAATAACCTATATTTCAGACGAAAATAAAGTTCAAAATACAGTTCAACCTAACCAAATAGATTGCTAGAATCAATGCAATACCAAATATACTCGTATTTACCTAGTATTGACCAAACTGCAGCCTAATTTAGCAGCATTTACTAAATGTGTACAACTGCTAATTGTACATTTTCTGAAGATCCGACCCAAACGTGAGTAAAGACAAGCTTCGGTGATTTCTATTTACAGTTGCGGCGACGGTAACATGATGGATAGATCGACAGGATTCGTTATGACTGAAGCAGGGGGCATATCACCGGTGTTCCCTGCGTTCCGTATAGACAACAGGAAGGCCTTCCGCATTATATGCGAGGCGTTACTGTGCCACCTACCGCAGGAGTGTCAGGGCGTGCGTTCTCTTAATCTTAATCAAATGGGTCAGATTTTCAGAAAATGTGCAATTCGCCTTCACCAATCGTCTCAAATAACCCACATTTAAGACGAAAATGAGCTTCAAAATGCTGTTCAACATAACAGAATGGATACTTTAAATCGATGTTATACCAAATATACGCAGATATACCCGGTATTCATCATTTTTCAGCCTAATTTAGGAGAATTTCCTGAATATGTAGAGCTGCCAATTGTACATTTTCTGAAAATCTGACCCAAATATGTGATGTGTTCCCTGAAAATAAGTCACAAGTCGCGGAATTGATATTAATTTTTTCAAAGTGTTTTAGTCATAAGATATCTTTGTTGGAATGTTCTGATTCTTAGGAGGTTTAGCACTTATAGCCATCTGAATCCATGTACCAAATTTCAGGATATCAAATTAAATATATCCTTGCGTTTTGAAGGCCTTTGAATGGAGTGTATTTAGTTACTTTATTGGTTATTTAATTACCCTCCCAGAAAAATTGCAAACTTTTTTTCAAAAAAGAAATTATCAAACTTAAAATATAGGAATATGTATTAGATGTCCTAGTGTTTACTATCATTCAAATCGGCTTCATGTCCTCTTTTCAAATATCATTGTATCTCAAAATCCATATTTTGCGACTTATGACACATTTTCCTAAAACGGATCACATATATATGCAACTTTCAGTTGGTCGACCTGGTCCGGTCATGGTGGATGAATTTCTAGGTACTACAGTGCAACCTCTCTATAGAGACCACCCCTCTATTAAGATCAGTTTCCCTCAGTCCCAAATTGTTTTCCTCTATTGGATTAATTAGCCCCTCTAATGAGACCACCTCACTATTTAAACCAGTTTCTCTCAGTCCCAATGGTGGTCTCAATAGAGAGGTTCTACTGTAATTGTACTTGGAGGTGGTGATATCCTGTAATTAACTGTCAGACAAGAAAGACAGTGGTATTAAATAGCTTATAATGAAGATACATTTATAAGATTTTCACAAGATTAAACACATACGGGTCAGAATTTCAGAAAATGTACAATTCAACTTCGCCAATCTTCTCAAATAACCTAAATTTCAGACGAAAATAAACTTCAAAATACAGTTCAACCTAACCAAACAGATTGCTAGAATCAATGCAATGCCGAATATGCTCGAATTTACCAAGTATTGACCAAAATGCAGCCTATTTTAGCATAATTTACTAAATCTGTACAGCTGCCAATTGAACTTTTTCTGAAAATCTGACCCATGCCACTACTTAAATGAATTGAATTGAAAAATACTGTATTTGTCTGAAGTTATACAAGTATGAGATCGACAAATGGTATACCCAGGCTTCTGGATAATATCCAGGTTTTCCAGCCGTTACCTAATACTTAAGTGTGCGATGATTTATCAAAGCTTATTTTTACTTTATGAAATCAATTGTAGGATACCTGTTGTGGATTAGGAACTGGGATTTGTTCAGCCGAAACAAACGAAACACATGTTTTGTTATCGCAAGTCATTGATGTGGTAGATAGAGGAATATCATCTCACGGAGAAGGCAGTAAGTTATTCCAAATGATTTCCAGCAATCTGACTTCAAATCTACTGTAAACGTATTTATTTTCGCGCAGATAATTTTCGCGCACTAAGTACAATGACACCTTTTCACGGCGTTTTAAAGGCAAACGCTACTATTCACTGCCACGCCCCCCTTTACCATATACCAAATCTACGGGCATTTTACACACTATTCCTTTAGCATTGCAGTCTATGAGGAAACAGCCCATTTTGTCACATTTTATAGAATAACACAAACAATTAATGGCTAGTCCTACTGTCCCAAAATTTTCTACACATACAGTTCAGGTTATATACTACAGATAAAAAGGGAAAAAGATATATGTCATTGTGTTCAATTTTTTTTATAGCTGTCTGAAATAGACATGTTTGGGAAACAGAACTAGCTATGGGTACTCTCAGTTGTACCCAATTAGCATGCAAGTCTATTGAGAAATGCTGCATTTTCCTTTCACGGTTTTGGGAATAAAACAAAAATGGATACTCCAAATGTCCCAGATTTTTCTACACATATAGTGCAGGTAATATTCTACACATATATAGGGTAAAAAATGTATGTCATCACGTTAAAAAAATAATTGTAGCTGTCTCAAATAGACATGTTTAGGAAACATAGAACACTTTGAAAGCAGCAGATTTTTGGGTTGTCAGCCATGTTTCAAAGCCCCATAATTCAAAAACTAGCACGGTGACCCATTAATTTTTTTTCAGTTTTAAGAACACAAATACTTAAAAAATCATATACTAAAGAATCAGGAAAATGACATTTATTTTCACTGGGGAGGAAAAAAAATTGTTTTTATAAAAATGGTGAAAAATATTGAGTTTTTTCGAGTTTTTAATTTAAAATTCACATTATGTATTTGTTGTTTTCAAAATAAAAATAACAATGGACTCTATAGAAAAGAGGCATAGAATTATTGGCCAAATAATACTGTCTCTGAAACTGTTAATTTTACTTAAATTGAGTGAATATAAATAGCAAATATGAACTATGAAGTCGAGGTACTGCAAAATGGGCCCCCCTTTTGGTCCTCATTGGTTTTTTTGAGATACCAAATTTTGAAGCACTGTAATTCAAAAATGAGCACGGCGACCCAATGATTTTTTTCCATCCTTATGACCTGAAACACTTCAAGAATAAAATACCAAAGTTTCAGAAAAATGACATTTATTTTCATTTTCCACTAGATAGTAGCGTTTGCCTTTAAATTCGCGCAGCAAGGTAGTCTCACACTTTGTTAATTATTCCTTTTGCGTAGGATTGCGCGAAAATAGCCAAAATAAATACTTCGCGAACATTATTACGTTTACAGTATCTCATTTTGGACAAACAATTTTTGTAGGCGGGATGTACTCATTTTAACAAAAGATTTCAAGTATTTCTTAAAAAGTCCGAAATGAAGGCAGAATGGGGCATAAGAGCACAGGGGGAATTGATGGTTGACATTAAAAAGTAATGTACACATACAGGTCCAAACCCTCAAATCAGATAAGAATGGTATGTCAGTGATTGGATGCTATACTTTCCTACTCGGTTTCCTGGTCTAGGACTATGCGTTCTATAGTGGGATTATAATGACATTTTGTGGTTTTAATGGAATTGTAATGGCACTTTGCGGTTTAAGGCAAGATGCCTTTCCTCCTTTTGAAGCGACTCATCTTTTTTTCTCTTTTTTTCTTTTTTTTTTATTAAAGGCCAATTACAAATATTTAATCTCAACAATTGAAAAAAACGCATGTATCACTCGGTGATCTTTGGGCATAGACTGTACACATATGTACATACCCCACGTACTCCTTTTTAGATTGATGAGATAACATCAATCTAAGTAGATTCATGTAGATTGGGGTGATGTCTGTCAATCATTGATAGCATCTTGGATCCTCCCATCCTGGATATCAGTGTGAAGAATCTGTTGAATCTGATATCAGCAGATGGGATCAGTAGCATGCTGGTAATGGCTGGGAGGGGGAGGGGATGGCTTTAGATGTGAATTAAAGGGTAGACCATGTGTGAATTAAAGTGGCAAGTTGAGAAACACGATGCCTCATATGCAAAGGTGTTAAAGGGCCCAACAGTATTACATGGAATGACCAGTCATATATGGGATAAGGATTTCATGTTTTCTGTCTCCCCTTCCTCACCCTCCTACTACCCCTCCCTCTCGAACTTTACATTTAAAGGGTGGTCTCCACTGGCTGCTGTAAGCTCTGAGGTAAGCTCTGCGGTAAGCCTTGCAATGGTGCTGTGTTGTTGAGGAGTGGCGAGGTCCCGCCTACATCGTTCACTGACCATGTAGGCAAAGACTTTGTCATTCCTCACCACCTACCGAACCAGAACAAACCATCGCAAGGCTTACCGCATGCAGAGCTTACCGCAGCCAGTGGAGACCACCCTTAACTGACATCCCTTTCCCTTGGAAACGCAATCTTCTGCATGAACCGGAAATAAATAAATGTAAACGGATTCTGTTAACTAATTCTTGCTCTTTTACTCTCAATGTAGAAACTTTAAAGGAGCTGGAGCAGGAGCTGGACTGGAGGGGTAGTGCATCGGGAAATGTGCCCAAGCAGGTGTCAGTTGGTGTCGGGATATTTCTTGCCCTTTCTATCGGTGCCTCTATTTACGGAGCGTTCATGTTTTGGGCCCGAAGAAGGTGGAAATCCATTCATCGTACTCGCCAGGTGTGTGTGACTTTCTATGCTGCAAATCTATCCATGCTAAAATAGGAAGCCATGCCTTCAAAATAGAATAATTAGTTAATTCCATTAAATTTTTAAAAAATCGCAAGCTAAGTGTTGTGACTATTGAAAATCAGTGAAGCATGAGAGACCGACCGGGCTCCCCTCTTCCAAAACTACCACCAATCAACTATTACATAACTCCCTCATATATAAACCCTCACGTCCTCCCTTTCAAATCACTCTTTCGGATTCAGCTTGCCACCCTCCCATCCCTACAATTCAATATCTTCAATATATTTTATTTCACTTTCAATTTATTAAATCTCAATTCATACACCATTAATTTTATCAATTATAAATAAATCTCTTTTATTATCAATATCCATCCTCATGTATAATTTTAACTATCAAACAACATTGTAATTCTTTTATCTCATTTTATATAATACAAACCAATTCATTTATCTCTGTAAAATAAAATATATTTCTCCATACCCGGTCGTTGTTCTCTCATGATCAATGCAACATGTATTGTACCCTACACACTCTACACGTGTCCTGTAGGCAGTAAACATCAAAGCCTGCTACGGTTAATCCTATGGAAAGCCGCTGCCTACAAGACGCATAGAGTGTACATATAAGTTGACGAGGTTTCGTCGCCTGTTGCGCTACCACAACTGAGACTTAGCATAATGTTTCAAGGTGTATCGTACACGTTCTGTTGTATTTCCATTGTATATTACATATTCATTAGAACACTGTAGATTATTACATCTCATTGCATTTGTTACATTCAATCCTTTAGTATTTACCATTTGCCTGGTGTCTTTTTATTTAGCTTTATTTATGCCAAACCAATGCCCCATGGACTGTCATGAGAGATAGGAAATTTATAATTATTTTAACACAATTATCACTCTCCGATACATTCGTTAAACTTGCAGATACGTCGTAGGAAGTCACCAGAACTATCTTCAGAAATACCTTCAGAAATACCTTCTTCAGATGCGTCTCAGTCCGTAGCAGAACCTTCTGTGGGGAGGACAGTTAATGTAATTTGAAACTTGATGCTTAATTGGATATTTTGGGGAGATGTTCTATTGAAGTTTTCCCAACTGCGGTATTTTGGTTGAATCATAAGTATGAATAACTGTTGCTGTTTAAGTTAGTATATTTCTTCTTGTATAATGCTAGGTAACACAGGAAAACATTGACCACGTCGACATGTGTCTTTAATTTTATGATTAAATGTATGGCCTTTTTTTGTAATAAAAAAAATATCTTCCTCTCTACAGGCACCTCAGACAGTCCCACAATCTTCATCTCCTTCAGCAATTCGCACTCCTCTCTCGGGTAGCAGTGGTAGTCCGGGGTCCTACCATAGCATGGATCCGCCACAAGGACATGGTTCATCAATTAGCGACGCTTCACTTGATCTGCCAATAGTTTCACCAGTCTCATCTTCTTCTATATCTTCACCGCCAGCAGACATGGATGATCGCAGGGCCAGTCGCCTCAGACAATGGGGCTTGGAAGTTATGCCTAACTCTTCAACACCTATACCATGTGCGGACGAACCAGATTCGGGGCAGACGAACCCTACACCAAGTAAAGGTTCTCCTCATCCAGGAGAAATCTCTTTTCAAGATGAAAGCATCAGCAAAAATTCTGTTGTGAGTGGCATGGAAAGTGAAGATAGTGATTTGCGATTAAAAACTCACCCTGACTTAAGTTGGACCCCTGAAAGAAAGAGATACGAGGAAGGATCAGAAGCGCACCAAGTGGAGTTACTGAAGACACCTGTTGGGTTCGAAAGCATTGTAATTCCCGATCTTTCGTTGTCGTATCTGCAGTCAATTCTGCCAGACACTCCATGCAGTAGTCATTCACAATATTCGTCCAGGGATATTGACTCAGTCGGTTCTCCAGAATTGGAGGAAGATGTTGAGTTAGGGTTGCAACAGAGAAAAGAAAGCTCCTCTGAAGAATCCAATCATGGTGACATTTGTCAAGATGATCTCCCGATTAGGAAGGGAGGCCTACCGAATCTCAATTCAAATATAGACTTGATACATATTGCAAACCTTCACAATGCTAGTACAGAGTCACTGCAAACATCGTCACCTCTCCAACTGCCACCACCACCACCGCCACCACCGCCGCCACCGCCACCGTCACCGCCACCGTCACCGTCACCACTGCAACTGCGACCGCCACCACCACCACCACTGCAACTGCCACCACCACCACCACCACTGCAACTGCCACCACCACCACCACCGCCACCGCCACCACCACCACCACTGCTAGGAAAATGCACCACTGATAAGAACAATATAGGATCACACTCACCTTACAACAGCCACACTTCTACCACGACTGCCACAGGTGATCCATACCTCCAGAACTGCAGCAATTCTTATTCTAGTCAACAGAGTCGGGAGGGCCCATTCATAAACAACAACTTCTCAGGAGAAATGAATAGGAAAAAGTCTAGCAAGGGCCTCCGGTTACCCGGCAAGGAGATATACGATGAAAATTGGAATCACGCTGGGAAATTATCTGGTTTGGATAGAACTGATGACGAATTCCTCGAAAGAGAAGGCTGGAGTACACAAGGGTAGGTATAGTAGAAATATTTAAGCCAACTTTAATATGTCATTGTTTACAATTCGTTAATATAGCTAGGACACATGTAACAAGAGAACGTGAATACATATGGGTCGGATTTTCAGAAAATATACAATTGACAGCTGTACACATTTAGAAAATACTGCTAAATTAGGCTGCAATTTGGTCAATACTAGGTAAATTCGAATATATTTGGCATTGCATTGATTCTAGCAATCTGTTTGCTTATAGGTTAAACTGTATTTTGAACTTTATTTTCGTTTGAAATTTGGGTTATTTGAGAAGATTGGCGAAGATGAATTGTGCATTTTCTGAAAATCTGACCCATATATATATGCCTTACTGGGTTACCCCTTTCTCTCAGGGACATAAGCCTTTTCTCACATGAATAGGTGAGCTATGCACAAAGCTGTCTGCAGTACCTAAGTCTAAAGCAAGCACTGCCCGTTGTTTACTTTATTTATCAACGCATTACGTTAGCTCGTGGTAGATTCTCGGTTGACCCCCTACATAGATCCTTGAGAACATGTATGTAGGGCAGCATGTAGTCATACAATATTTGACAAATATCTCACCTGAGAACAACGCGTGGTATTCACACATACCCATACACATGTCCTGGCAATATTTAATAAATAGGGTCAGATTTTCAGAAAATGTACAATTGGTAGCTCTACACATTTAGTAAATTCTGCTAAATTTGGCGGCAAAATGATGAATACTAGGTATATCTGAGTATATTTAGTATCGCATTAATTTAAAGTATCAGTTCTGTTATGTTAAAATGGATTTTGAAGCTCACTTTTGTCTTAAATGTTGTTTATTTGAGAGGATTGGTGAAGGCCAATTGTACATTTTCTGAAAATCTGACCCACTAGTGTGATCTGTGGATTTGCGATTTGTGAATACACACAATCTTTACTAAGCATTGATTAATCTATTAATAGCCCAATGGCTTGATTTAAAGCCCAAGTATGTAAACCCATGTAGTTTATATCTCTATATGAGCAAGATCTTCAGAAAATGTACAATTGGCAGCTGTACACATTTAGTAAATTCGGCTAATTTAGGCTGCAATGTGGTCAATACTAGGAAAATTCGAGTATACTCGGCATTGCATTGATTCTAGTAATCTGTTTGGTTAGGTTGAACTGTATTTTGAATCGTCTAAAATTTGTATTGGGTTATTTGAGAAGATTGGCAAAGTTGAATTGTACATTTTCTGAAAATGTGACCCATATACACGGATAGATTAAGTTAATTGAAGTTGTATTAACTGATAACACAATTGGCTGCAATATCAATGGACCGGTCATAATTATTCATCCTTCTTGGAATATATTTATACAAGTCCTTCATTATCATTGAGGTCACTATCGTATTGGCATTATTTAGGTATTGAGATGATAAAGAGGTTCAAAGGCAGGCACAACAAAGACTGGTATTGTTTGTATATACAAATACAGATGATTAACTATTTTACACCGAACTAACATAATTATCATTCTTGGTACATTAACCATGCAGGGTAAAAGGGGCAGATTTTCAGAAATTGGCAGCTCTACAAATTTAATAATAAAAAAACTGTTATCCCTAAAAGGTATTCACCGTCTTAGGGATTCAAATTTTAAAACCTAAGCTGTACACATTTAGTAAATTCTGCTAAATTAGACTAAAAAGTGGTCAATACTAGATATATCTGAGTATATTTGATATTGCCTTGATTTAAACAACGTCTCTGGTTATGTTGAACTGAATTATGAACATGATTTTTGTCATAAATTTGAGTTATTTGAGAGGATTGGTGTACGTAGGCGAATTGTACATTTTCTTGCGATTTCACCCACAAGCTTTAACAGTATCACAGATAATACAGATTATCAGAATACGTACTGTCGTATATTTGATAACGCGTTTATGTATTTTTTTTTATTAAACTTTTATTGACAAAATTTCATATTCGTGATACGTTTAAATTGTCAAGAAAAACCTATTATTAATCTTATCATTATGGAAATTATACATCGAAATTATAATAGCTAATAATTTCAATTATAATTATTGACCCAAAGAGACAATTTGTAATAGTGTATAACAGAGTTTCTCCTTAACAATTTAACATTTATGTATGTATTATGTATACGTGAATTATGGTTCATGATAAAAAAAAACTGCTTATCAGACCTAGGGATCATTTAGTCTGTAAACAAATATTCCGATAACCAGGTAATAAATAAGTTGACTAATTTATCGTTGATATCCGGATTCATGAATAAGCAATGGCCATTAGCAGAAACTTAATCGAAATGCCAATCTCAGATTAGCATTCTTTTTCCATAATATCATCAGTTAAGCACCGAAATCAGATTGTGCTGTACATTTATTTCACTATATCATAGTGTTAATTAGCCAACGAGGTATTTCAATGGTGGAGGGCATTATGTGGATTTGAGCGTTCCATAAGCGCAGTCTGAGGGATGGCCAACTTGATATAATGCCCTAAACCCGATGAGTATAGAGGTGTCTAATTCTTTTAGAACACCTAACGTATCCGTCTATCGACCCAAATGTGTACTAAACTCGTATAATTGAACTCTCTGAAAAGAACCTCAATGCATGATGTCATGAGAGGAAGTATAACTTTATTTCGGTTCCGGGTCAGATTATCAATCAATATTCACAATACTTAAATAGACTCATACTCTTTTAACTGTCAGATCTTATCCTAAAATTTCCCCGCCCTTCTATTATGATTTCATTGAGTGCCTACTTCACTGATAACAACGAAGGTTATCTCTTATATTTTCTATACAATTTGTCTTCCCTTTCATGTGCAGTCGCACTTTCTTTTTGCTGATGGGATTTTACCAATAGTAATTCTGTCTAGATTACCAAGTGCGTTCCATCGTTCAACTCACTTTTACTGGGATAGAATCAGCCCAGCCTTTTAATGCCCAAATATACAATTATGTATAATTAGGGATAGTTTGTTTGTATTATATTACATCATGTGGTTCAGATTTTCAGAAAATGTACAATTGGCAGCTGTACACATTTAGTAAGTTCTGCAAAATTAGGCTGCAATTTGGTCAATACTAGGTAAATTCAAGGATTCTAGGTCATTCCCCCGCCAACAACCTCCCCGCCGACATTCTCCCCGCCAAAAATCTCCCCGCCGACATTCTCCCCTCCATACATTCTCCCCGCCAAACGGCCTCCCCGCCGACATTTTCCCCGCCAATAAATGATTAAAATGTGTACAGATTGAGTGGGAATCGACCTTAAAAATCATGATGTGAAAGACAGCAAAGTGACTGCAATATTAACATCAATATTAGATTAATTTTAACGTTAGGATTCACGTTAATACTGACTTAACTTTGCGCGAAATTGAGTCCACATATTCTCATAAATATTAACATAAACAATTCACGTAAAGTTGCCCTTTATTTTTAGTTTATATTGACGTGAATTGCCCTTAAAACCTCAATTTGTTACCTAGATATACGGTCAATATGTACAGTACAGCATGCTGTAATAATCACATGGTAGGTTGCGATTTATTTATTCCCCCTCCCTGCTCGTCGAATAATAATTACTAATCAAGAAATACATTTTAAACCCTTAAATCACTTATACAATAATAATAATAATATAATAAATTCTTTTATTTCATGACTAGGTTACAGAAAATACAGGTAGTACATGTCAGGTCTAGACCTGGTCTTCCCATGTATGCCTAGTAATAATATTGAGCGAAGATGAAACCATATACTTTACCAACATCTATTGCATTATGTTGCAATGTTATTACGCAATACACGGTGATATATCGTCCCCATGGTATACTTATATATCCAGACACATAACATAAGATCCCTACTCCTATAGGAAAAAGAAATAGACAGGGAAAATATCGGCGGGGAAAATGTGGGCGGGGAGGTAATTTGGCGGGGAGAATGGCGGGCGGGGAAAGTGTATGGCGGGGAAATGAAGGCGGGGAGATTGCAGCGGGGAGATTGGTGGCGGGGAGAATGTTGGCGGGGGAAACACCGGACACCAAATTGAAGAATAGTCTGCATTGCATTGATTCTAGCAGTCTGTTTGGCTAGTTTGAACTGTATTTTGAACTTTATTTTCGTCCGAAATTTGGGTTATTTGAGAAGAGTGGCGGAGTTAAATTGTATATTTTCTGAAAATCTGACCCATGTATAGCTGGTAAAAGTCGGGGGGTAGATGTCCGGCGGGTGGCTGTCCTAGAACCCATTCAAGCATAGACAGAAATGTTTGCTTATTTATATATGAATTTATCCCCCGACTTTTACCTGGGCATATCTACCATCCAGAACATTCACCCACCTAGGCCATTCACTATCCTTATCTGCTGTTTTAAGGGGGCTGTATACTATTCATGCACTTTTTATATACGTGACCTTTTGATATATTGTTGGCACAGATAGTATAGGGAGGGATACAGGGTCAGAAGGATTTCATTGTATTAGTAAGTACATACAACAATGATACATTTTAGTATAAAGGTACGGTACTTTCCATAACACTACATTAACTGAGAGGAACCGTTTCTTACCAATCTCCCAAATTGCATGCTTACTTGGATATTACTTGAATTATTACGATGATATTTAATTGATTATTAAATAATAGTCAATCAGTCAGTGGACCGACGGAACTCTAAAAGACACTATGATGTAAAGACTACCAGAAAAGAAAATGGAAATAATATGGATTCTATCCTGGGGAAATTGTTCCTCTTGATGGTACCAAGAAGTCTTTTTATTACAAATATCATGGACAAAAGTATTAATCATAGGAATTAATTAATTGTTTTGAGGTTTCTTTATATTATGTCACTGGAAATAATATTATAGACTGGTCCACATTCGTTGAGGCAATGGTTAATATAACACCAACATGCCAAGAAAGTACAGTCATTCATCCCTACCCCATTCTTGTCAAAATTTATTTGTGAGGAGTTCTTTTCCAACCCATCTAAAAGTCATTTGAGCAAAGTTAGGGAGGATTTCGTTCAATAGTTTTCGCTATAGGGCTTCATAAAAGTCCATAAATATAGGGAATTTACATGTCTCACTGCGCATGTCTACTGCAGTGCATGCTGGGATGGATTCTGATGAAATCTGACATGTAAATTTTTAGCAACATTTTTATCGAAAATTGCAAGAATGTTTTTACCAATATTAAAGCTTTTATAAATGATCTATGAAGACCAAATGCATGATGGGAAAGATGGGCACTTGTGCCATGGAAACATGTTTAATACATGTATATTGACATTAGAATATTGATAATTACTACATGCTGAACATGCTGTAGATTTTTCGCTATACCATTAGTCCCATAATTCAATCCGAATCGAGACTCAAAATGGCAGCTATGCAACTCCCCTATTCTTGCATAAACAGCAGCAGAATATTGATAAATTCAGTCCTATAAGTCATATTATTATACGCGCATGCTATATGAGAGGTGCTATAAGTGGGGTGCTATAAAAATAGTCATATAGGACGCGTCCTATAAAAATGTAGTTGTCTAAAAATAGCTCTGACTCAGCACTTCCGCGGAGCTCTGACTCAGCACTGTCTCCGCGGAGATCCCCGTGGAGATCCCTGCGGAGATCCCCGCGATCGGTAATCCACCTGTGATTATAAAAGTACATAATAAACACACACTATTAAATAGAGAATTAAATTCTCTATCAAATGATGTAAGGTTTATTATTGTAGCTCAAGAAATGGCTACGATATGAACGTTTTAGTTCAACCAAGTCAGTAAGTAAACACTGCATGATCACAGTCCTGACAGCTCACCGTTGTAGCCTACTGACGGTGCTCTCAGCGGGGCAGCTGGGGCTCTCTGAGAGTTTTTTAATACTTTTTCAGTGATATCTGATGATGATCAAATTTTATGCACATATAATAAATATAGAATGGAACTCGCCAGCAATAATCGAAAATTTATAGGACTTGATTCGTCCACATAAGCACTCTGCCTACAGCATCGTACTTATGTGGACGAATCTCGTCCTATAAATTTTCGATTATTGCCGGCTCGTCCCATTCTCTCTATATATAAGTCAATTCTGTAAGATCATGTTTGTCTTAACAGCTGAGAATGCAGCTTTAAAACTTCCTATAAGGCGGGTAAATGTCCTGGATGGTAAATGTCCTAGCCAGGTAATGTTCAGGATGGTCAATGTCCAGCTGGTCAAAGTCGGGGGGTAGATGTCCGGCGGTAGGCTGTCCAAGAACCCATTCAAGCATGGACAGAAATGTACATGTACATGCTTATTATATGAATTTAAGTCAACAGATTCGGAGTGATAGATACAAGGAAGAAAGATAAGAACAGGAGAGATATTCGAGGATACAAAAGAGACATTATATAACCATAGATAATTCATAAAGGCTCTGCCCACACACAGCCGATTTGCCCTTCGATTGAGCCCCGATTTGGGTCTCCCGATGAATCCTATGATTTCATTTCAAATCCTGATTTATGTTTTTGAAATAACATAACCAGGATTCGAAATGAAATCCTAGGATTCATCGGGTGACCTAAATCGGGGGTCAATCGTGTGTGGAAAGGGGGGGGGGGCAAATCCTTCTACACTAATTACTAATTACCTTTACTTATGCACCACTCCTTTCCTTCTACAGTAGTAGGACTGCACCTAACATCCCCTGGTGGAAAATCATGGACAATGCTAAATAATAGCCCCCGTGAGCCTTGTATATCCTTATCACTTATGGCTGTATAAATATGTTAAATAATAAAAAGAAAAATCGGCTGTGTGTGGGTAGGGTTTAAGAAGTGAAAACAATGTCATGTGTAACAATAATTTCTATGTATTTCAGAGCTGAGATGAATGGATTGGATGTACCCCGCACTGACAGACCGTTGTTAGCACGACCACATTTCCGTCCCGTCCACCAAATACAGGCGGCCTACACAGACAATCCCTACACTGAAAGTCTACCTGAGGACGACAGTGGCTCCCTCAGTGACGGACCTACCAACTCTTCCACAGGGAAATCATCAAGTAAAAAGAATAAGGACAAAGACAAAAGAAAAAATAAGTCAAAACGATGAGTTGTCGTTTGCTATCAAAGAAATGCGTTCACATATATCCGTTATTAATCAATTCATCTGATTCCGTCTTGTGCTGTCACTGGATTTTTGTATTATTTATTTTCACATAAATATTTGAATGTAAGTGTATTTATATATATTAGGCCTAATCATCAAAACATATATCATACCTAGGGTAATATATTATACCTGCAAATTTCCACCGTTATCGAGCAATTCATATTAGTCATTCTTGGTGGTTATGATCTATAGCCTTGTATTTCGTTGTGAGCATGGACAAAATGAAAAACCTGAGAATATGTTTTTTTCTAAAACCCTCATCGAACAATAATGTATACCAACAAAGTGACAAGACCTGCCAATGATTCAACAAACAAACTGTAAAGGGTGGTCTCCACTGGCTGTGGTAAGCTCTGTGGTAAGCTCTGTGGTAAGCCTTGCGATGGTGCTGTGTTGTTGAGGAGTGATGAAGGACCTCATCATTCCTCACCACCTACAGAACCAGCACAAACCATCGCAGAGCTTACCGCAGAGCTTACCGCAGAGCTTACCACAGAGCTTACCGCAGCCAGTGGAGACCACCCTTAAACGTCCATGTAACAGGCCTAAATGGACCGAGTCGCCCTCTGGCGAGGAATTATAAACTATGATGATCTGTAAACATTAGCTTACAGACTGAAATTGTCTCCTTTGGTGCTTATTATAGATATCTTCCTCAATTTGAATTATGAATTAAGACATAACTATAGCTTGGTGATAATGTAATTAAAGACGAATTTGTAACCGGTACACGTGGCTAACAACACTACTTCATCAGATGCTTAGGTGTTCAATTTATTACCATTACAGTTAATACAGAAAATCTGTTACCGGTTTTAGAAAGTGAGCCATACATTCAGAGAGGCTATAACAAAGGATAAATTAAAGAGATATATTTTCTTGTAAATTTCGTAATTATTATTCACATTTTCGCAACATGTATACTAGAATACTATTTTGTCTACTTTTGTACCAGAGAACTTAGTTTAATAAAATTGGATTATTTATATAAATAGGGTCAAATCTAATAAAGCTAATCGTGTTGTTATGTTTATCATAGATTGTATCAAACATCATTTAATTGTATACCAGGAAAGCCTTGAGATAATCGAATGATCGAATTTCAATACAAGAAACGCGGTCGAACTACGAACCACAAATAAAATAGACATGGAAACACAGAAACACAGATTCTTGATATAGTTTATTCGTCATCATGAAGGCAAAAGACTTATTGCAAAACCCGACATAAGCAATAATAAACTCAACTGTCCCAAAAGTGCACGGAATATCTGCCAAACACGACCCAAATCTGCCATTTTTTGCATCGATTTTGAGTCAAAATATTATTAAACAGTCAATTCAAACTGGTCGTTCTTTTTCACACAGTTTTCCTCATTTACGGAAGAGCATACTTTTTAAATGTTACCCGGTGCACGCAAATTGATATCACAAATGTGCTTATCAGCGAATGCCGTTGTGAAAATGTGTGGTTATCATTTCTTTGTTCCTACTCAATCATGAAGGGAACGTACAAAACACCTGCCGGTTTTGGCAATGTAATGCCACTGTTCTTTCCGGCTATTTTCCTTGTAACTTGCGTTCGCAAGAAGGATTGTGTCTGCAGGTGGTTTAAGCAAATTTGTCTTGAGGAGACATGGCAGTTTTCCAGGTATACGTCAAGAGCCAATGTAGCACTCAAAACATAATTGCCTATTCAGGAATGGTGTCTGCATAACTCGTGCGAGCTTTCTTGTATCACAAGGGATGCATTAATTTAATTGATATGGTGCACCCTCGCCGACAAAATATCAACAAAATAAATTAGCAAAATCAAGAGATGGAATAGGAAATTCAATAATAGTTCTTTGAACACACATAACATCTTGTTGAATAAATATAGATGTACTGGAGTGGAAGAGTGGTTATAATATCACCCGAGGTGGCCAATGGATTATCCTGTTAATGTGTATCTGTACTATCAACATTTATAATAATAATTAAGAGAATGATTAATTTGGTCAAAGCTCTTAATGGTTGTACGTCAGTGGAACACATTAAAAGCTCGGGAGGGTATTCTCAAATTATATAAATTATATATATATCCAATCCAACGTTATATTGCTTATCGTTTCTTGCTCCCTTTGATATGCTTTGACCACAATTCTGTAGAGATAGTTCCGTTAGGGTCATGTGACACAGAATAGCCAATCATCTTCCAACCTAACCCATGGAGGAGATCATTTAGTTCGTATCTGGAAAAGTACTGATCGCCCATGAATGTCGCAGTTATATAGTCATTGCCTCTGTCGACGATTTCATCGTCGCTAAGTCTCTCTACAGGAATATCTGCTTCCAATATACCCTGTCTGTAGCCGCTAACCGATAGCGTTCGTTGGCCATCATGTGACGTCACTTCTATGGTACATCCGGTTCCGGAATTTATGCCTAGACCTGTTCTGGCAGTCCTGAATATCGTACCTGTACTCGTCATGGCTGACTTGAAGTGATAGCCGGGACCTCTCTCTTCACCCTGAAAACAAATAAATATATCAATAGGGGAGTTGCATGTCTCACTGCGCATGTCTACTCCAGTGCATGCTGGGATGGATTCTGATGAAATCTGACATTCAAATATTTGGCAATATTTTATCGAAAATTGCAAGAATGTTTTCACCAATATCATAGCTTTTATCAATGATCTATGAAAACCAAATGCATGATGGGTAAGATGGAGACTTGTGTCATGAAAACATGTATATAACGCGCAAAATGGCGGTTATGCAAGTCCCCTATTCTTGAGAACAGAAACATTATTGTAGATCAGTGAGACGCAGTAGAAGTTGTGACCCGAGTCTATAAACATTCATAGGCTATTTAAAATGTTGAACATTGTCCGCATGTTTGAGTATTATGTAAGCTGATTATGTAAATAAGGACTTACATGTGTATGCAGTGCATTGTTAGTTTAAATACGAGTTTTACCTTATGTTCATGATCATCTTATACCTAATTTTGTCTTTTACTTGCATTATGAATATCTATAAATTACATGTTTTGCACTGGACCGAATTTAAACGTATACATTCTCCTTGCAATGTTACATATGCAATGTGAATACTCGTAGACCATAATTATAAATAAGAATCGTCATCACGCGTACGTTGAATAGCAAGATGGGATCAAGCCGATTCTAATGAAAGTAAACAGTAGGACATCTAATAAATATTTCTATATTTCAAAGTTGATATTTCTATTTTTGAAAATCAAATTTTGCCCTATTTCTGGGTGGAAAATTAATAGTAAAGTAACTAATTATACCTGTATAGGATGACCTTAGAAATGCATGGATATTTTTAATACACATTCTTGAAATTCGAGAAATATATTTATAGGCATAAAAGAGCTAAATACCCCGAATAATGATAACATTGGGACAAAGAGAACTCGTGAATAAAACAATTTAAAAAATATGAATTTTGCGACTTGTGACTCATTTTGCTGAAACATATACTGATTACTACAATGCACTTCGGGGACCAGGATATATCAGTAATATATTATCATGTATAGGATTCAGGGAATCAGACAAGCATAACTGAAGGGTTTTCCCGGCTAATGCATAATTATATATTGTGATATAAGCTAGGGGTATGTGAGTCACGTCCTGTGACGTCACTGGGCAGTGCACCACTGAATACTCCCAATACAAAAAGGTAAACAGAAATAATTCAACCATGGAATTGTCATTCGAAATTCTTTAAGCTACGCTTGAAATAATTCTGGCTTTCATACAATGCCCATATATATACTGATATCAATATGACCATTCCGGCTCTAGGGCAAAACCCTCCGGTCAGCCCACCCCACCCCAACACACACTCCATGAAGCCATCTAGGGCGAAAAAAACCCTAAAGGAGTAATACGCCATTCACAATTAAACCCCAACCCCTAACCCTGGCGGGGTTTTGTCCTAGATGGATTGCCCTATAGATGGGTTCTGTCCATTGATGTTTAATTTTGGTTGTATTTCTTAGCCTCTCTGGGTCTGTTAAAGGTGCAATTACATATAGGTCTTGGACCTGTTTCATATTTACTTGTTAATGTTCCCTGGGTGGTCAGAAAGGACAAAGGATTTCAATCCACATGTCCAGTCATTACTACCAGCATGTGATGTTGGCATAACCTTAACCTCAAAGTGGAACCAGTTCTCTATTATATATATATATATATAAAGATTTTTATTTCTCAATGGACGGTTACAATAAATGATGAGAAAATGGATAAGTGCCCCTCAACGCATTGCTGCTCTTCCCGGGCTTCCGCTGGCATATTGTGATAATACATGTGGATCCTTTTACTCTCAAACATTTAGTTAATATTAATTCCAATTCAACAATAAAATTTTACATGACATTTCTTATTCCAAGAGTTCACTTATCATTACATTTTGTGAAGACTAGATCATTATAATCACCTTGTTGTCTAAAGTGACTTTAGATGCAGTATTACAAGTAACTATCTTACAAAAGGCCTGGGGCTTACAAAATGCGTCATTTATAGGTGAAATTCAGCCTTAGAAGGATTTAAAAGGATATGTCTGTATCTGTAGTAGCTCCAAAGTACTTATCATATTTGCTAATTAAAGACGAACTACATATATGGAGCCCGTGATGTAATATCCATGGCCTAGCACGAATAAGTAGACTTGGACAGTACTGGGTAGCTAAGCATAATTAGCGATTTTAGTAATGAGATAATATAATAAATGGGTGATAATTAATATAAATATAATGAGGTTACACAATGTTACGTAATGTTACATAACAAATGTTGTGTCTTTTCTTGACACGGGTTCATTGAGATACGTTCAGCTTGTTTTGATGAATTAATCAAGTCAGACATTGATATATTGCCATTGCAAATTCCCCCGTTCGTCATTGTCTTTCTTGAGAACGGGCCAAACCGCAGGCGACCGTCTTGCCACACGTGGGTCAGATTTTCAGAAAATGTACAATTCATCTTCACCAATCCTCTCAATTAACCCAAAATCAAGACAAAAATCAGGTTTAAAATACAGTTCGACCTAACCAAACAGATTGCTAGAATCGATGCAATGCCGAATATACTCCAATTTACCTAGTATTGACCAAATTGCAGCCTAATTTAGCAGAATTTACTAAATGTGTACAGCTGCTAAATGTCATTTTCTGACAATCTGACCCACGCACAGTACCAAAAATATGCCATAATACATTCTTGTTGATAATTGAATATCAATCAATCAAAGCATAGCAAACTAAGTATTAGGTCAAATGTATCAAAGCGGGCCTTGGGATTTTACGTAACCCATTGGCGGTCAGTCAATAAATGATCAACTGATCAAGTCTGGAAGAAGATTAATAACGAGCTCTCACAGGATTTCCTTTGTTAAATCAATGCCAGGTTTTGAAGGGATTGAACGATTGAAGCTGAAGTTTTGAGCTTTTAGGTTTCATATACTTTGCGTGCACATGAGCCACGTATATGTATAAATATACATATGGGTAAGATTGTTTAGAAAATGTACAATTCACCTTTACCAATCCTCCTAGATAACCCACATTTAAGACTAAAATGAGCTTCAAAACATAGTTTAACATAGCAAAACAGATACTTTAAGCCAACACGATACCAAATATACCCATACCGGGTACTCTTCTTTTTTTAACCTAATTTAGCAAAATTTCCTAAATGTGTAGAGCTGCTAATTGTACATTTTCTGAAAATCTGACCCGTATACGCAATTGGAAATTTTAATAATGGTTACACTAATAAACTCCTCCAATCAAGGTTAAACTTTCATTGAGCCGCCGATATAAAGTATACATGAACATGCATAATTTATAATGATTAATTACATTGCCCATCCAAGTAGATTTTGTGAGGACACCATGATTAAAAAAGTATTTCTCACTCAAGCATAGGCCTATAAATGAACATAAATCATACAACTTTTTAAAATAAATTCTGTAATACCATCGAGAAGAAATAAATATTACAAACCCAGGGACTATTTTTACATACGATTATAGTTTAACACAACGTGCTTGAACAAAGGACATTGATGAGGATATACTTGAAAGGATCGTTCCTATACTTTCAGTACTTCCCAGCTAGGGTCAAGCAGATCTTGTTAAGAATAGACTCAGAAATAGCATCACAACACTTCCAGGAGAGTGCTCAATCCGTTGGTACCAATAGTAAATCAATATCGTGCATACATTATGTATGAATATAGCGAAAACAACTGAGAGTCGGATCCACTGTCTATACGGGTCGGATTTTCAGAAAATGCACAATTCAACTTCACCAATCCTCTCAAATAACCCACATTTAGACAAAAATGAGCTTCAAAATGCCGTTTAACATAACAGAACCGATACTTTAAATCAATGCGATACCAAATATACTCAGATATACCTGGTATTCTTCATTTTCAGCCTAATTTAGCAGAATTTCCTAAATGTGTACAGCTGCCAATTGTACAGTTTCTGAAAATCTTACCCATACACCTATCAACAGGTATCAATATATAGACTATAATATGATAAGAATACATATGATATACACTCTAGGTCCAAACCCTCAGATCAGATAAGAATGGTTTGTAAGCCTACTTCGCTAATCAGTTTCCTGGCCTAGGACTCAGCGTTTTAATGGGAATATAATGACATTTTGCGGTCTTGATGGAATTATAATGACACTTTGCGGTTTGAGGCGAGAGGCTTTCCCTTCGTTTGAAGGGACTCCCTCAACATTGGGCCTAGACTGTATAGCATTAAGAACCTGAAATGACATACCTTCTGTTTATGCGAGTGGAATCTCAACAGGTGCGAGTAGGATGTACGGGGAGAATGGTCAATATATGCTGAAAGGACGATGAACGCTGACCTTCTCGACCAGAGCTGATATCCAGAATTCACTTCCTCCTTCTCACCTGCCTTCTCCAGTGTTTGACTCTTGGAGTTGGAGAGCGTTCCGGGCAGACTCTCTAGCTGTGACCAGGTGTTCACTGGTAGACAGGTGGTGGGGCAAGCAGTATACGGAAGAACTAATCAATACACCTTGCAGTAGATTGGCTGGGAAAGTCGATGCTCGCCAGAGCCTATATGTGGGTCAGATTTTCAGAAAATGTACAATTCAACTTCGCCAATTTTCTCAAATAACCCAAATTGCAGACGAAAATAAAGTTCAAAATACAGTTCAACCTAACCAAACAGATTGCTAGAATTACTGCAATGCCGAATATACTCGAATTTACCTAGTACTGACCAAATTGTAGCAGAATTTACTAAATGTGTACAGCTTCCAATTGTACATTTTCTGAAAATCTTACCCATGTACGTGGATTCGCAGTTTGGCGTAGAACCAAATCAATGCATGCAATAAACTCGTATATGAGAAGATGGTTGTAAAATTAACGGATCTGAGGAATTGCTCTATACCTGCCTGGTGTCGATCTCATGTGATATGAGTGCGGAAGAACTAAACAGCTGTAATATATAGTATTGGTACTGGATGGTTGCCAATATGGTTATTACTCATGTTGTCATCTTGGGCTTTCTTACATCTATAAATGTGATTGTGACGCGGCTGTATGTATGGGTCGGATTTTCAGAAAATGTACAATTGGCAGCTGTACACATTTAGTAAATTCTGCTAAATTAGGCTGCAATTTGGTCAATACTGGGTAAATTCGAGTATATTAGGCATTGCCTTGATTCTAGCAATCTGTCTGGTTATGTTGAACTGTATTTTGAACTTTATTTTCGTCTGAAATGTGGGATACTTGAGAAGATTGGCGAAGTTGAATTGTACATTTTCTGAAAATCTGACCCATATACATACATCATAGGACCCGTCATCAATATTTTTGAGTTACAAGTAATCACCGGTTGTAGTAGCCTACTTTAGGATGGCCGTTGAAATTAGGTAAATTATATAATTGCATGATTCAATTTGTTAGAGAGACGTGTAGAAAGTTTAGGGCTATTCAATACGGGGAAAGAGTTGATCAAAAGAAGGGGGGAAGGTGAAAATGGAGAGTGTATGTCAATGATCAACGAGATCGTTTTATTAATAACTGAGGATATAGAACGAAGGCCTCGCTCTTTTGGAGGCGGTGGTATAGAAAATACGAAAATACAAAAAAAATATACAAAGCGAGTTAACAAAGTCCTCGTAGTTGCTATGATTTTAAAAAAAGGTAAATTATAATTGCTATAAGTATAGGGCTATGTCAGAATAACTACATCTTTTTTATTTGAAAAAGATCGAAGTCAGCCTTGTCAAATATGACAAAAGAATGCCAGTTTGATTCATTTTTATTCAATTTAAAGCTTTGTATGCATACAATCCCCGATGGCCTCTTTTTGTTTGTTTATAAATAATGTTAAAACAGAATAAGATCATATCTGAGATAAGGTAACAACAATAATTGTTTTATTAAAGCATGTAACAAGTAACTCTTTAATTTCTAACATCAGAACTGTCAACTAATCTGATTTAACTCATTTTACCCAATAGGTACACGAATGCACCATATAATGCAGGATGACAACGAATGATTTAACACTACAGTGTATGGGTCAGATTTTATGAAAATGTACAATTGGCAGCTCTACACGATTAGTAAGTTCTGCTAAATTAGGCTACAATTTGGTCAATATTAGGTAAATTCGAGTATATTCGGCATTGCATTGATTCTTGCAATCTGTTTGGTTAGTTTGAACTGTATTTTGACCTTTATTTTCGTCTGAAATTTGGGTTATTTGAGAAGACTGGCGAAGTTGAATTGTACATTTTCTGAAAATCTGACCCATCCAATGATAATACTCACTTTCAAACGCACTGTTTACACATTGCTCTTTTCCGATTTTAATTAGAAGCGAGAAATCTTCCGAAACTGTTATACCATTTTTAGCACTTTCTCAAATAAAGAATTATTTCGGTCCAATTCAATTCAATACCATTCAGTAAAGAATAATACTTTTGAATCCAAAGTACCAGACATTTCTCTCCAATACAAAATAACTAAATATATAGACATCTATCTGACGAGAAAAAACCTATTTGATGTTTTCCACTGCAAGTTTAACCAATTCAAGAGAAGCTAAATTTAAATAAAAAAAATGCAAGAAGGATTCCTGAAAGATCCACATCTATTTCATATTTTAGCTTCATGTATTCCGCTGTTTATTCTCTATTTATTTGACTCAGACTACAACCAGACAAATACAGTCGATATGAAAGCGTTCAACTGCTGCGATGTAAATGTTTGTGTGACCTTAAATAGAATAATAATAAATGGTTAAATCCTTCTCCGGGATATCAAACACGACTACCAGCCACTAGTAGGCGCCACCAGTGCTTTGTGAAACATTTGGCACTGTGCCCAATTTATGCATGTGGGTCAGAATTTCTGAAAATGTACAATTGGCAGATCTACGCATTTCGGAAATTCTCCTAAATTATGCTGAAAAATGATGAATACCGGGTCTATATCTAAATATATTTGGTATCACATTGATTTAAAGTATCAGTTCTGCTATGTCAAACTGCATTTTGAAGCTCATTTTTGTCTTGAATGTGGGTTATGTACAGTTTACAGATCAACTCATTTAGTTAATTCTGCTAAACTAATCGTCAAGATAAGGTAAAGCTCAGAATATTTTATATTGCCTTGATTTAAGCAGCATGTTTGGTTATGTTGAAATGTAATTTGAACCTGATTTCTGTCTTAAATTTGGGTTATTTGAGAAGATTAGTGAAGGCCAATTGTACGTTTTCTGGCGATTTCACCCAAACACTGTGGCGGAACTCATAAGTAAATATACGCCTAATTGCTCCCTGACATAAAATTGGTAAAACAAAATGGAAATAAGTAGTCTCAGACTAACGAAAAAATATATTCCATAACTTGCTCAGCTGATCCGATTAGGTCTTTAATTTCATGACAAGGCTGGAGATGAAAAGGCAGACATGACACTATGCAATTGAGCTTTTATCGTACGCTATATGGGTCAGATTTTCAGAAAATGTACAATTGGTAGCTCTACACATTTAGGAAATTCTCCTAAATTAGGCTGAAAAATGATAAATACCAGGTATATCTAAGTATATCTAGTATCCCATTGATTTAAAGTATCAGTTCTGTTATGTTGAACTGCATTTTGAAGCTTATTTTTGTCTTAAATGTGGGCTATTTGAGAGGATTGGTGAAGACGAATTGTACATTTTCTGAAAATCTGACCCATATATACTTAAAACAATTATGTGGTAATGGATAATGTGCTCAAATGAACCATTACCTGAGCGATGTATAGATAAGAATAATACAAATAGCCTAAAATAGAATTACATCCTTGGCCAACTCATCTAATGTAAATTCCAGTCCATACATGACGAGGTATAATCGTTGACTCACTGTCATATGTCATATAAATAGGACTACAATCTTTCCTCAGCAAATTATTCCCGTTCATATTTATCATATTTACCAATTATTTCATAGTGTATGAATACAAGATACCATACGTATACATGTATACATCCATTCACAAATAAGAAAAACAGAGACAGTGATAAAGCCAGCTTTCTATATGGTGACATTTAAATGAAGATATCGATCACTTCATCTAAAGACTATCTGTGATACGAGGCTATCTTCGTCTTAACGGATGCACGATATATATGGGTCAGATCTTCAGAAAATCTACAATTGTCAGCTGTACACATTTAGTAAATTCTGCTAAATTAGGCTGCAATTTACATTTAGTAAATTCTGCTAAATTAGGCTGCAATTTGGCCAATACTAGGTAAATTTGAGTATATTCAACATTGCAGTGATTTTAGCAATCTGTTTGGTTAGGTTGAACTGTAGTTTGAACTTTATTTTCGTCTGAAATTTCGGTTATTTGAGAGAATTAGTGAAGTTAAATTGTACATTTTTTCTGAAAACCTGACCCATATGTATATCCATATATATCCCCTGCTTTATGCTGGAATGTTTGATTCTAAATGCAGACTGGTGTGGAAGGCAAAGTTTAAAGGGTGGTCTCCACTGGTTGCGGTAAGCTCTACGGTAAGCCTTGCGATGGTTTGTGCTGGTTCTGTGGACCTCGCTACTTCTCACCAACACAGCACCATCGCAAGGCTTACCACAGAGCTTACCGCAGCCAGTGGAGACCACCCTTATGTATACATCTGGTCTGGTATGGGTGAATCACAATCCTTTTTATTTGGGACATTTCTGGTCCAATAACTTCCACTGGTCGCCATTAAGCATATCCTTACTTTTGAGAGACACAATCAAGAAGCTGGGTACATTCATTCCACCCTTGGTCTGGGCAAATCCCCGCTTGGGACCCAGAGACATAATCACCGCCACAGGAGCGCCATCTGGAGAGAGAACACTGTCATTGTCAGAGACAAAAAAACTAACAGAAATTCCCACAGCATCATTGACTTTGTTTGTTTGTTTCAATTTTATTGTAAGCTCTCATACATGTATGATGTTTTCAGCCTATAAGTCTAGGTTTACAAAAACGTTACCTTGAAATACACGTTAATTACAACATCAATTAGAAGCAGATCATACAAAATTAAGAGTCTATATGTCCATAACATAACGAACATCTACCAATGATCCTTATTTACCTTTAGAATAATCACTGGTACACCCTTATTTTTATGTAAGGACCATATTAATATACAGCATGTTTTGGGGATTTTACATGTTGATAAGATAAGAACATGATGACAAATTGGTGACGGAAATTTGTTATCAGTTATGGGTGAGGCGCCGTGTGCATAATCGGGGAAACCAAAATCTCGAATATTTCTGATTGCTCTCGTATCAAAATTCCTATAGTTTATCAGCTATTATTTTAGTGCTTTTATTTATACTGGCGTCACAGGTAGTTTTTCACCCGGCCCAATCCTCACACCTAGGTTTGTTAGAGAGGTCAACAATTCACAAGTACATATGGGTCAGATTTTCAGAAAATGTACAATTGGCAGCTGTACACATTTAGTAAATTCTGCTTAATATGGCTGCAATTTGGTCAATACTAGGTAAATTCGAGTATATTCGGCATTGCATTGATTCTAGCAAACTGTTTGGTTAGGTTGAACTGTATTTTGAACTTTATTTTCGTCTGAAATTCGGTTTATTTGAGAGAATTGGTGAAGCTGAATTGTACATTTTCTGAAAATCTGACCCATATACGCACTCCTATCGTCGTGCGTATATGGGTGAAATCGCCAGAAAATGTACAATTCCCCTTCACCAATTTTCTCAAATAATCCCAATTTACGACAAAAAATGAGGTTCAAAATTCAGTTCATCATAACCTTATACACGATATGAAACAAGGCAATACTAAATGTACTCAGATATACCTTAGAGCTAAAAGGTATTTTAGCTCTAAGGATATACCTAGTGTTGATGATTTGTCCGTCTAATAATTTAGCAGAATTTACTCAATATGTTGGTCTGCGAATGGTACATTTTCTGAAAATCAAATTGTATTGATTCTAGCCATCTGTTTGGTTAGGTTGAACTGTATTTTGAACTTTATTTTTGTCTGAAATGTGGGTTATTTGAGAAGATTGGCGAAGTTGAATTGTACATTTTCTGAAAATCTTACCCTTATACTCATCCCCTTCATCTCCCCTCCCTCATTGGGTGGGAGAGGGGCGGAAGAGGGAGGGAGTCAGTGGGGAGAAAGAGGGACAGGGTAGAGAGACTCTAAAGAATGTTTAGCGGTCTAGGCGTCGGAACACCATAACCACAATAGATACTAATCTCAGGATATGCCTGGTCTTAAAAACACATGTGGGCATTGTAAACACTAATATATACCAACCCACGTCCTATCTTATAGTCTGTAAACCAACTTCTTATGTGTACCATTACTTGTTAAATTCCCGATATATAACATCTTAAGAATATGATATAATGTATCAAAAATACTAACGCAAAAAAAAATCGAAATTCGACAATAAATAAAATACTCTGGCGGGGTTATGGTATGGTGGGGTAAAGGCAGGGTGGGGTTCTGACTGGCGGGGTTCTGACGAGCGGGGTAAAGGCATGGGGGGATATTGGCTGGGGGGGTTTTGGCTAGGGGGGTTCTGACGGCGGGGTTTCACCCGGGGGGGTTATGGCTGGCGGGATTCTGTCCGTACACCATGTGGGTTATGTGTTTCAGGAAAATGAGTCACAAGTCACAAAATTGGTGTTTTTCAAAGTCGTTTACTTACAAGATCTCTTTGTTGGAATATTTTCATTTTTGGAGAGTCTAGTCCTTGTGGTTGTATGAATACATCTACCAAATTTCAAGACTGTTTATTCATTATATCAGTGCGTTTCTTAGATCATCCCATTGAGTATATTTAGCTACTTATACTGGTAATTATCTACCCAGAAATATTGCAAACGTGTTTTTCAAAAATAAAATCATCTAACTAAAAAGATGAAAGAACTTATTAGATGTCCTTAATGTTTACATTCATTGGAATCGGGATGATATCTTTTCAAATATAATGGTATCTCAAAATCAATTTTTTGCGACTCTTTTTCCTGAAACACATCACATAGGCCTATATGGTGTTCACTCTGCCACTTAGTTTAGATAAAAGGAATGTTAGTGACATGGATTTTAAAGATAGTCAGTATGACATTCTATAGACTATGCGGTGTTTACTTTGGCACTCTAAACATCCAAAGCACTGCTTTCTATTGAAAGAGCCGAAAATAAAAACTTATTTAAATTTATTCACTTTAGTCAACAACAAATTGATTTCAAAATGTAGCTAAGGAATGAATCAAATAATAACAGTCGAAAAAGGTTTCTTACCTTCCTTATATGGGTATGCCTTTCCACCCGTTAGTAAGGACTTGAGGGTCTTCAGTAGGACCTTTGCTTGTTCCATTGCGAGGTAGGCTATTTTGGGTTCTTTAAGATTGGTGCAATCTCCCATGGCATATATGTCTTCATGACCTTCCACTTGTAAAAACTCGTTAACTTTAAGTGAGCCATTTTCTTCCATCGAGGCAGCTGCAAAAATATTATACATGGGTCAGATCGTCAGAAAATGTACAATTCGCCTTCACCAATCCTCTCAGATAATCCAAATTTAAGACGAAAATCAGGTTCAAAATATTGTTCAACATAACCAGACAGATTTATTGAATGAATACAATACAGAATAAACTCAGGTATACCAAGTATTTATCAATTTTCACTCTAATTTAGCAGAATTTGAGAGATGTGTAGAAATGTAGATTGTGCATTTTCTGGAAATCTGACCCTAATGTGTATCTGGATTGATACTACTAGTGAAAAAAGTATTAGCGACAGGCATTTTAGGTATTGTTCTTTAATTGAAACAACTATATTTATTTAATAAACAGGAATTTGTGCCTCATGTACAAAAACAGTTTTGACATAGACACATCCAACCACACTGCCAGCAAAATCAGGATAATTCATAGCAAAACAAGATTTTGGATGTTTTCTGATGAATATGTTATATGTAATAGTGTAATATGTTATGTTGCCCGGTGTAGCAATTCTAATGTACCCCCTGTCAGGCGTACCCCCTAATCTAATATACCAGGGGTACATTAGACCTACCAGGGGTACATTAGATCTAGGTCCCATGCAAATAAATAGAAACAAAAAAGGATTACAGAATTAGGATCAATTTCATTATAAGACCCTTAAAGTGATCTTTGATTCATTTTCCATAAGTATTAGATATGACCTTCGCTCCCAACATGTTCTTTTATAATTGTTGTTGTATGATTATCAATAAAACAAAGGGGGGTAATCTGAACCTAGAGGGGTCATTTAAACCTAAGATCTAAATTACCGGGGGGTATATAAGATGAGGGGGTAATTTACACCGGTATATTATGACGTACATAACATATGTCACCGATGCCATTCGGTTGACAATGTATATTTTTAACGATTAAAGTAAGCAGATGCTAAAAAGGAGGCAGTGATGGTGTAAGTAAATATTTTACCAAGTCCGTTTTCATAAGGGGAGCTGTCAATTTTCAGGCCTATGGCGTCCAGAACATAATCAGCTTCGATATTGGTTCCCTTCTCAGTGGTCAGTGTGTATGGTCCCTCTTCTGGCAGATCGGCCAAGTTCGTTACTTTCTCCCCTATAAGAAAATGATTGAAGTAAAATCCTAGATGAGTTAGAAGGTGAAGAATAAATATCTCGCCTAATATATGTGATGATCCATAATTTGTTTCTCAATTTGTAAGGTGAAGGATTCTGAAAATCATGATCAAGTCGTTATTGTACAAATGATAAACACCTGAGATATCAAATCGTTGATGATGAGCGAAAGAAAACAAAAAAACTAAAAAATCTACAAGGGACGCGACATTGATGTCATTTAGATTTGTATCAGCCCAGATGGTAGCCTATGTTGAATAAAACCTTTTAAAAACAAAAAAAAACTTTCCCCCCTATTATCAAAATATATCACCACATATCAGTTTATCATGAACGTAATTGGGATGTTTCAGGAAAATGAGTCATAAATCGCGAAAATTAGATTTTGAGATATCATCATATTTGAACAGATGAGACCAAGCCGATTCTAAAGAATGTAAACATTAAGGACATCTAATAAGTACTTTCATCTTTTTAGGTCAGATATTTTTATTTTTGAAAAAAAAAGTTTGCAATATTTCTAGGTGGATAATTAACTGTAAAGTAGCTAAATATACTCAATAGGATGATCTAAGTAGCGCACTGATATAATTAATAAACAGTCTTGAATTTTGGTACATCTATTCATACAACCACAAGAACTAGATACCCCAAAAATGAAAATATTCCAACAAAGAGATCTTGAAAGTAAACGAAAAACACCAATTTTGCGACTTGTGACTCATTTTCCTGAAACACATCACAATTGTACGGAAAATCACAATGTATAGGGAGGAAATGACTAGCACTAGAACAAATCAAGGAGTTCGATTTTCAATCCAAGAAACAGGTTACCTATAAGAAGTTTGATTTTGAGGTCGTTCTCAAGTATATTTCGCAGGGTTCTCTGGCTTCTTTCATTAAGCGTTTGTGCAACAAGCGTTTCCGAGTTGTGCACTAACGTCACTTCCTTCTCAGGATACTCTGACGCTACTTCCGCTGCCACCTCCACGCCAGTAGCTCCACCTCCTACTATCACCAACTTTTGTGCTGCTTTTACCTGTTCAATTCATAGAAGATCCATTGTAATGTAATCATGTGCATATGTTCTGTCATGCAAACTACCTATTGAACTTTTTACAGTATATATGGGTCAGATTTTCAGAAAATTTACAATTCAACTTCACCAATCTTCTCAAGTAACCCAAGTTTCACTTATTGTATAAGACAGATTGCTAGAATCAATGTAATACCGAATATACTCGAATTTACCTAGCATTGACCAAATTGCAGTCTAATTTAGCAGAATTTACTAAATATGTACAGCTGCCAATTGTACATTTTCTGAGAATCTGACCCATATGTGTGTATTATAATGTGTACAATAGTTCCAGACTAGTTCTAGAGGAATTAGAGCCCTCCGTCAGCTAGCTGTGAAGACGAACGTTTGGAGTAAGTGGGTGTTTTAATTCCCCCTATACTCCTCACCATCAGACTCACGTCTAGCTGATTGCCTTTAATGGTATATTGTATTGTTGGTAACCACACTGTTCTTAAAATTGAATACTCAAGGTAACAAACAGAATTTTGCAGGAGAGTGTATGGGTCAGATTTTCAGAAAATGTACAATTGGCAGCTGTACACAATTAGTCAATTCTGGTAAATTAGGCTGCAATTTGGTCGATACTAGATAAATTCGAGTATATTCGCCATTGCATTGATTCTAGCAATCTGTTTAGTTAGGTTGAACTGTATTTTGAACTTTATTTTCGTCTGAAATTTGGGTTAATAAAGAGGATTGGTGAATGTGAATTGTACATTTTCTGGCGACTTCACCCTTATACAATCTCTCAATATTGTGATTTGAGAGGACAATGACAATAAGTGAGTTATTAGAGCTGTAATCCTATATTTTAAAGCTTTATGTATGATCAAAATATTTTGTAGGGAATGGATGCTTCTGGAAGACCTGCCTCGGTAGATGAATGTATCCAATTTTGGAATGTTACTGTTTGTTCTGAATAAAAATGATGCAAAATATTGTTTTATGAAGTGTTGTTTAGAGAGAACACCACCAGCTTGAAGCAACACATGAGAGCTATATCGCCATGTTGGCTATGCATAGCCAACTTGCTGTTCTGTATTCTTCTGTGGTAATTTCTAAAAGGTTGCAATAATATGAAAGGTCGCCTATCCTTCAGTATCTTAATATGAAACAGGGAATTCAGATTTTCAGTAAATGCACAATCAACATTTCTACACATCTCTCAAATTCTGCTAAATTAGTGTGAAAAATGATAAAATACCGAGTATATATGAGTGTATTCTGTAGTGTATTCATTCAATAAATCTTCCTGGCTATGTTGAACTGTATTTTGAACCTGATTTTTGTCTGAAATTTGGGTTATTTGAGGGGATTGGTGAAAGTCAATTGTACATTTTCTGAAGACTTGACCCTTGAACTCCACTGAAGCCGATGTTATATATAACATTACGTAACATTGTGTAACCTCATTATATTGATAGTATATTATTAATTATCACCCATTTATTATATTATCTCATTACTAAAATCGCTAATTATGCTTAGCTATCCAGTACTGTGCAAGTCTACTTATTCATGCTAGGTCATAGGGCATCACGGGCTCCGCCCCCTACTCTTTACCCACATCCTGGAGGAAGATCTGTAGTTTCATTTACAGTGTCTCTGTATTATTCCATCATACCTTAACACTGAAACCAAACAATATTTTTAGTTACCTTTTCAGCTTCCTTGTTGAACATAGTTAAGCCATCGTCTCGATCGACACCGGTTGCCTTTATTGGTGGTTTCTGTTTTAGGCCTGTAGCTATGACTAAAATATCATATGAAATTTCCTCTTCCGTATCCAGTGTCACTTTCTTGTCCTGAGGATTAACACCCACGAGCTTAGCTTTCTTGAAATGCTCTCCAAATTTGGGTTCCAATGGAATGCAAACCTTTTCTCCGTAACCTGTAAATGTAAGTGTTTTCATGATGTACTATTTCGTGACATAGGATGGTATCTAAAGGGTGGGCTCCACTGGCTGCGGTAAGCTCTGCGGTAAGCCTTGCGATGGTGCTGTGATAGTGAGAAGTGGCGATGTAGGTTCACTGGCCATGTACGCATGACCTCGTCATTCCTCTCCACCTACAGAACCAGCACAGCACCATCGACACAAGGCTTACCACAGCCAGTGGAGACCACCCTTTAGGCTTTTTTTGATCTCAGACCTCTTTAAGAGGTCTGAGATCAAATGAGTCACTACGAAAAACGTCAATCATTCTTCATCTGATAACATTTGTAGCTGTATGTAAGGTGTTAGAGCTTAGATATGACATCAGGGGAGCATGCCATATCTAACTCACTGATCAGTGATACATTTCGCACTGTTATGCCAACACTTTACCGAATCCGTCCGTACATTTCTGGCACGTCCCCATGTTGTTTGTTTACAGCAAGCTACATCATAGGCTTATGTAATCCCAGGCGCGCGGCTATCCCTCCCTCCCTCCCACCGCTTTCTCTCTCTCTCTCCCACCCTCCCACCCTCCCTCCCTCCGGAATGGTAGAAGGAAGAAGGAAGGGGATCGAGGGGTCCTATACCTAGTCGCGCCAATCCCTTACCGCGACGTCCTCTTCGCGCCCACCTTACCACTGCGCGCTTCATGGGCCTGGGTGGCTTGACCTATATGTTACGGTGTCCCTCAGAGCGCCCGTGTAAACCTTTAATATTGATATACAACAGGACCCTAGTGACTAGTCAAGTTTTGGACATATTGATCGAATTTTAAGTGCCAATCATCAGACCACAATCATGTATACATGTCTACAAGTATGTCCCTACTGGTGATTCTATGCTCAATGAACAATAAACACAACTGATGGGTATGTTTGTTTGTTTCTACCTGTGACCAATAACTCGATTGCCCATTAGAAACTGTATAGCCTATTTCTATAAACCTTGCTTCTTTGGACCGAAACAATATAAAAATAGACCCTGCACATGTATGTGAATAGGGATTCCCCACTACCCCTCCTGTCTTGAATAGGCACTTACAGGCCACTCATACAGTGGTATGCAGAGGAAAACTGATACTGAATTTGTTACTTTTAATCAGTTTTTCTTCATTTAAATCGTTTGTTGATTGATGCAAAAGTGTACTTACTGTAAAGTAATAAGGCCAATATCTTTTAAGATTATGGAAGGGAGGGAGGCCGTCACAGATGGCCTTGGCATGGGCCTCTTTCCAGCGCGAATACATAGCACAAAACAGGTGTGCGGTATGCCTAAGATATCATGCCTAAAGCCCCGTCTACACAGGGGCGAATTAAAAAACTGGTGCGAATCTGGCACTTGCGATCATTCGCATGTGAAATCGTAGAAATCCTGTGCGAATCGGCGGGGAACTTGTGTGATTTCAGAAATAATGCTCTGCGATTTGAGTTTTAATCCCTACACATGTGCGATTTCAGCTGCAAACTGGTGTGAAATCGTAGTTCTTGATTCGCAGTAGATGTGCGATTTTGATAACTTCAAGTTATAAGAAAATGGAGGGAGAGAAGACCGAAAATATTTTTTAAGGTGTACTTGCAACGATTTGAAAAAAATATAGAATAAATCAATTTATAATTACAAAATCTTAACATACTTGAGACAACATGTCTGGGCATGTTCTGTGAAAAAATCGTTTTGATTCATCAATAATTCGTAAGACTACACCTGTTCAAACATACCTGCAATCACATGCGAATTTCGGACATTTCCGAAATTCGCATGACCTCCTGCGATTAGTCGTGGAAAGTAACAGAGGTCTACGAATTGTGGCTAGCCCTACACATATGCGATTGTTTGTAGAAGTATGTGCGATTCCATTTGAAATCGCATCAACTGAGATTTTTCACATGCGATTTGGATTATTTAACCTGCGATCTGGCCCATCTGAAATCGCACATGAATTCGCATGTGTGTGGGGCAATTTTTGCCTCTGCAATTTGTCGTAGGATTCTGCGATTGGTCGCAGCTGTCCCTACATAGGGGCGATTTAGTTAAAAATTTCTATGCGATTTCGTGTGAGGTCGCACAAGTTGCCGCAAGACCCAATTCGCCCTCCAATTCGCCCCTGTGTAGACGGGGCATATAAGGAAACATTCTCAAACTTTGCCAGGGTTTTGACTCTGATTGCCAGAGGGAATGGTTCTAATTCCCCCTCAAAGCTCCACTCAGAATGCACCGATTTGAATAAATCTTTTTGTTTAATTTAGATCCACATTTTCTCCAATTGTACCTGTATGTTTCAAGTCTCCCACATGCTTTAAAAAGCGCCGTTGCTAGGGGCAACTGAATTCAATACCCTCTACTGGTCTTTACAGTTGAACATTTGAGAAAGACAGATTCATTAATTTTGTATCTAAAAGAAGGAATTAACAGATGCTTGAACGAATTTAAGCTTAAAATCATATCTCACAATACGGTTCTTACAAAGAAATTACAGAGGAAATACATACAGCTTCATGTACCTATATCTTTAATTTTCAAGGTTTGGGCATAATGCTACAATATCTATCTAGATAATTGTGACACCTGGAATATTATTGTGATGTGCTAAAGAATAAGGATTGTTTTTGAATAAAAAAATAAGCTGTTATAAAATGACACTTTCGTTACTTATAATGTATAATTGGGTTAATATATTCTAATTTATTATATGGACTCCCTGTCATGATGTGTATTCATCCACAATTCAGACTGACTACTACTGTCAAATTATTGAGTGATTACGTCGCAGAAGTTATTTCTTGTGCCTTTTTACATGAAGCCACAAAACCAATCCAATATAAGATTAAAATGATCCATTCAGTAATGGCCTTGATTCATTATGGTTTCCCGATTCTACTCCTATTACCCTATGAATAGTTGAGAGTTTACTGTGTGGGAAAGGTAATGCGTGATTATGTTGCAGGATGTGTTACAATTATGTTGAACTGTATCAATACAGAATGGGGACAACTGGAAGAAAATTAGGCAGGGTCTCGTAGCTCCCGCCCACAGGCATCCTGAAGCAGGGTGAATGTGGGCGGGAGCTATGAGACCCCGCCTCGGTCTAGAGGTCACGGGAAGGCCGGGGTGCCTTGTGGCAGGAAAGCGCGCAAAGCTTGTTCGCGGAAGTGGTTGGTCGCGGTAGGGTCTGTGCGCGGTTTGGTCTGGGTGCGGTTCGGTCTTGGCGCGGAAAGGTCGGCCCCCGGATGTCCTATACCTAGTCGCGCCAATCCCTTACCGCGACGTCCTCTTCGCGCCCACCTTACCACTGCGCGCTTCATGGGCCTGGGTGGCTTGACCTATATGTTACGGTGTCCCTCAGAGCGCCCGTGTAAACCTCCATGGTCCGGAGGAGGAAGAAGAGGAGAGGTGAAGGAGCCGTTTCGCCATAATTTTAAGAAATAAAGAGATGATTCTGTTTGAGGGTTGTATAGAAATACAATGGATATTTGAACAAAAACGCAGTCAAACTATTGCTGACATCAGGGCACTTTTATGCATGCCAATATCAATTCTCTAGGTCTGACTTTTCATTTAATTTTGCTAGACATATTAGTGAGTAATATATCCCATTTTTACTGTAAATCATTCGATTAATCAGGTTTAATGAGGCCGAAATAAGGCAAAATAATAGGAAAAATATTGATTTCTGAATCATAGGTGTGGGAATCGAAATATTGGCCCCAGCCTTCCCAAAATTCACCTGCATTATGCTCATATTCCCTGCGATATGTACACCAAAGATTGGAGAGATTCTTGGAAAAAAAATGGCCTTCTGAAATCAAATGCTGCCCGATTGGGAGAATTAGGGCCTACTCATATCTGTCGTGGGGGGTCCTCCTTCAAATCTGCTATGAATGCACATTAATAATGTCTAACTAAATTCAAATGACCTCACGCTCTCCGCCTGGACAACAAGTTAATAAATTGACATCGGACACAAGTAATTCGGTCTGAGAATCGTTTCCATTGGAAACGCCAGGTATATAAATTAAGTTGACACTAATTGTAAAGTTAAATAGATAAACCAAACTTAACTTGATAATTTCTTAACTTAGTACTTGTTCATAATAGTTTATTCAGGTTCCGATTTGATCCAGAAATGATTGTAAGAAATACCTAATCTGCCACCCCACAAAAATGACCACATTGGACGACTTATTATTCAAGAATAAATCAGTATAAACATGGAAAATAGCTTCATACAAGCATTTAGACATCAGTAGATGGCAGCACCCATTTACATGTTTACATACGCTAAACATAATATAGGTCAGATCGTCTGAAAATGTACAATTGACCTTCACCAATCCTCTCAAAAACCCAAATTTAAGAAGAAAATTAGGTTCAAAATACAGTTCAACATAACCAGACAGAGTTATTGAATGGATACAATACAGAATATACTCAGATATACTCAGTATTTATCATTTTTCACTCTAATTTAGCAGAATTTGAGAGATGTGTAAAAATGTTGATTGTGCATTTTCTGAAAATCTGACCCCAAGCGAATTCCCTGTATATTTCCATATTAAGATATCTAACAATGCACCAAATGAAAGCAAGTTCCGCTAGACCGTTACATGTTTAAATAACATTTTTAGTTCATTCCTTTGCTATTCATTGCCTGACGCTAATTATGGGGACTTTAATGTGTTTATCTGTGAGAGTTAGTGATTATATTATTAGTATATTTATAGCTGAGAATGTATCTTTAACATATGAAATCTGACGCAGGCCAGATGAATAATCGAAAATAGGGAGGTTCCGCAAGCAAACGTATCCCAGTTACGTAACCGTATCCGTATCTTTTTTGTGAATTACGTCGCATTTTCATGTATAAAATATGATTTGTGAGATGAAACATTTTGCTTGATATGTCATGTTATGTTTTTCCCGCCATGTTTTGCTGAACCCCTTTCTTTCTTTTCATGTATATGAGAGGTATACGGATACGTTTACGTTTACGTATAGGTTAGACTTGCATAACCTCCCTACTACATTACAATACGTATACGTACTGAGCCACTGACCGACATCAAACATTTAATCTGTGCATACCTGGAATGACTACTGCCCTTACTGCAGCAATGTTGTGTTGGAAGCAGTCGGAAGGGTTTATGATCGTATAATTGGCATTCAACTTGTCCAGACCGACAGCCAGGTTTATTCCTGCATAACCCGCTCCAACTATAACTATATGCTTATCCTGGGGTAAGCTACTGCCTGAACCCATCTTTATCCTTTCTCTGCAGCTCGGTTCTGGAAGGTAAACTGTCGTATTAATAGCAATAGCGAACAGACAACTTCATATACATGTAATAACAGTGAATGGAATATATTAGGACTGAGCGTCACTATATGGGTCAGATTTTCAGAAAATGTACAATTCAACTTGGCCAATCTTCTCAAATAACCCACATTTCAGACGAAAATAAAGTTCAAAATACAGTTCAACCTAACCAAACAGATTGCTAGAATCAATGCAATGCTGAATATACTCGAATTTACCTAGTATTGGACAAATTGTAGCCTAATTTAGCAGAACGTACTAAATGTGTAGAGCTGCTAATTGTACATTTTCTGCAAATCTGACCCTAATAATCGGCACAAGTGTGGATGGAGGAGTAGCCTTGGTTGTTGTTGAAAAGTGATTGCGAGCTCTTAACAATGTCGAGCTTCTCTTGTGTTGTTTTACCTGTATGTACCTGCTTCATGCCAACTTCATTTAACATATATGTAACGCCCTTGTAGCATACACCATGCAACAGGTGTAAGCCTACTCATTACCTATATGGAGGATTGAGTTTTTGGGTTTGGGTTTGTCTTATTTTTAGGAATTAATGTGACACAATACGCCCTGAACTGAGGGTAAAATACGAGACCTAATTCTGGGCAATGGACAATATAGGCAGGTGGATGTGTTTGGCATTGTCTCTCCTCGTATATATATGGGTAAGATTTCCAGAAAATGTACAATTGGCAGATGTACACATTTAGTAAATTCTGCTAAATTAGGCTGCAATTTGGTCAATACTAGGTAAATCCGAGTGATCTGGCATTGCATTGATTCTAGCAATCTGTTTGGTTAGGTTGAACTGTATTTTGAACTTTATTTTCGTCTGAAATTTGGGTTATTTGAGGGGATTGGTTAGACTAGCATCAAGTCCCTGAGCCTAACTCAATGAGCGCACACAGCAAGGGCCTTCTAATGATACTTGGGCGTCTCTGGACAGTCGAGGCCGTAGTGACTCTAACATGAGAATATATTTTTGATAATATTGTGTTTTAAACAAAAAACAGAATCAAAGACTTGCACAAGTCTAGGAATTGGTGAAGGTGAATGTACATTTTCTGGCGACTTCACCCATATAGTTAAGTGGGAACGTGGACGGATGATTGTTTTGTACCGGAATCTAAGCGCTTTTGTACCATGCGATACTTTTGTTCTCGTGCTAAAGGATTGGATAGTATTAGTATAATGTACAATGATTGGGTACAAGTAACTATTGTATATATAATACCCATAGCATGCCGACTACAGTGAAATAGGCACAGAGAGAGATAGTGTAGCTAAAAGACTGCCAATAGGGCATTTGCATGTCCGCCATCTTGAATCTGGATTCGCATGGAATTATGGGTGTAATGGTACAGTCCCAAAACGTCAATTGATCTTTCAATATTTTGTGCCTTGGAGAAATTGACAGTCATTTACGACCACTACTATATTATAACAAAGGACATAGAAGCCGACTGGAGGGATTTTATTAGATACTTATTAATATATTTTTCTATGATTATAAGAGAACTAAAATTACTTGAAATTTGTAATATATGAAAATTTAATCAATAAAATGTGATCCGTTTTAGGAAAATATTCATAAGTCGCAAAATATGTATTTTGAGATATGACCATATTTGAAAAGAGGAGATCAAGCTGATTCCAATGATAGTAAACACTAGGACACATAATAAGTATTTTTATATTTTAAGTTTGATATTTTTATTATTGAAAAAAAAGTTTGCAATGTTTCTGGATGGGTATATACCAATAAAGTAATTAAATATACTCCATACAAAGAAAGGCCTTCAAAACGCAAGGATATATTTAATACAATGTCCCGAAATTTCCGAAATTATATATGACCATAAGTGCTAAACCCCTTAAAAATCAGAACATTTCAATAAAGAGATCTTGTGAAGAAAACACTTTGAAAAAAAGCATTATTTGCGACTTGTGACTCATTTTCCTTTAACACATCACAAATATGAAAATAGCATAGCGTTTTTTAAGAGTATATTATATATTGAAAGGTGTGTGGTGTGTAGGATATTTGAGAGTGTAGCATACAAGACCTATACAAAATGGCTATTTTACCACACTTTGATTACTGCGACTTTGTCTATGACTCTGGACCTCAATCCCTTCTACAAAAACTACAAGTACTACAAAATTCGGCATTACGTATTATCTTTGATAAAAATAAACTAGACAATGTTAAAAATGAACACAATCTCATAAACATTCTGCCTCTCAGCGACAGAAGAAGAAGACATATCATTGAAATAGCTCACCATTTAGCAAAAAACCAGGAAAACATAGACAACAGAAAAATTGGGACCAGGAGTCATGCAAAGGGTCGCAGAAACTTAAAGAAGATTACCCCCAGAACAACAAAAATTCAAAATTCAGTTATATACAAATGTCAGATTGGATGGAACAACCTCGAGACAGAGTCACACAAAATTGAAGACAGGTTCGCCTTTATTAAACATATTAACCGTACCACTGATTCAAAATGATAGCTTCAGGAGACGACATAGGGGTTGTATTCCTCTGCATCTTTCACAAACTTTCCTCGACTTGCACTGTTGTTCAATAATCATGGATGGCACATGATTGTACCATGTATTACTAGCACTAGTACATGCAGCTTTTGTAATTATATTTCTTTGTGAGATGCACACATGGAAATTGAGTGATTGATTGATTCTTGATTGAGTAATTAACTACTTGTTTTCTGAAAACTTTTTAATACTTGTAGTGTTTAATATGAACATAGCTTAGTCAAATGTAACCAAGAAAAAAGGTAATCAAGAAAGGCATGTTCGGGAAGACCTCCTCTTGAGAAGAACATAACCTCTTTGTCAAACACCTTATGGCAAATAAAGAATTATCTTATCTTATCGTATCTTTTACTGTTGCGTTCCTGTAACGCGAGTGATGCTGAGTGAGGTGGAAACATAGATAAGATGACATTAGTTTGTACCTATAACAACATAGAATCAACCAAGACATTTTAGTGTATCAATTCGCAAAAAGAATCGCGATTCAACCTTTGGAAAACTATAGCGAGGTACCAACTCGCTTCCCTATTTTGCCGCGGAGTGGCGCCTATATCGCTTCCTTTAACCACTTCATCTGCACCATCTCCTCAAACCATCTTAGCACTTCCATTTATGATGTGTAATGTCCGCGTGGTGTCGCAATTTTTGTTTGTTTTTTATTACAAATAAAGGCCAGTACATTTATATTTTTTTAACCAAGACGTGTGTCGACCCTGTCGATGTCTTATCGCGTTGCCTATACAGTTTTTCAATTACTCATTATCTTATTACCATTATCGCTTTATATATCATTCTACCACAAGTACTTCTCATTCTTGTCAACTTCAAAATTCATACTATACATGCTACTAAGTTAGGCCTATAGAACAGTTTAGCCTTTACAATTAATGGGATCTATCTTCATCATTGATCTTAATCGAGAATGGGCTGTTTTTACAGATTTTCTTCTTTTTAATCGCCTATGGCCCTAAAAAGGGCTTTTTCTTATATTCTGCAGATCATACCTGCATTACATCCCTCACATCGACCGAGTCAATATAGTTTATGACAGAATAATTAAACAACGGTGATTTCTCTCTGATGTCGAGGTGTGGAAGAAGGAATACCATTAGTCCCTGTTAATCAGTTAAAGCTGCATTCCCAGGATTTAAGATCGAGTGGTTCTTCTGGAATTACATTCATATTAGTTCCCAAACTCAATATTATCTATCTCTGTTTCAATGAAAAGTAGAATTAATGTCTAAATTCTGTGTTTTTATGATCGGGAACAAACAGGGATATGTATCTACAGTTCTGTAGATGCACTGAATGGTCACATGTGGCGCCTCTGTGCCACATCAAGCCACATGTTTCTCTCTGTCTGCCTACGAATTTTCCCCATCAACGACTATCTGTATGGAACAAGGCTAAGGAGGTCACACTGTTGACTAAGGAGGTCACACTGGTGACCACTAGTACGGGAGGACGAGTATTTCTTCTCAAATATTAAACTCCAACCTTAAGAAAGAAACCTTAACGATTGGGATAAGGTGGGGCAGTGTACTAGTTAGCTTAACAAGTGAAAACTGAGATTTGTATAGAAATTAGCTGGGAATGGAGCTTTAACTTCCTCAATAAAAAACCAGCTGGGCCCTGGGGTGGGCTCGCCTCCCTCGACCCAATTTAGGGGAAAGTTCCTCCTGTAGCTTTAATCCTCGGTATTTCTTTTACCACATACAATTAAGAGATAGGAAAGCCGACGTTTAATGACACCTAAATTACCAAATCATCTGGTACCCCCCTGCCCCTACCCCCTTCCCTGATAAGGAATACGGCGCCAAACTATATCCATATATGTACCAAATATCGATAACGTTATATATGTTCCAAATATTGATAACACTTTACAATGTAATGCTATCGCATAGATCTATGCCCTCTCTGTCCCCCAAAAAGGACATGTAACAGCATGTGCATAAATCCAGGCATGAATGTGTGCACATGACTGCATATTCATTATTATTTATCACAGTCTGTGAATCACCCGTTAAATGTGGCAGGTGGACAGTACAAATGGCCAGTACAAATATATACACCGGTAAAAGTAGAACTACAACAAATACAATGCACCAAGGACCCTAGCTATGCCTATGCCCTATAGGTTTACATTGGTCGGGACATTGGTACACTCTATTGATAGGGTCAGATTTTCAGAAAATGTACAAATTGGCAGATCAACACATTTAGGAAATTCTGCTAAATTAGACCGAAAAATTATCAATACTAGGTTTATCTGAGTATATTTAGTATTGCCGTTATTCAAACAATCTGTCTGGTTATGTTGAACTGTATTTTGAACCTGATTTTTGTCTTAAATTTGGGTTATTTGAGAGGATTGGCGAAGGCGAATTGTACATTTTCTGAAAATCTGACCCTGTAGGCAGTAAACATCAAAGCCTGCATCAAAACGGGCAACGCTAAACCCTACCGGGTGCCGCTGACTATAAGTCTCAAATAGAGTGTATAATAGGGCCCATGTGTGAGTTGCACTGCTAATATGCAGCCACATTGCATTCTCACATTTATGATTAAGAAATAGTATTTAATTTTCTAGAGTGTATACATACATCATTTTTTTTATTTAGATTGTGTATACAGCCAATCTTCGGTAAAATAACAGGGCTCACAATGGGCTCACAGGGGATAATTCAAATAAGAAAAACCATGGTTTTCCGCCCACTGCTGTGTCTAGCTAGACTTCTAGCGACCTCAGTGGCGGCACCTATGTTGCCGTCTCGGGAACTCTCCTGAGATTTGGGGCAGTCGCACCTACCGTTCCCGGTTGGCAGGGTAGGGAATACCTTTTCGGGAACCGGGATTGGGGCCTATTTTAGGTCGGGATTCGGGATTTAAAAGGGCCTACGGGATTCGGGAAAGGGGTTCAGATCCAGATTTAATTTTTTCAGGTAGGGGTTGCAAATAGAAAAACGGGATTCCAAATTGAAAACCTACGTGATTCGGGAAATGGAGCTTATAAAAAACGGGAAACGGGATTCAAGAGGGGGTCTTCCCTACCCTGGGTTGGGGCAACATAGGAGAGAGCTTGCCGGCATATTGCATCTAACTTTTTAAAAACACATGTGACGAACAATTCCAGTCCCGCCATCCGCTTACCCCTCCTCTAATACTACTGCTATTATAAGGCCGACGTCCGCACACTTTTAGAACAAACGATTTCGGCCACTTTTCACCACTACGCATGGGTTGGCTCTAATCATATCACTAGCAAAGTTCAACCTCTCTGCTACAACCAATTCCATAGCTCAGTGGCTAGAGCATCGGACTGCAGACGAGAAGGTTGGGGGCTCGCACCTCGCCTGATCCTGCCAGCTTTTTTTTTCATCCTATACTTGGTTGGCCGTGTAGTGCTGTCAATACACGGCCGGGACGGGACGGAGGCGGGGACGGAGGGTGGCTTTTGTGCTGGGTGACGGGGAAGGCTGGCGATTTGAAAAACAAAATATCCATAATAATGTTTCACTGTGTGTCTAGATATAATCCTAGCGGTTAATACGTGTAACATGTACTGATGTCATGCTTGCCTCCAGGCGGTGCCACTGGCTACAGACAGCCCCTGGAGGAGACCTATTTGAATAAACCGTCACTAGTACTTACACATGCGTTGAGTCAATACGTTATCAATACATGGTGCCAGAGAGTTTGTCGAATTTGCGCTTAAACCAGTGAAAATGGAGGGCGTAGTTGCCCCGAATCCCTTAGTAATTACAGGGACAAGTGTGTCGACGAACTGGAGGAAATACAAATTCCAGCTAGAAAACTATTTGGAGTCTTTAGACATCGGAGGACAAGCAGGAGGAAGGAGAGTAGCCGTTCTCCTGAATACAATCGGGGAGGACGCGCAAGAAATATATCAGTCTTTCGAATGGAGGCCGAGGAGAGCAAATCCGGCCGGAGGACACTTCGAGGCAGAAAACCCGAGGGACTGTGATACAGTGATTCGCAGATTTGATGCCTATTGTAATCCCAGACGCAATGTCACTTACGAACGTTTCCAATTCCTCAAGTGTGACCAACTAGAAGGAGAGGCAGTGGATCAGTACGCGGCCCGCCTCAGACTCAAATCAACAGCATGTGAATTTGGTGTGATTAAAGATGGATTAATCAGGGACAAACTAGTCACAGGACTACGTGATACCAAGGTAGCTCAGAGACTGTTAGAACATGACAATCTAACGCTAGAGAGAGCTATTTCAATGGCCAGGTCGACGGAGATGGCAGATCATCAACTGAAAGTGGTGCACCCAACGGAACCCACAGCCATTGGGGCAGTGGGAAAAGGAAAACCACGTGGCGAGGGTGATGCGGCGTCCCCTAGGCAGCGTGGCGAGGGTGACGCGGCGTCCTCCAGGCAGCGCGGCGAGGATGTGTTTGACTGCCGCAAGTGTGGAAATCGCCATGGTAGGAGAAATTGCCCAGCCTTTAGAGTGAGGTGCTACAAGTGTGAAGAGAAGGGTCACTATGCAAAATTGTGTCCCTCCCCTCGCAAGAACGTTAGGATGGTAAATGAGGAGTATAATACACAGGAGGGAGAAGAAAACAAAACATTTTGCATTGGAATGGTGAAAGCTACTACAGCAGTGAGGCATGTACGTCTATCTAAATACAGCAAGTGGGTCCACATGCTTCATGTGGAAGGCAACATTGTCCCAGTAAGGTTAGATACTGGAGCTGGGGCAGACTTGTTGAGCTCAGACGACTATGATAACCTCAGCAAAAGGCCAAAGCTAAAGCCAGCGATGATTACCCTCAGTGACTATAATGACCACCCTATCGAGGTAAGAGGGCAGTGTGTACTAAAAACACGAGTGCATGGAAAGGAACATTTTGTGAATTTTGTGGTGGTACGGCAGGGACAAAGCCTACTGGGGGCAGATTCCAGTGAGAGGCTTGATCTCGTCAGGAGAGTCATGACGGTGGAGGACAAACAGATCCAAAACAAGCTGGAGGTACCAGAGTGCACACTACCGGAAGGGACTAAAACCCTGTCATCAATCCCTTTTGAATACGATATTAAGCTAAGAAAGGGAGCCACGCCGAGCATTAAAGCCGGTAGGAGAGTTTAGGAGAGTTTAGGAGAGTACCAATTTTAGGTTTAGGAGATTTAGGAGGTTTAGGATTAGGAGGTTTAGGTTTAGGAGGTTTAGGAGAGTACCAATTGCTTTGAGAGAACCTCTGAAAGAAGAACTGGACAGAATGGTAGATCTCGGAGTGGTACACCGACAGGAGGAACCCACAGAATGGGTGAGTGAGGTAGTAACGGTCAGAAAGCCCACAGGGGCATTGAGAATCTGTTTAGACCCGAGAGAACTGAACAATAATATTTTGAGAGAGCATCATCCCCTACCCACCAGGGAAGAAATTTTTGCTGACATGAGAGAGGCAAGATGGTTCTCAAAGTTGGATGCCTCACAGGCATTTTGGCAAGTGAAATTGACGCCATCTAGCAAGCCCTTAACCACTTTCAATACCCCATTTGGCAGGTATGCCTACGACAGGTTGCCCTATGGGTTGTGCTCCGCACCAGAAATTTTCCATAAATACATGGAGCAAATGTTCGAAGGCATTCAAGGTGTTATGGTATTTATGGATGATGTTCTGGTGTGGGGTGCGACCAGGGAGGACCATGACCTCAGTTTAAAGAGAGTGAAGGAGAGGATAGCCAAATATGATCTTCTCATGAACTGGGACAAATGTGAGTTGGCTAAATCTGAAATTACATTCATAGGTGAAAAACTCACGAGAGCGGGTATAGAGCCAGATCTCTCGAAAATTGAAGCAATTACCAACATGAAGACCCCATCGAGCAAAGAGGAAGTGCAACGAGCACTGGGACTAGTCAACTACGTGGGGAGGTTTATCCCAAATTTGGCAGAGCAAAAGAAAAACGTGAAGACCCATATCTCGCACTCCTTGCTTACAGAGGGGCACCCCTGGAGTCGGGGGCGTCGCCAGCAGAGATCCTTATGGGACGTAAAATTGTAACCATTGTACCTGAGTATATGTCTAGCATTAGAGGTCAAAAAGGCGGAGCTGACGATAGAGTCATAAGTAACTACAACAAGAGTGCTAGAGATCTTCCATCAGTACAGAGGGGAGATCAGGTTAGACTATCGCTGGAAGGTAAATCATGGGATACCAGAGCAGTTGTGCTAAAAGAAATCTCACCCAGATCTTATGTGGTAGAAACAGAGACCGGTTCTATATTAAGAAGAAATCGTAGACACATTCTGAAACCGAAATATGGTGAAGAGGTACCGATGAAGAAATATGTAGAAGAAAGAGAGGGTGAGAAAGGTGTAATCGTTCCAGAAGGTAGGAGCGGAGAAAATGAAATATGTGAGCCAGAACCTAGAGTTGAACCTAGAGTTGAACCTAAAGTTGATACTAAAAGGATCAGTCCCTATGTAGACAATCCAAGGAGGTCTAGCCGAGAGAGGAGACCTAGAGTTATTATTGATGTTTAAACAAATCTCAAACATGCATCTCATGTATAAATCATGTATAAATCAATTGATTATTCCTTATGCAAAAAAGGGAACATGTCTAGATATAATCCTAGCGGTTAATACGTGTAACATGTACTGATGTCATGCTTGCCTCCAGGCGGTGCCACTGGCTACAGACAGCCCCTGGAGGAGACCTATTTGAATAAACCGTCACTAGTACTTACACATGCGTTGAGTCAATACATTATCAATACACTGTGTGCTAAGAAAAACGGCCTAAATATATCTAAATTATATTCGCAGAGCGCCGACTAGCAGCCGCCTACTCTTCTGGACTACACTTAATGTAAAAAACTACTCGAGAACACGTCAAGTTAGACAAACATAAATCAAGTAAGGTGAGAAAGGTACAATCAAAGATAGGAATAAAAGTATGGTTAGTTAGGTAGATTTGTTTCGGAATGATGTCTATGCACAGCGTGTAGTCATCAACTGTAGGTAGAGTCAGCCCCTGGAGGAGACCTATTTGAATAAACCGTCACTAGTACTTACACATGCGTTGAGTCAATACATTATCAATACACTGTGTGCTAAGAAAAACGGCCTAAATATATCTAAATTATATTCGCAGAGCGCCGACTAGCAGCCGCCTACTCTTCTGGACTACACTTAATGTAAAAAACTACTCGAGAACACATCAAGTTAGACAAACATAAATCAAGTAAGGTGAGAAAGGTACAATCAAAGATAGGAATAAAAGTATGGTTAGTTAGGTAGATTTGTTTCGGAATGATGTCTATGCACAGCGTGTAGTCATCAACTGTAGGTAGAGTCAGGGGATTTCTAGTATATGAAAAGGTAGCGGCATCCCTGAATTGCCCTAGAGTGGGGTGCTTTCCGAACACCCATGTTGAACAAGAGACGAGATGTTTGTGTTAACGTGACTGGATTTTAAACTCTGGCTCCCTAAAATTACCCCTCCCCCTCCAAGCTCCCTCTTAAACTTTCCAAGAGCATTCGAACAATTATCTTCATGTATAATAAAGTAATGATATTATTGGTCTACCTTTCTGAGTGTATATCCGCGTGTCTAAGTCACATGTGTAGAACGACTGTGTAGAATGTAGGCAAATAACATGCGATATGATTTAGTCCCGATTTAGTCTAATATGAGCTCTTTCGCTTGTACTACATGCACTAGGTATTGGTACTACACCAAATCTATGCCATCTATGCATGTATACATACAAGTAGTAGGTCAAGAAAAGGAGGGCACTCCATAACTTCTGGCGTTAAAGAAATATATACAACCTTTATGATATATATAAGGTTGTTACTAATATTATCCTAATAATGTACACCAACGATTTGTGAAGGAAAATATAACGTATAATTTAATCATTTAAGATTTGTAAACTGAATCCATATGTATAGGAGTTGTAATACTAAACTTCGGAGTACCCCCCCCCCCCCCGCCTCCCATTTTCACATGCCCTTTAAATCAATATATGGTGTAGACGCACCGCATACTTTCTAGACAGAGGAATCTTAAGTGTACTTAAGATTATAAGGCCGCTACTAATCTGGAGGTCAAGAAATAGGACACATAATTAGCATGTTTTGTCTAATGCTATGTCGTTAGGACATGCTACACCCCATTATGCAAGCTTTATGATGAATTATATTTATTATGTTGTTCTATGATTACATAATCATATCAACAATGACCAGCCCATATCGTTTAAACCATGATACAGAGGTCACAGCTGATATGAACAAACTAGTTCGAATATAGATCTTCATCGAGACGGAACGAATTGTTATTCATTTGAATGTATTTCGGGTGTCATTGGCATTAAATAATTGTAACTATTTAAATATTCAAATATAGGTAGCGCGGTGTGGGTGTTTCCCGCGGCCGGGCGGCATGCAGTCTGGGCCCAAAGATGAGAGAGTCCCTTCAAACGGAGGGAAAGCCCCTCGCCTCAGACCACAGAGTGCCATTACAATTCCATTAAGACCACAACATGTCATTATAATCCCATTAGAATGCCTAGTCCTAGGCTAGGAAACCGATTAGCCAAGTAGGCGTCCAATCACTGACATACCATTCTTATCTGATCCAAGGGTTTGGGCCTGGACTGACTTCCCGATGCAATACGCTTGATACGCATACGCATACGCATACGCAAGATACGCATGTGCTGTGCGTGAATGATGATAATTATATATCTAGTTACAACTGCTTGGACATCGGTGAAGACAACGTTAGTCAGATTAATGATTGGCGTTGAAGATAACATTACGGGTGCGCGTTTTGTTTGTATAAAGTAAAAAGAAACGATGGTTGGCTGAAGCTTGTGATGTTTGCCTCTTTCTCTATCAGTAATATCTATGTATTGATCTGTCTGAGTATATATCTATCTACATACATTTATCTTCCCATCTGCTTGTTTGTGTGTTTGTGTGTGTCGGTCTGTATATGGGTAAGATTTTCAGAAAATGTACAATTCACCTTCACCAATCCTCTCAAATAACCCAAATTTAAGTGAAAGGGGACGTTCAAAATGCAGTTTAACACAATAAAAGAGATATTTGTAATCAAAACAATGCCAAAGACACTCTGATATACCCATTATTTATCAATTTACTGTCTAATTTAACAGAAGTTACCAAATTTGTAGAGCTGCTGATTGTACATTTTCCTAAAATCTGACCCATATATGTCTAATATTTGACACCAAAGAACCCTTCTCTGTTAAATTAAAGTTTCAACAAACATTATTTTATTTATACTAGAACTGCCTTCGGGTATTGCAGTATGACCGTATATATACATTCCACATTTCCCGAGTAAAAATATTTTTTTATGGAGCCTTTATATTTGGGAGCAGTACATTCTTGATATTCAGGTATACAGGATCTAAAGGCAATCTTCCTTCGCTCAGCAGAAATAGAAGAAATATAGACTGAAGAGATTACACAAGAGTTGGATATAGAGGGCCTCGCATACATGTTTCCGGCAAGAGTCATTGGCAGTGAGTCATATTGCAAATGAGTCACACATCGCGAAGAATGGATTTTGACATATCATCATATTTGAAAAGATGAGATCAAGCCGTAGATCTAACTATATCTAATACGTACTTCTGTAGTGAACCTGTCACCACACCAATTGCAGTGAATCAGGCCTCACCCAAACTCAGGTTGTCAATCTCGACATGTCAAAGTAATACCGGACACAGTTCTGTTAGTATCACCGGTTTATTCAACAACCCTGGACAACCCTGTTATACCAGCGGTGTGCAGTAGTCAGTCATCAATGTCACCGACATAAGGAGAATCACCATTGAAGGCAAGCAGTACAAAAGGGTAGTACAAGAGTAACATGGCAATATGATCTAATGTATATAAGACAGGTTACAATAGCAATTACATACAGATAAGAGGTATATGGGTTAGATTTTCAGAAAATGTACAATTGGCAGCTCTACACATTTAGGAAATTCTGATAAATTAGGCTGAGAAATGATGAATACCGGGTATTTCTGAGTATATTTGGTATCACATTGATTTAAAGTATGAGTTCTGTTATGTTAAACTGCATTTTGAAGCTTATTTTTGTCTTAAATGTGGGTTATATTTGAGATTATTGGTGAAGGTGAAATGTCCATTTTCTGAAAATCTGACCCATATCATACAATCTGTAGTATTTATAATAGATATAACAGCAACATGTGAAGCAGGAATAAGATGATACATAGACTTGGATAAAACAAAGCATATAATCTACATCAGTGCCTCTGGTAGAGTTAGTTGTTACAAACTACAAGCAGTGGACAGGTAGGCGACCTGGTGTAGAATAGAGTCACTAATGACAACTCAATCTACTACAATTCTATATTTTAAGTTTGGGCAGGTGAAAAAAAACCTGAATAGAGGACCTGAACACCAAGTATAAATACAATCTTTAAACAAAAATATTTGATATTTTTATTTTTGAAAAAAAAAGTTTGCAATATTTCTGGGTGGACATTTACTAATAAGGTAGCACAATAAATACTTTATAAGATGACCTTTGATATACATATATATACATTTAATAAACAGTCTTGAAATTTGGTAAATGTATTGATGCTGCAAGCAGTGTTAAGCACCCTAAAAATGAAAACATTCTCATTTTTGAATGGACAATTATTAGTAAAGTAACTAAATACACTATATAAGATCACCTTAGAAATTCATGAATATATTTTATACACTGTTCTGAAATTTGGTACATTCATGCTACGAAACAGTGTTAAGCAACCCAAAAATGAAAACATTCCCCCCACAAATGATATGAATCTCGTGAATAAAACACTTTGAAAAATAACACGTTTGCGACTTGTGACTCACTTTCCTGTAACACATCACATAATATAAAGAGAGAATGGAACGAGCCGGCAATAATCGAAAATAAGCACGATGTTTCTAGATGGGTAATTACCAGTCAAGTAACTAAAAATACTGCATACAATGGCCTTCAAAACGCATGGATATATTTAATACAATGTCCCGAAATTTGTGATATAGATTCATATGACTATAAGAGCTAAATCCTCTAAAACGCAGAACATTTCAATAAAAAGATCTTGTAAAAAAGCACATTGAGAAATATCAGTGTTGCGACTTATGACTCATTTTCCTGGAACACATCACATATATCGCGTGTGTTTCTGTCACTTAAATCTTAGCTTTTCCACAAGTTTAATTCCCAAAGGATCTAAGTAAATATTACACCCTCCAATACGTGGGTCAGATTTTCAGAAAATGTACAATTGGCAGCTGTATACATTAAGTCAATTCTGCTATATATATAAATTAGGCTGCAATTTGGCCAATACTAGGTAAATTCGAGTATATTCGGCATTGCATTGATTCTAGCCATCTGTTTGGTTAGGTTGAACTGTATTTTGAACTTTATTTTCGTCTGAAATTTGGGTTATTTGAGAGGATTGGCAAAGTTGAATTGTACATTTTCTGAAAATCTGACCCATTTATTCGTACACAACCGATAGCTGACTGCATGTCTTTATATATAAGCACCAAATTTGATGGCGCCTCTCATGCCATTTGGCATCTGTAATGATCATATGTTGGTCCTAATGGCTATGGGCTGGCCTGGTTTAGTCCCTCCTATGTGCATCTTCCTGGCTCCCATACGGGTTGAACCACTCCATTGGACGTCATGTGTTAGATATGATAATATCATAACGCCAAGTGTACAAGGGAACATACCACCCGTAAGTACAAATGCATTGTCACTACTATTACGAAACATTTTTCAGTGAACCACCACAATGATGATTTTCTGATAACTATTGCTGTTCTGCTTTGGGCGCTAATTGGGTCAGATTTTCAAAAAATGTACAATTGGCAGCTGTACACATTAAGTAAATTCCGCTAAATTAGACAGAGAAATGGTCAATACTAGGTATATCTGAGTATATTTGATATTGCCTTGATTCAAACAATATCTCTGGTTATGTTGAACTGGATTTTGAACATGATTTTTATCATAAATCTGGGTTATTTGAGAGGATTGGAGAAGGTGAATTATACATTTTCTGGCGATTTCACTCAATTATAAACTTTTTGGTGGTCTAACATGGGTCTAGATATTAGTGATGGTTGTCTCATAAGCATTGCTGTTCTGCATTGGCTGCTAATGATAAACTCTATGGTGGATAATAGTGTCTAACATGTGTCTAGACATAAGTTGTTTATAAGTCATATAGATCACATAAGGGACTTGCACTGGACCGGGAGTGTCAATCAGTGATTAGATATATGAGTGGGATATACTCACATTCACGCTTCTGTTGTTAATGCATGGGAATTATGTGACTTTATGTATAGAATTTTTTTTATTTGATGATCCATGCGAATACCATATAATAAGTGTGAATATATCCCACGCATATGTGATGTATTCAGGAAAATGAGTCGCAAAACGGATATTATTCAAAGTGATTTATTCATAAGATATCTTTGTTGGAATATTCTCATTTTTGGGGTACTTCTTACTGCTAGTAATGTTATATTTGTCCGAAATTTCAATGCAATGTATTAAATATATCTGTGCATTTCTAAGGTCAATTTCTGGAGTATATCTAGGTACTTTATTAGTAATTATCCACCCGAAAATATCAATATTCTTTTTTAAATGCTAAAGATATCAAACTTATACTATAGAAACACTACTTGATGTTTACTACCATTAGAATCGGCTTGAGCTCATCTATTCAAATATGGTGATATCTCAAAATCCATTTTTTGCGACTTGTGACTCATTTTCCTGAAACACATTACATATATCTAATCGCTGATTAGCACTCGGCAACATCCCATAATTCCAGTATACTTGAAATGAAGCAATGCGATCGGCAGAGGCCTCCCACACACTGACACAAGGGTCAGATTTTCTGAAAATGTACAACTGGCAGCTCTACACATTGAGTAAATTCTGTCAAATTGGGCTGTAATTTGGTCGATACTAGGTAAATTTGGTTATATTTGGCATGGCAGCGGTTCTAGCAATCTGTTTGGTTAGGTTGAACTGTATTTTGAACTGTGTTTTGTCTTAAATTTGGGTTATTTGAGAGAATTGGTGAACCTGAATTGTACATTTTCTGGCGATTTCACCCACGTAAGCGAGCAAACTATTTTCAACCACGTATGAAGGCCAATATTGGAATCTTAAACAATGTCTGAGTATATCTCAAGGGTGATTGATATAGATAAGGTATTAATGTAGAATACTTATCAAATTTCTCAGTATATCTCAAGAGTGGTTGATAAAGATAAGGTATTAATGTAGGATCCTTATCAAATTTCTCAGTATATCTCAAGAGTGGTTGATAAAGATAAAACATCATCTGTAAACATCTGATAAGAAGAAAGAGTCCAAAAATCATTTATATGCATACCGGCCAGTGCGTGCATTCTGATATTAAATGAGATGAAACCCCTTAACAAAATATACGAATTGACAAAATATTTACTTTATAGAATATTTACGATGTATGTATACATTAAATTTTCTCCTTTATCAAAACTATTCCAGCTTTGGAATATGGGAGGTGCAGGTCTCATTGCGCATGTCTGTAACAGTGCAGGTTCAGTTCAAGTCTGACATACACATATTTGGCAACATTTTTATAAAAAATTCCAAAATTGTTTTCACCAATATCATAGCTTTTATAGACGATTAATGAAAACCTAATGCATGATGGGATAGATGAAGTCAGGGCTTATGGAATCATGCATAACACATGTGTATTGATACTAGAGCATTGATAAATACTTCATGCTGAACATGTTTTCTTTAGATTTTATACTGTACCATTACTCCCATAATTCCATGCGAAACAAGATTCAAAATGGCGGCTGTGCAACTCCCCTATTCTGACACAAGTAAACTTTTTTTCTTTTTAAAAAAAAACCACTTTTATTCAATATGTCAACAAAACTTCTCGTCTCCTTGGGTCGATAACACAAATTTTACATCGTACCCATTTTCTCATCTTGTGGAAAATTTCATTTAAAAAAATAATCATGTACTTATCATTTGAACACACAGACACCATAATAATATAGTACTTATGTCATGGGACCTTCGTCAATCACAAAAGTGATCTCACACAGGATTTATAATTTCACAGGCCACTCCTTCTGCTCATCTAGTTGGATATATAATACTTTTGTCTCACCCTAGAGCATAGAAATATGAAGATACAGGCTACGGTTTTAGTGCAAAAAGTTTATAAATCTAAAAGTAAAACATCATGCTTCAACTGTAGGTAACCATACAGTAATATCCTTTTGAAAACTTTACCATACAATACTAATGTACAATGCTTTTCAGAGTATTATGTTCATACGTTTTCCATTAATTTTGGTATCATAAAACACAGTCACACCCATCTATTCACCTGGTTTAAAGGCATACGTCCCACAATTTAATGATGAATAACTTCTTTTTTTCTCTCTCTCTCTTTTAATCTTTTACCTAAGTATTAATTCTCTTGTTTCACTATAAACACTGGTATTTTTGTCTCCACATATCCATTACACTATCTTCAAATGTGTGTCAGTTATATCTTTAGAAAATCAACCAATCCCTAACGATTGGACGTTGGTATATTGATAGCTTTCAATAGTAGGCCTATTGGACAACCAATTATCTTCATACCGCTGCTGCCTGACTTCTAGGAAGAGGAGAATTTCTTCTACTCTCATTGTTTCGTCCTTGATAATCTCTTCCATATACTCTGTGATCTTGACAAGTTGTTTCTTGGTCTTGACTTCTTGTTGCTGTTTTTCATCCTTCTTTATGTCCAAAAAACCCTTGGCACTGGTTTCACTTTCAGCGTTTTCCATAATTATCTCTGCCTGTTCATTTTCTATAATTTCCTCCCACTGTTGGATAGACTGAAAAAGTTCATTGTAGAGGTCCTTGGACTGCTCTGCCAAGGCTTTGATAGAGGCCAATCGATTGGGGTTCAGTTCAAGATACATATGCCTAGGTTTCCTCTCCATCATGATACAATGCTATGTCTTGTACAGTCAATCGATTCTACCAAGTCTTGATAATAAATGACAGTATATCCGTCAGATTTTTTCCCCATCATATCTTAGTTTTTTTGGATTTTTTGACAAAAAAAAGCTTATAAAGCAGGAAAACGTGTTTTCCTAACCCTAAACTGTCAAAAAGCACATTTCCCATGTTCAAAACAATTATTGTTATGAAAAAGTCATTTTTCTCAGTTCCTGGGAGGTGGTTTCCAAACAAAAAAAAATAACAAAAAAAAAAAAAATACCACCCCCCTACCTAGTTTTTTTTGCCTAATCCTGCTGGTGGATGGGCGATAATCCAGATTATCTCAGTCCTAGTCGGTGGGAATTTTGTAATGTCTGATTCCTCTTTCCTGTACTTTTCTAGCTGCTTTCACTTATAGCTGAACTATGCTGAATCATTTATACACCTTGTGTATGAATATTTGGTAAACCTGTTTCTTGTAAACCTGAAACAAAAGAGTTAAATGTACGAGCTTGGCTCGCAAGCTTGTTCTCAATCTCAAGGTAAATTAACCGGGCATACAAGTAAACTTGATTACAATAGGTTATTTTCTCTAATTTGCTATAGATTCGTTTTTAAGACAATACTCATTTATGGGTCAGATTTTCTGAAAGTGAACAATTCGCCTTCATTAATTCTTTCAAATAAACCATATTAAAGACAGAAATTAGCTTCAAAATACAGTGTAACATAGCAAAATAGATACTTTAAATCAATGCGACACTGAATATACTCAGATACCCAGTATTCATAATTTTTCAGCCTAATTTAGTAGAGTTTCCTAATGTGTGGAGCTGCCAATTGTATATTTTCTGAAAATCGGACCCATATGTACATCGTTTTGTTTATAGGTACAGATATGGTTCTGGATTTCGATACCACAGGGCTCGCCATCGGAATAATCCTCCTCCTCCTGTTCCTCTACCTCTACTACTATGCTACCAAGGACAAGTACCAGAATTTACCGCCAGGTCCTCCAGGGCTTCCAATATTCGGACATCTTCTACCACTCTCTCGCTCAACAGAGGTCAGCACTGTACTGGAGGAGCTAGCCAAGAAATATGGACCGGTATATAGACAATACATGGGTCAGATTTTCAGAAAATTTCGCAAAATTTATATTTTTCAAAAAGCTTTTTTCACAACACCTCTTAATGGAAATATTCTGATTTTTTTTTAGGGTTTAGCACTTATAGCCATATGAATCTATGTAACAAATTTCGGGACATTGCATTAATTATATCCTTGCGTTTTGAAGGCCTTTGTATGGAGTATATTTAGTCACTTACTGGTATTACCCATCCAGAAACTTTGCAAACTTTTTTTCAAAAATAAAAATATCAAACTTAAAGTATAGAAATACTTATTAGATTTCCTAGTGTTTACTGTCATTGGAATCAGCTTTATCTCCTCTTTCAAAATATGGTGATATCTCAAAATCCATATTTTGTGACTTATGACAATCGAAATGAAAAACGGCTCACATATACAGACAAAATTCATTCAACAGGTGATTCAACAATATAAAATGCTGTCAATAAAGAAATACAAAAATACAATATAAGTTAGGTGAAATCAGGAAATAACCCCTGGGTAAATCAGAACACCTGATACAAAAACAATACATACATTGCAATCTCAAAGGAATACAAAGAGCCCTGGTAAGGACCAGATCTCTTCTGTTGTCACAAATAAATTTATACATAATCCTTTCGCCTGGGTGACAAAGGAAGCCCTATCCTCTAGATTTCGGATGTTAACTGGGAGGGCATTCCAAATTACTCTAAACGGTGGTCTCCACTGGCTGCGTCTGCGATAAGCTTTGCAATGGTTTGTGCTGGTTCTGTAGGTGGTGAGGAATGACGAGGTCCTGCCTACATGGTTCACTGGCCATGTAGGCAGGACCTCGCCACTTCTCACCACCACAGCACCATCGCAAGGCTTACCGCAGAGCTTACCGCAGCCAGTGGAGACCAACCTTTATTTTACCAAAAAGTCTAGCCAATGAAGAGCACAAGGTATTTGTCGCGAGTTACATTAGGTTACAATTTATATTGATGTTATATATTAAAATTATTGCATAATAGTCGACTGAATAAAATGCAGAGATGCTAGCTATTTTAGGAAGAATATGATTTTGTAATAATAGTTCTTTTCTTTTGTTGGCGGGTGTGGCGGTCAGAATGACGTCAGAGAGGCTGTATTTATATATATAGTGGTGGGGTAGGTGACAAGGAATGTACATTGTGTACAATGACGTTCTTCAGACAATTCCTGGTCTAAATGTCATGACGCGTTTAGTTTGGAGTGAGTGAGTGATGGTTGCTTAATGCCATGACAACATCAAAGTGGTGGCATGTTTAATTTGGCGTTAAATATATATATTTATGCAGTCAATAATATATCGGATTTTTCTTCAGACATTAAATAATTAATGTACATCAGAAAAGGAAAAGAACCCTCAGAAAACTGTTGTTCCGGGCCGCATTTTAAATAAATACAGAGGCATACATAATTAATGTGTGAAATATCAACATAATAATTAGTTAAAATCAGGCAATTTAAAACAATGATATTCTCTCTTATTTACAACTTTAGAAAATTAGTAGAAAATTATGAGGACATTACATCAATTGCAAGACGTTATTTTCAGTTATTCCTGCTAATCTAATATGTGATACATGTGTTTCAGGAAAACATCATAAGTCGCAAAATAGGGATTTTGAGATAACATTGTATTTGAAAAGATGAGATCAAGCCGATTCCAATGATAGTAAACAGTCTAATAATCTAATAAGTACTTCTAGATTTTAAGTTTGATATTTTTGTTTTTGAAAAAAAAGAAAAGTTTCCAATATTTCTGGGGGTCACTGAACAGTAAAGTAACTAAATGTAGTCCATATGAGGACCTTTAAAACAAAAGGACATATTACATAGATTGTCCTGACATTTGATACATCGATTGATATAGCTATAAGTGATGAACTCCCCAAAAACCAGAACATTCCAATAATGTGATCTTGTGAAAAAAACACAGTGAAAAATATCAATTTTGCGACTTATGACTCATTTTCCTGAAACACATCACATATAGGTAACATCTAGATCAGCATCAATCACTTTATTATTGTTGTAGTTGATTAGCACAGTGTGAGTGCACTATTAGGAACATAAAGCGAATTTTGAACACATAAAATTGAGCCTAGTCATATAGATAGAACTACTAAAGAAGACATATGTAGTGACCCAAAGGTTCGTTTGCAGAGGAGAAATAAGAACAGGACAATCGTCAACTATTAATGTTCTCTTTTAATAAGAGCCCTTGGCTCAATCCAGTTAAAACTGGGACATCATATAAGGAGGTGTTTTACAAACAAGTGTACATAGAGAATATATAGGAAAGTCATAAAGAACATGGAAAAGGGCACGTTTAGAAAGTGCTCCCACCTAGTGGAAAATAACAGCAACAGCGTCCATACTTTAAAGTGGCTAAGATAGTTAAAACGAGTAGTCACAGAATCACATGAAACTTATTCAGTGTAACCATATAGGATATCTATGACAATATCTAAAGTATGGAGCACCAACATTGTTTCTTCATTCTATAATCATTGAATAAGTGTAATGAATAGACCAGATTTCAAATCACAGAATAGTAGCCGTCAAGTGGTGCCCCCACTCTCTTATGTGACCATTGATGTAACTAGATTTAACATAGGAGTCTACCAGTGACCTTTGGTCAAGGCTGGCATTATGTACCTCCAGATGCCAGAACCCAACTGCCACTCTGACATAGCTTGACATTTGGGGTTGGCAAGCAAAAACGATTTTGCTCACTGTTTTACCAAATATCTGATATAATATGAATGTTAGAGTTTTGATATCCACAGGAGTTAGTTAGGTAGGGTAAGGTGAATCAAATACTAGAAAAGGAAGTAGAAATTCTGTTACTCGATAATCTAGCCAACAACAGTGAGAAGTGTCACTTTAACACTAGACTTTCTGTGAGTAGTAAGGAAAGTGGGTTTTTTCCGGGCACTACACATATCTATCTAACATTGGCAACCATGAATCATAACCTTACATTAGTTCTATTATTCCTCCCAACAGTGGCATATGTTCCAATGTGAGTTCACATAAATTCTTTTTATTACTTTTCCGTCTGACAGGCATTTCATTTTGAGAAAACCTATCTTTGATAACTGCTGTATTGGAAAAAATACAAAATAGTACGGATCAGAGAGATCATAACGTTCTACGTCGCAATGTTTCTGTTACTTTACCCTTCAAAAATGGGTGAAGTCGCCAGAAAATGTACAATTCGTCTTCACCAATCCTCTCAAAAAACCCAAATTTAAAATGAAAATAAAGTTCAAAATACAGTTCAACCTAACTTAACAGATTGCTAGAATCAATGCAATGCCAAATATACCCAAATGTACCTAGTATTGGCCAAATTGCTGCCTAATTTAGCAGAACTTACTAAATGTATACAGCTACCAATTGTACATTTTCTAAAAAGTCTGACCCAAATGTTTTACTGGCATGATCTATTTGAAAAGGTGGTGTCTCTCAAACTGGGTAGTCGACGGGCGGTTTCCCTCTCCGGCTATGATGTGATAAAGGAAGCACTGGTTGACAAGGCCGACACCTTCAGCGATCGCCCTATCGATCTACCAATGCTAAAACGACACAAGCGCGAAGGAGGTAGGGTATTATTTTCCGATTTACCCATTAAAACAATTGAAAGTTCAATAAGTCCAAATTGAAAATGTATATCAAAACAAATAAGAAAACTAAAGACTTGGAAATTTGATTGTATTAATTTAATTTAACTTAAGCGATTGAAGCGATGAATTTCCTTTCCTCTCAGCCGAAAGCACTGTTTGCTTGACATGTTTTTCAGCTGTATTTATACATTTTTAAATATTAATTAAAATTATTACTAATTAAAATTATTAAACTCTCAAAGTCTCTAAACTATAAACTGAGATTATATAAACTGAGTTAATAGTCATAGTACTAAAAGGCTAATCGTATCTTACTCAGAAGGTGCTGTACTGTACCTATATACTAGCGTTGAACCAGAATTGGTATATGTTTTAACTGACTCTGTGTTACTAGCTGTATTTGATTTTTTGCTTTGATTATGTACTTTGTGTTATGACGCTTGTGTAGTTCCATAATTATTAGTTGATTCAAACTTAATCTTTCCTCACTAAGTAAAGGTAACAGCGGGAATACATGGAATTTAAATTTTCGCGCACTAAGTATACTTTGACACCTTTTCGCGCGGATTGAAATTGGCGCAGCAAGGAAGTCTCACACCTTGTTTATGCAATAATTATACCTTTCGCGCGGGATATATTTTCATGCACAAAGGTGGGTGCGCGAAAATAAATACTTTGCAAACATCAATACGTTTATGCACTTGTCAATTGAAACCCCCATCCCCCCACCCAAATATATATTCAAAATATATTTTCTCCAGCTCTACAGAGCTATGTCAACCCAAAACACCATTTGCAAGACTTTTCTTATAATGGCCCTTAAATTTTTGTAATAACAGTTTGTCTTAAAAAAAGTGTCCTCCAAAAAAATGTGCCCCAGGGGGGTTGGGGATTTACAAGAATGTCTTGCCCTGGGGGGTCGGGGATTTCATCAAATTTCCCGAAAGGCCAAGGACATTCCCCCACATCCCCGGGTGTGTGTGTGTGTGTGTGGGGGGGGGGGGGGTTGCAATTGACAAGTGCATTACTACCACCGTTTCTGGACTCTTTGCATGTGGTAAGCAATGTGTATTAACAGTTTTCCATTTACCAAAGGAATTCTATACGCCCATGACTGGAAAACCCGACGGCGACTCCTTCTCGTAAGCATGCGCGACTTCGGCCTTGGAAAGAAATCACTGGACGAAAAGATATGCGAAGAAGCTCGGTATTTAGTGGATGAATTAGGCAACAAGGGAGGGGAGCCATTTGATCCACACGTCTTGATTCCCATCGTTACTACCAATATCGTATGCAGCATAATTAGAGGGGAAAGGTAGGTAATGGGTCAGATTTTCAGAAAATGTACAATTCAACTTCGCAAATCCTCTCAAATAACCCAAATTTCAGACGAAAATAAAGTTCAAAGTACAGTTCAACCTAACCAAACAGATTGCTAGAATCAATTCGATACCAAATATACTCAGATATACCCGGTATTCATAATTTTTCAGCCTAATTTAGCAGAATTTACTCAATGTGTAGAGCTACCAATTGTACATTTTCTGAAAATCTGACCCTAATAAGAACGTACGCCGGTGTATTGATTTCTTGTGATTATATTTCATATTAGCCCTACTTTTCGTGTCAAGGATACATACACAGCAATTATATAACTATTGCATACACTACACATATCACACCATATGAAGTTACTATATATTATTTAATTATTTGACGGGAGCGTATGCTATTCTGACTTGTTATTCTGACTATGTCTTTAAGTCACATTTTTACGGAACTGACGTATGGTTGAAATGTATATTGATACATTCCCATTTAGAATATTGCACTATTAAAAACTATTTCTAGTACAACTTTGTATATATCCAGATGCCAGAAATAAGTGCCTGATAACTCGTTTGATAATAAGTTGGGATTCCTCAATGATTGCAACGAGATTAGAGAGCCGTCGGGTCAGATTTTCAGAAAATGTACAATTCGCCTTCACCAATCCTCTCAAGTAACCAGCATTTAAGACAAAAATGAGCTTCAAAATACAGCTATACATAACAGAACTGAAACTTTAAATCAATGCGATCCCAAATATACTCAGATATACCCAGTATTCATCATTTTTCAGCCAAATTTAGCAGAATTTCCTAAATGTGTAGAGCTGCTAATTGTACATTTTCCGAAAATCTGACCCAGTCTCGTTGATGGTGGGAATAATTGAATTGTAATTGAGAGAATAGTTGTACTTGCGTATTTCATAATACAACACACACGTTGTGTACTATACATTTACTCATCAAGGGAGACATTGTTTACATGTGTGTTTCTGTATTTATATACCTCTGACGTGCATGAAAATGTGATGTGTTTCAGGAAAATCAGCCACAAGTCGCAAAATTGGTGTTTTTCAAAGTGGTTTACTTACAAGATCTCTTTGTTGGAATATTGTCATTTTTGGGGGGTCTAGTCCTTGTGGTTGGATGAATACATGTACCAAATTTCAAGACTGTTTATTAATTATATCAGTGCGGTTCTTAGATCATCCCAATGAGTATATTTGGCTACATTACTAGTAATTATCCACCCAGAAATATTATCAAATATAATAATATAAAACCTAAAATATTAAGTACTTATTAGATGTCCTTAATGTTTACATTCATTGGAATCGAGTTGATCTCATCTTTCCAAATATGGTGATATCTCAAAATCCATATTTTGCGACTTATGACTCATTTTCTTAAAACGGATCACAAATAATCATCAGAGATTTGATATTTAAAGAAAGTTTATTGAGCACATTTTCATGGTACATTATAATCTCATGATACTCAATGAAAACGTTCTCATTTTTGGCATCGTGACAGTGTTTTTTTGATAAAACAAGTTTCCAAATCTGATAGTGATTTGTGATTAGACATCATGTTTAATGCTATATAATAAATATAGAATGGAACTCACCTGCAATAAACGAAAAATTTATTGGATTTGATTCGTCCGCATAAGCAATCTGCCTATGACATCATGCTCTTGCGGACAAATCTCGTCCAATAAATTTGTGATTATTGCCGGCTCGTTCCATTCTCTCTATGTATACGAATGTGACCAAGCAGTTCTAATTGAAGGTTCTCGTATGAAGACAAAGAAGTGCAAATGATGGCCTCGGCAATTCAAGCATTGACTACTAGCTCAGAGTTTGGAAGCATCGAGAACTTTGTATCTTGGGCCAAGTATTTCCCTCTGCCATTCCTCAAGGTGAGATGTCTGTCTGTACACACACGGTGCAGCAATATCTTCACGGGGATTTTTTTTTTATTAATTTAGAATTTTTATACAGCTAATCTTCGGTTAAATAGCAGTTGAACATAAACGGGCATGCACAGAGCACAAATAATGTTATGAACAAAAATGAAACGAGTCATTTTGACTCTAAAAGGGAGCCAGAATAACTCCTTTTTGGAGTCATTTTGACTCCCTTTCAGGGAGGAGTCAACTTGACTCGCTTAGAAAGAGAGTCAAACCATTTTGACTCCCTTTTGTTAGGTTAATATTTGCCCCCTTTCCCGCACTCCCAGTCTTTTATTTATGCTCAGAAAATCATCATTTCATCATTTTGGTTCATCATTTCTTGTTGGTGTACTTCTTCATAATTATCAGCTTCTATAAGAAATAAAATACAGCTATATTTTTTTTTTGGAAACGTTTTTATTCAATAGTTGGCCTGACACCAGTCACAGTGTAGTGATTTTCTTAGGCATCAAGACCATGCATGTTACATATGGCCGTAGGGTAGTACATTACAAGTCAATTTTCCTTAATTAGGTTATATACTCGATCAATTATTATATATCATCAGTTACCTATTATTAAGGTGTATATTCGAGCTAAATTTAGCTGCAAAGAATGATATATTAATGAGATGAGATGAGGGTGAATGAATATGAATGTGGTTACTGACTAATTTACATACGTGCTATTGCCGCGGTGAGTGATTTTGATTGAGATGGTAACACATCGTTACATTTGGTACGTCAGTTGCAGTATATACAAAGTACATGTAAGACATATACATGTAATGCGGAGAAGGCTGGAGACAATTCCAGCATTTATCTTACATACTAGCGGGGGCGGGGGTACACAGAGTACAACATATATACAATTTGAGCATGGTAATAAGTTTGTGATCATAATCATAATCATGATCTGATATCGGGAGACTCGGGATATACATTATGGTACTGGTAATGGAGCGTTCTGAACATTTAAAATATGGTATTTCAATTTCGTTTTGAAACTAAGTGGATCTTCTACCATCCTAATAAACTGCGGGAGTTCATTCCAAAGTTTAGCTTTACACGACAATATACATCTTTGATCTCTTACATTTCTAGGGCGAATAACTTCTAACGTTGGGGCATTGGCCTGTCTTGTTGGTCTCGGAGGGATGATGCCTTTGTTTTTTACGTATACATCAGTATGGGCTATTTTGCACAGGTTAAACCTTAGCCTACTTTCAATATTCATGGCTTTAGCCGAGATCCACAGCTCTCTGTTACTCTTAGTGCAATTCTGATCTATAGCGACCCTTAGTATACTATTCTGCGTCGTTTGTAATCTTCTCATTTGGGTTAGGTTCAGAGGCGTAAGTGCAAATAAACTGTAGTCAAATATTGACAATAACTTCGATTTGGCGATTGTTAAGGCTGCGCCTGTGGTGAGGTTCGGTCTCATTTTCCTAAATACAAATAGTTTGTTGTATAACTGGCTTATCAAGCTATTAAATTGTGGGATCATGCCGATACATTGGTCTATGGTGAGACCCAGATATACATATTTATCTACCTGTTCTATCTCTACACCACCCATGTTTATTTTCAGTTTGATATTCGATACGTTCTTTTTTGGTCCAATTAACATACACTTGGTTTTTTTCACATTCACAAGGAGTTTGTTGCTCTTACTCCATACATGGAATCTTTCCAAGTCCCTATTCATATTCAGGGTACATTCATCAACATTATTTCCACTGTAATAGAATACGGTATCATCCGCATATTGTATAAAGCTGCTGTGTAGGTCAAGGTATTTAAGGTCATTTACATATATAAGGTATAATATTGGCCCCAGGACTGATCCTTGGGGCACACCATAATCAATCGATCTCCAGTCAGAGATAAGGTCACCATTCAATACCCTTTGCTTTCGGTCCTCGAGGTATGATTGGAACCAACGACAGGCTATATTACTTAGTCCACATTCTTGTAGTTTCTTATTCAATATTTCATGATCTACCGAATTAAACGCCTTGGAAAAATCAATATAACAGGCCACCGTGATTTTGTTAGAGTAAATTGCTAGATTAATATCTGATAAGAATTCTACGAGTGCCTCCGTTGTGGAGTGTCCACTCTGGAAGCCAAACTGCTTCTTACAGAGAATATCATTCCTATTTAGATGTGACATCAGTTGTTCAACTACGATTTTTTCGGTAACTTTACCTGCTAGATGGCATAGCGAGATCGGCCTTGTATCAGAGGGAGTGATAGGGTTTTTAATTTTTGGAATCAGTTTTACATTCGCAAATTTCCATTCGTCTGGGAAGATGCCTTGGGTAAGTGACTTTCTGATTATATGTAATAACTGCATTATGAGGATGTTAAATGCATCCTTATATATTCTAGTGTTTACATCGGTACATCCAGAGTTCTTATTTATATTAATATCGTTGATGAATTCAGCTAAAGGGCCTCTATCAATGTGGAAGTCCACCCAGACGAATGGAGTTAGTTCCTCCACAATAGTACGTGGTATATTATCTATTGCAGCATTAATTTTTTTCCCTATGTCACAATAAAAAGCATTCACACCTTGAACTAATTCAAATCCGACCTGATCCTTACCATCAATATTTAGGCTATTAATGACTGGGGTATTTTTGTTCTCAATGTTTTCTACTACCCTCCAAAATTTTTTGGAGTCCTTTCGATGTGTAAACAATAGATTTTTATAGTACTCAGATTTGGCCATTCTGATGCGGCGATTACATGCGTCTCTCATATTCCTAGCATTCCTAACGTCTGTCATACTTTTGGTCCTATTTGCTATCTTATACAGACGTTCTCTATCTTTATGTAATTCCTTTATTTCACCTGTATACCATTCCGGTTTGACTACTATATTTTTAAATACCTTAATGGGGGCTACCTTGTCAGCTGCTGCATTTATTACATTCTTCATGTAGTTCCAACAAATGTTTGGATTATCAGAGTCAAATAAAATATTCCAGTTAGCCTTAGCCAGGTTGTTCTCCAACCCTTCATATGAGTAGTTCCTGAAATCTCTACCTTTTACAGTAGTTTTGATCTTTTTAATAATTGATTTCTTAAATATGGCGTATATAGGATTGTGATCCGACAGCGAATATTGAATAATGCCTGCGACAAATTCGGTCTTACCTCCTATAATAAATAAGTCCAGTATAGAATTCTTATATAGACCATACCTTGTGATCTCGTTTGTTGCTATAGTGAGATTTTTAGAAACTACATAATTGCGTAGTGCTCTAGATCTATTGTCATTTACACTGTTATCAATATTAAAATCTCCACACACGACTAGATTCCCTACAAGATTCATACCATTATTGAGAGACTTCCTGGCTAATTCCAGATCGGCCAGGAAACTTGATATATTGCCTGTCGGAGGCCTGTATGCAATTAGGAGGTTGTATGTCGGAGTTTTGCCACGCTTTAGGACTACACTCATAATCTCACTGTTTTCATTCGATATCTGGTTGTCTGTAACATACGTGAAGCTGTAGTCTGATCTAATGAAGCAGCATATGCCCCCACCTCTACTACCAGTCATTCTGTCTAGACGAATTAAATTATATTCTGGGCAATTAACCATATTATCCGGTATTTCTTTTTTGAGCCAACTCTCTGAAAAACTAACGACATCTAAGTTGTTGCACATGATCTCATTACGAATGGTATCTATCTTTGGTAACAATGATCTTATGTTATAATGTACCATCTTTACACCCCTAATCTTTTTAAAGTCACACCAATTTTTGATATTATTATTGTTGTTGGGAGACATCAAAAACCTCTAAGTTCACACCGTAGCAATCTATCATTATAGTAATTCACCTTATTCTCCCTTACAGGCATGACTCTAGTAGTAAGTGCTACATCTAGGTTAACAACAGATATACCGTATGGGAGAGAAAACCTGATTACGCGAGCGCGGTGTATACATTCGGCTAGCTTTTGAAACATTGTCATACCGTCCCTTTTCACATGGCGAATGGAGAGCAATAACCTTAGTAACAGACAATAGGTGCAGGTCCAACCCATAATATCCCTGTTAATAAAATACAAATATGTACTTACTATTCTATCTTTGAGGCAGATATAAGTCCTAGCATTGCTCGGTTGGGAGCACCGGTACCACTTTACCCATAGTGTGCGTCTAACATTACTCATACATGACCGAATGACCAATTGGACTAGTGCAAGCAGTGGTCTATATTCGATGCAATGAATTCACAGTTGTTACATTTCAATCGGAGTATATTAGGCTGAACAATATTCCAACAATTCCAGACACAGAAATAAACAAATCAGTAATATATATAACCTTACCAATGCCTGTCGAACTATCTGACTATAAAATATCATAAATTCATGATATTTTCATTAATACAGGAGGCGAACTTTGAACATAAATGTTTAGTGCATTACAAATGTGGGACACAAATTACAGGTCATTCAAATGTACCTAGTATTGACCAAATTGCAGTCTAATTTAGCAGAATTTACTAAATGTGTACAGCTGCCAATTGTATATTTTCTGAAAATCTGACCCACGTGTGATAGTACTTATCAAGCTGAACTGGCATTTACTATAGCATCTATTAACGCTTGCTTAATCATAGCTAATGATGATGAAAGCGATTTTTCTTTTAATTAAACACAAACGTTTCAAATTAGAGCATGCTGTACCTTCACGCTGCCGCTAGATTTACCAAACTAATAATTTCTAAATTTATTTCGTTTAATTTTGTTTCTGATCTTGACCTTGGGTCTTACTTTGGACTTCGTTAAATAGAGTTAGATCTAGATAGACACAGCGGTGGGCGGAAGACCATGGTTATTCTGTATTGGATTGTCATCTGTGAGCCCATATCTCAATGTTAATGCCATTTTTTATTGAACTTTACTGTACAATGTACTTGTTTGTTGATAACTCAACTGTCGTTATTACAGAAGATGTGCTGTATAAAAATACTAAATAAAAAAAACAAAAAAAACCCAAAAAACTAAGATGGTTTTATCATACACAAAGGGAGAAAAATAGAGCAGCACGATTATTTGAAAACATTGTTGTTGTTGTTGTAACTTTTATTGCCAAACATTGACCTCAGTGGCACTAAGCTAGTTCTTAAGTCCTGTTTATCAAACCTTATGTGTGTTCTGCCAATCAACAAATGGGTCACATTTTCAGAAAATGTACAATTCACCTTCACCAATCCTCTCAAATAACTCACATTTAAGACAAAAATGAGCTTCAAAATGCAGTTTAACATAACAGAACTGATATGTATACTCAGATATACCCAGTATTCTTCATTTTTCATCCTAATTTAGGAGGATTTCCTAAATGTGTAGAGCTGCCAATTGTACAATTTCTGAAAATCTGACCCAAATACGTCATCTCTTCATGGACTTTCTGTCCATGGATCGCCAGGTTAAATCTAGTCTAAGATTGTTTCCCCATCAATAGATGACCTGGATGCCATAAGGGTCGATCTAAACACAGATAATGAAGAGCACCATTATATACCATTATATACCATTATAATCAACACTTATCATATCACCTTCCCTCTTTGTCTGCTTCAGCAGGATACCGGGCAGCATAAATCCGATGCTTTCCGGGTGATAATGCCCATTATTAGCCGCTGGATCAGCCAACATAAAGCAAACCTCGACCAAGACAATATTCAAGACCTTATTGATCATTTTATCGTGGAAAACCTGAGACAAAATACTAATGTGAAAGGTAAGATGGAGGATGTGTCATGGCAGTAGGTTGGGCAGAAGGAGTTGACTATTTTCCAAAATGTGATATGTTTCAGGAAAATGAGTCACAAGTCGCAAAATTGATGTTTTTCAAAGTGATTTTTCCACAAGATCACTTGTTTTAAATGTCTTGATTCTTAGAGGGTTAAGCACTCATTGTCATATGAATCCATGTAACAAATTTCGGGTCATTGTTTTGAATATGTCTTTGCGTTTTGAAGGCCCTCGTATGGCGTATATTTAGTTACTTTACTGGTAATTACCCATCCAGAAACATAGCAAACTTTTTTTCAAAAAAAAAAAAAAGATATCAAATTAAAAATATAGGAATACTTATTAGAGTACTGATTATACTATCATTGGAATCAGCTTGATCTCATCTTTTCAAATATGGTGATATCTCAAAATCTATATTTTGCGACTTACGACTCATTTTCCTAAAACGGATCACAAATGGCACCATCTGAATATTCAATGTATCATATCTTGGCTAATGATAAAGACAGAAGAAACCTAATTTTGGTGTCTATACCTATGTATTCACATAATTCAGTGGCAAGGAACCCAAAAATAAAAATATCTAACTAAAAAGATAAAAGTACTTATTAGATGTCCTTAATGTTTACATTCATTGGAATCGGGTTGGTCTGATCTTTTCAAATATGGTAATATCTCAAAATCCATATTTTGCGACTTACGACTCATTTTCCTAAAACGGATCACAGATGGCACCATCTGAATATTCAATGTATCATATCTTGGCTAATGATAACGACAGAAACCTAATTTTGGTGTCTATACCTATGTATTCAGTGGCAAGGAACCCAAATATGACAAGTACCTGTGTACCAAACCTCTTAGATCTATCACAAAATGAACAAGTTTTCCCCTATCCTCTGTACTACTACCTTTGTTTTGTGGATATTAACTCCATAATTAAGGTACTTAAAATGGCCGTTGAAAATTCGAAGTATGGAAGTCTCGGCCATCTAAATGGCCCTACTCACTCCTTCACACATATGGGTCAGAATTTAAGAAAATGTATAATTCACCTTCGCCAATCTTCTCAAATAACCCAAATTTCAGACGAAAATAAAGTTCAAAATACAGTTCAACCTAACCAAACAGATTGCTAGAATCAATGCAATGCTGAATACACTCCAATTTACCTAGTATTGACTAAATTGCAGCCTAATTTAGCAGAATTAGCTAAATATGTACAGCTGCCAATTGTACATTTTCTGAAAATCTGACCCATATGGGCAATTAGCAGCCAATTGACTTTCTGATTGGTTGAAATCTACCAAAATTGGTTGTCATGAGAGTAGCACTCCTCAGTGACGTTTCTGACAAAAAAAAATTGACAAAAATATCTCTTCTCTTGCACGTCGTTCTACTTCATGCATCGAAATGAAAATTTCACATTGACATTCATTTAACATGAGTGAAGTGGTCCCAACACATTTGGCTTGACAAAGTCCGTCAGATTTTCAGAAAATGTACAATTAGCAGCTCTACATATCTAGTAATTTCTGCTAAGTTCTGCTAAAAAAGTGATTTTGGTATATCTGAGTACATTTGGTATCACATTGATTTAAAGTATCAGTTCTGTTATAACAGAACAGATACTTTAAATCAATGTGATACCAAAAGCTCTTAATTCAAAGCTCTTAATTCAAGTATTCTTCCAGCAAGGAATCGAGATTTTGTTCAGTTCAACCGTTTCCAAGTGAGCATACATGGGTGAAGTCAACAGAAAATGTACAATTCAACTTCACCAATCCTCTCAAATAACCCACATTTAAGACGGAAATGAGCTTCAAAATGCAGTTCAACATATGTTGAACTGCATTTTGAAGCTCATTTCCGTCTTAAATGTGGGTTATTTGAGAGGATTGGTGAAGACGAATTGTACATTTTCTGAAAATCTGACCCCTCTACTCCAACCAATCAAAGGCAGATCATCCATGAACTATTAGTGACCGATATATGGGGTCCAATAAGACCCAAACATATTCTAAAATTGAATTATGAATTTTCACATCAAAACCCGACAACCAAGTTGTGTTGGCATTTGGATTTTATGATTGGGCAATATTTCAGTAGTGATTTCAACGTTTCGACTGTCAATACAGTAGTCTTCATCAGGGAGTATTCTAAAATTGGTGATGGTTCTAAGAAAGGAATACGTGTAAATGAGCAATATACCTGACAAGATCAGGGCTACTCATGAGACTATGAATCGTACTCAAATAAACTACCCGATTCATGATTGACTAAATGTTTCCCATTAAGATTACTTAATATAGAAATATAGGTCTACTATACCCTCGACGCCTCTCCGCGCCAGTCCAATCGTTCTTTCCCGAATCGAATTCAGTATCACCAACATGGGCCTCAAATAACTGATAAAAAAATTCCGTCACCAATTTGTCATCATGTTCTTATCTTATTACATGTAAAATCCCCAAAACATGCTGTATATTAATATGGTCCTTACATAAAAATAAGGGTGTACCAGTGATTATTCTAAAGGTAAATAAGGATCATTGGTAGATGTTCGTTATGGACATATAGACTCTTAATTTTGTATGATCTGCTTCTAATTGATGTTGTAATTAACGTGTATTTCATGGTAACGTTTTTGTAAACATAGACATAGGCTGAAAATATCATGCATGTATGAGAGCTTACAATAAAAATTAAAACGAACAAACAAATTTTAACAAATGCGTGGAATTGACCTTTTGACAGGAAACATAAGCAGGGGGCAATTACCATAATTAACAATACTCTTTAATTTAAATTAGAACTCGTGCGGGATATTTGATATGGAAGGGACATCAATCCGCGCTAAATAAACACAATTCTATTCTGTTTTTTCAGACCGGGACATTTTGACAATAATCGGTGAATTGTTCGTGGCGGGCACAGAGACTACGAGCACCACTATAATCTGGGCCTTGGCATACCTCCTTATTTATCCCGATGTACAGGAAAAATGCAGGGACGAAATTTTACGGGTACTGTATTACTTTTCGTATTAGCTCCCGTCAGTGTTATATATGATCTGTTACATTTTTATTTTTCTATTAGAAACGTTTATTAATCGATACACAAAATAATATGACAATATACAATCCATTCTTGCAAGTACAGTGACATGTGTATAATTGGTAGGAAATGAGCCTCAGTTTTAACCATTTGAACGGTTAATTCTGGTTGAGTGGCTATTACCTTTTGGTTCGATAAACTGTGACTTGTTTTATGCATGTAACAACACAAATAGAAAGAGACTCGCTAAGAGAAGGAATTAGGAGAGAACTACAATGATAGGACTAATAATAACTTATAACCCTCATTTAGGTACGTATTCGGGGACAGGGAACTAATATTTTCCTTATGATTGATGAGAGAAATAACAGATATGGGTCAGAAAATGTACAATTGGCAGATCAACATATTTTGTAAGTTCTGCTAAATTGGACTGAAAAATCATCAACACTAGTAGGTGGTCGAATCCCATCAAATGACCCCAAATCGTTATTTTCTGAAGTTTATTTGTTTTCTTAGATATGTTTCGGTTATATCGGCTATACGTTCTAGATTGCAGAAATCTTCCTTTTTTTTCTTATTCTTCATTTGGTTTACTACTGTAAGTCATCAAATGGATTACTGTACTAAAGGTGTTAGTTCCGAACGCTATAGCCAAATAGCATATTTCCTATCAAAAATAAAACCCAAATTGGTTCTACATCGCTCTATGGATACTGGAATATTAAATACCCATACAGGTTTTAGCTTAAATACTGTACTTTAATTATCTGAATTCATATGTATATTTGTATATCATCAAAATTGTAACAGTTCTTTTACTAGATCTTCTTTCAACTGCTGCTAACGATTACCATATGCATAATAAAATATAAGAAAAATATGTATGGGAAGCCACAGTTTCAGGCTATTTAAAGAGGCAAGAATGTTTTCTTTAGCCCTATTATAGTCTTCATGCCAAGGCGTTCGGAACTAACACATTTTTGCATTCGGAACTAACACATAGCGTTCGGAACTAACACTTTTCCTGTGTTGTTTAACATATAGTATAGGCAACGGAAATTGGTCCAATATATTTCAAACACTGATATATGGGTCAGATTTTCAGAAAATGTACAATTCACCTTCACCAATCCTCTCAAATAACCCACATTTAAGACAAGCATTAGCTTCAAAATGCAGTTTAACATAACAGAACAGATGCTTTAAATCAATGCGATACCAAATATACTCAGCTATACCCAGTATTCATCATTTTTCAGCCAAATTTAGCAGAATTTTCTAAATATGTAGCGCTGCCAATTGTACATTTTCTGAAAATCTGACCCATATATGTGAACCTTATGTCAGAAACATCCAATTGATGTTTTGTAACCTCCTCACTCTGATTAAATATGGCACAAATGATAGCGTTCGGAACTAACACAATAGCGTTCGGAACTAACACAGAGTAAGGTGATTCTTTTTTTAAGTGTGTAATTCGATAAGAATGAAATAGAATGTTTCTTCTTCATCAAAACTTGAAATTTATTTATAACAAGTTAGCCCCAGTTATTAATGATATTAGGTTGGGGATGCTGTTAGGTTCCGAACCCTGTTAGGTTCTGAACACTATATATTATTCCTTATTTAAGCATACATCTTGTATTATCAACATTTTTACATCATTCCTATGCATTTATCATTAATTATTTACATGTATTTGCCACTAACATTTAGTTTTGAATACTAACGTTTAGTTCCAAATGTTAGTTCCGAACGCTTGTTAGATTCTGAACGCCGAAGTTTACCACAGTATAATATGATTAAGCATGATTGCTGAATGCAACCAATACACATACTATCCTCTCTGGCATGATTATACTGATTGACAATTGCCATATTTCAAGCTAAGTTTGAATATGAAATAATTTCTTTGGGGGTCATTGGGGGTCTTTGGGTGACTTTGTGAATAACTATCATACACCAGATATACAGTAATCAGAGAAATAAGATCTATAAATGTTTCTGTCCCATCCGGGAAATAGCTTCAATTCTTTAGTTAGGGTCTGGTATGTTTCCTGAACACTGAATAGCTGGATCATGCTGGATGAAGCTATAAAGATGGCCCTAGTTTGGAAGCGTTCGGAACTAACAAGAAAGTTGGCCTTCTTTTTGTCTTTGTGAGCACATATCTCAGTAAAGATTGAACTGAAGTCGTTCAAATTTGGGGCACATTTGTATACGATAATGCCTGACGTCCTCCTAAATGATCTTCTCTTAATCTCTGAGGAAATAAAGGTGGCACATGTTTGAATGGTGTTCGGAATTATGTTTGTTTTCAGTTCTGTTTCATATTCCATATTATGTTACCTACAGATGGAGCCTACGAATATTCTAAAAACATTTATTTGAAGATTTCATAATATACCTGAAATAAGCATTTTGAAAAGAAAATGAAAACAGTGAAAAATATTAAATTTCTCTCAGAAAAAATTGAATACCCAGATTTCAATGAAACTTTCAACAAATATTCTTTATAATGTTGTCCTTTATTCAGATAAGAAAGATGAGGGGTCGCCTTCATTGATTTTTATTTTACAGCATTCTGCCCAATAAAAACATTTTTGGGGTCATTTGGTGGGATTCGACCAGGTATATATCCATGGGTATATTTGGTATTGCCTTGATTCAAACAGTCTGTTTGGTTATGTTGAACAGTATATTGAACTAGATTTTTGTCTTAAATTTGTGTTATTTGAGAGAATTGTGAAGGTGAATTGTACATTTTCTGAAAATCCTACCTATATCTAACTTTGTGGCACTTTGTAGGCAATTGTGAGTGGAATGCTGTTTAAATGCTGTCCTTAACTGCAATATCCACCCAATTAGGAACTGTGATGGGGAAAGATAGAAGAACCGAAGTATTTGGGGCTCTGCATTTAAATGAACAATTTTAGAGCATTAGATGGTGTCGGTGAATATGTGGATAATAGAGATCAATGCTTTTTTGTGAAGAATGGACACAAAAATGTCGAAAGCTCAAAAAGCACACGAAAATGAGTCATATATAAGTCGCAAAATATGGATTATGAGATATCACCATATGGGCCATCAGCCAATGCACTCAAAATAGACCTTTCGTTCACATGTCGGGGGTGCTACAAAATTTTTACATATTTTGGTAGACAATTATCTTAATAACTCAGGATTAAAAGTTCTCCATCCAATATCCTGCAGTTTTTGAGTAAAGTGTATTTTAAAAAATTAAATATTAAAAATTAAAAAAAAATGTGTAGCTCAATATGAGGGGTTTATAGTGGTGTTTTAAAAATATATTCTAGTACACTATGCCATAGATAATACAGGGAAAAAAATGTCCATCCAATCTGCAGTAGTTTTCATGTAAAGTGGATTTAAATATAAAAAAGGGAAATAATTGGGAAAAAATGTGGAGCTCAATATGAGCCATTTAGTGAATATTTGAAAAGAGATCAAGCCGATTCCAATCATAGTAATCACTAGGACACCTAATAAGTCTATTACTATATTTTAAGTTTGATATTTTCATTTTTGAAAAAAAAGTTTGCAATGTTTCTGCAAAGTAACTAAATATACTCCATATGAAGGCCTTCAAAACGCAAGGATATAATTAAAACAATGTACTGACATTTGTTACATGGATTGATATATGAGTATAAGTGTTAAACCCTCTAGAAGTCAGAAGATTTCAATAAAGAGATCTTGTGAAAAAACCCATTTTGAAAAATATCCTTATTTGCGACTTTTGACTCATTTTTCTATAACACATCACATAATATCCGAAAATCAGCTTTACATTATAATATCAATTTATTCTGGCTTTGGCCTAAAATCTACTTAAAGTTGCTGTACTATATGGGTCAGAATTTCAGAAAATGTACAATTCACATTCACCAATCCTTTCAAATAACCCAAATTTCAGACAAAAATAAAATGCAAAATACAGTTCAACCTAACCAAACAGATAACTAGAATCAATGCAATGCCAAATATACTCGAATTTACCAAGTATTGACCAAATTGCAGCCTAATTTAGCAGAATTTACTAAATGTGTAGAGCTGCCAATTGTACATTTTCTGAAATCTGACCCATATATGGATTGTATACAAATGTAATTCACTCTAGGTCCTGTCTGGATACTCAAGACTCGTCGCCACCTAGTGTGAGGTGCGCCAACTTGGTATTTGGAACTCTTCAATAAAGAGACTCGCAGAGTCACTCTTCAACTTACACTTGAGTTGTCTAGTCCGTTATTACTATCGACACATGGTACCAGGGTGAAATTACGACAGAATCAGTACGGAAAAGTACAACAAACGGAGCCATGAATGGTATAAATCCCCCACAAGGATTGAATCTGGTCACAGGAAATGTGGCGAACAACTGGGTGTTGTTTCAAGAACAATTAGAGAGCTACTTCGATGCGGTCGACATCGCCGAAGGCAAGGACAAGCGTTGCATTGGAATATTGCTCAACTGCGTGGGCACAGATGCTCACAAGGTGTACAAGACGTTCACGTATGAAGAAACTCAGGACTGCAAGAAGTACAAGGATGTAATGAAAAAGTTTGAGGATTATTGTTCTCCTCCAAAGAATCTCACTTATGAAAGACATGTGTTTCTGGAAAGGAAGCAAGTGGAAGGTGAGACTTTTGAGAACTACTATACAGATCTCCGCTACTTGGCTAGCTCGTGCGAGTGGGGCGCACTGGAGGATGATCTCGTAAATCAGAAAGTGGTGAGCGGAATAAGAGATTCATCACTCAGGGAGAGATTACTGAGAAGGGTAGGACTAAAATTGCCAGACGCTGTGACAATGTGTAGAGCAGCAAGTGTTAGCCAAATGGAAGCACGAATGATGGAAACGGTTGGGCTACAAACGCAGGCCGTTAACGCTGTCAGCAGGAGTGACAGCAGATATGACAGACCACGTGGAGGTGCTGTCAGCAGTCAAGGAGCATCGCACGGAGGAGCGTGGAGGAAACAGACCATAGACTGCAGGAGGTGTGGGACCAGACATCTCAAAATGGCATGCCCGGCGTGGGACAAGATCTGTCCTAAATGCAAGTCAAAAGGACATGTTGCGAAGCAGTGTTATAGCAAAGTGGCAGCCGTTCGAGCAGATATACTAGAAGAGGAAGAGGACGTGGAAATCAACGCCATCAACTCATTCTACATCGGAGCGGTCAACAAAGGAACTCCGCCGAAAGAAATTCGTCTCAGTAAGTCGACGCAATCCAAATGGGTGCACCATCTAAAAGTAGACAATTCAATGATTACTGTAAAACTTGATACGGGAGCAGAGGCAAACCTCTTGAATGTAAATGATTATGTAGGGTTACAAAATGCTCCAACGTTAAAAACAGTTAACGTTAAATTGATTAAATTGATCATTCTTAGAGTTCAGGTGTTTAAAAGAACAATTCCGGTAGTCTTCATAGTTTGTGACGGTTCAAGCCTGTTGGGTGGAGACACCTGTGAGAAACTTGGGTTAATCAAAAGAATTTTCGAAAAGAATGAAGTCAATGAGGTCACATGTAAAGGTGTAGGTGTTCAGAACATCAAGGAGGAGAAAGCTGTTTACGAGTTAGACCAATGTTTTGTACCTGAGCATGGGAAATCTGAATTGTCGGCTATTCCAGTCGTGTACGATATAAAACTTAACGAAAATGCCAGGCCTGTAGTTAATCCTCCAAGACGCATACCTTTAGCAATCAAGGGTCAATTACAAAATGAATTACAACGCATGGAAAAGCTAGGGGTTATTGAAATGGTAACAGAACCCACTGAATGGGTGAATTCAATGGTGGTGGTTAAAAAACCTAATGGATCGCTGCGTGTATGTCTGGATCCAAAAGATCTTAACAAAGCAATTAAACGAGAGCATTTTCAACTGCCCACAAGAGATGAAATATTCGGTGAGTTGCAAGGTGCCACAGTATTTAGCAAATTGGACGCCACACAGGCGTTTTGGCAGGTGAAGCTAAGCGAGGAATCTCAAAAATGTACAACTTTTTCTACGCCTTTCGGTAGATACATGTATAAACGTTTACCATATGGGTTGTGTAGTGCCCCTGAAATATTCCACCGGAGTATGGCATATATTTTCGAGGGTTGTCAAGGTGTACGTACTTATATTGATGATATCTTGGTTTGGGGTTCCAACAAAGAAGAGCATGATACTAGGCTCGCCGCGGTAAAGGAAAAAATTGTAAGTCACAACTTGATGATGAATTGGGAAAAATGCGAAATAGGTCAGTCAAAGGTAATTTTTTGGGGGGAATCCCTAGACAGAGAGGGTGTTCGTCCATCGGATGACAGAATAGCAGCAATTCTTAAAATGGCAGATCCGGTCTGCAAGGAAGATGTCCAAAGGGTATTAGGCTGCGTAAATTTTGTGGGGAGATTTGTACCACACCTAGCAGCGAACTGTACACACATTAGAAAACTACTTTGTAACAAGGTCGATTGGTTATGGACAGAAGCCCATCAAAATGAGTGGGAGGGTATAAAACAAGTGCTATCAACAAAACCTGTCCTAGCATATTTTGATGTTAACAAGAAGACCAAGGTCTCCACGGATGCTTCCCGTGATGGGATCGGGACCGTGCTCCTACAGTTACATGGTGAAAACTGGAAGCCAGTAGCGTACGGGGCAAGATCTCTGAATAAGAGCGAATGTAGGTATGCCCAAATAGAAAAGGAGGCGCTGGGCCTAGTTTACGGTTGTAAGAAGTTTCATAACTTCATATATGGGCTTCGTAATGTTATTTTAGAGACGGACCACAAACCGTTAGTCCCGCTCTCAGAGAAGCCAATGCACGATATGTCTCCGAGGTTGCAAAGATTGATGTTAAAATTGCAAATGTATGATGTCACGTTAGAATGGTCCCCAGGTAAATTTTTGTATCTGGCAGATACGCTGTCACGGGCCAAGATTGCTGAGGTAAGCCTCTCATATTGTACCGAAGAAGAAATTAAAGCTCAGGTAGACATGGTTTATTCAAGCATTCCAGCCTCTCGCGAACAACTAGAAAAAATCGCGAGGGAGACTGATAACGATGAGATGTTATGTGCTGTCAAATTGTGTATACTAGATGGATGGAAAACTGGAGCCTGTCCAGCTTACGCCACTTTCAAAGACGAACTTGCTGTAATTAATGGAGTTTTGTTCAAAGGTGACCTCATTGTCATGCCAGTGAGCATGCGTCAAGAAATGTTAAAGAGGTTACACACTGGTCATCTAGGTATTGAGAAACAACGTAGACTAGCCAGAGAAGTCATGTACTGGCCGCGTATGAATAATGACATAGAAAATCAGGTACTAAATTGCCCAACTTGTTTGAAATATAGGGCCAATCAACAAAAAGAAACATACATGAAAGATGACACAAAATGGGGACCATGGCAGAAAGTTGCCGCAGACTTATTTTTCTGGAATAACCAGAACTATTTACTGGTAGTAGATTATCACAGCAATTACCCGGAAATTGCAAGGTTGCGGGGTATGAGCACAGACGAGGTTATAGAACATTTAAAGTCCATTTTTGCTAGACATGGAGTGCCAGAAGTATTTGTGAGCGACAACGGGCCACAGTTTAGTGGCAAAGTGTTCCAAGATTTTGCTAAGAGTTATGGGTTTAATCACCGAACGTCCTCACCCAGATTTCCTCAGTCAAACGGCAAGGCCGAAAGAGCAGTGGGGGTAGTAAAAAACTTGTTGAGTAGGGCAAACGAGGACGGTGAAGACCCTTACAGGGCGATACTAACTCTAAGGGCTGCGCCAATGGAGTGTGGCAAATCGCCAGCTGAACTACTGATGGGAAGGCGGATTAGATCGGTATTTCCGAATGTAAAAGTATTTACTGAAAGTGTTGGTCCAGAGGGAGCTCAGGACAAGGTAAAAACAAAGGAGTATAATAACTCTGCGAAGGACTTGCCTCCTTTAAAGGAACAGGACACAGTAAGAATCCAAGAAAAAAATTGGTGGGTGAAGGGTAACGTTACTCGCAGGTTGGCTGACAGGTCATATGAGGTTGTTACGGAGAACGGTGTTAACTTAAGAAGGAACAGAAGGCATCTTCTAAAAACAAATGAAACCTGTAAAACAAATGTAGAGGTGATGAATGATGAATTTGAAGAAAATAGAATCAGAGAGGAAGAAGATCATAGTAAACCAACTGTATACAATAATTGTAAACCACAGGTAGAAAGAACTCCTCGTGAATCAAATGTACAAGTTAATTGTAAACCACAAGTAGAGGGTAATCCTCGATCAGAGGTCAGGAGGAGCTCAAGGGTGTCTACAGCTCCTAGACGTTTAATAGAAGAATCTGAATAACATGTCAACTCATCTTCTCTCTCCATTACAGGTTGAACGGGGATGATGTCTGGATACTCAAGACTCGTCGCCACCTAGTGTGAGGTGCGCCAACTTGGTATTTGGAACTCTTCAATAAAGAGACTCGCAGAGTCACTCTTCAACTTACACTTGAGTTGTCTAGTCCGTTATTACTATCGACACAGGTCCAAACCCCCCGATCAGATAAGAATGGTATGTCAGCCTACTTTGCTTATCGGTTTCCTGGCCTAGGACTCGGCGTTTTAATGGGAATATAATGACACTTAGCGGTCTTAATGGCATTAGGCAGTTTCCCTTCATTTGAAGGGACTCTCTCAACTTTGGGCCTAGACTATATTAATTATTTTACCTTTTATTTCTCAGATTGTAGGTAGAAGCAGATTACCTGAGACCAAGGATCTGAAGAATCTCACTTATGTACACGCTGTACTTCATGAAATTCAACGGTCTGCTAACATAGGTAGGTAAAGCCAAGTGATTATATGGGTCAGATTTTCAGAAAATGTACAATTGGCAGCTCTACATATTTAGTAATTTCTGCTAAGTTCTGCTAAAAAAGTGATAGATTTTTGGTATGTCTGAGTACATTTGGTATCACATTGATTTAAAGTATCAGTTCTATTATGTTGAACTGTATTTTGAAGCTCATTTCCGTCTTAAACGTGGGTTATTTGAGAGCATTGGTGAAGGCCAATTGTACATTTTCTGAAAATCTGACCCATAACAATATTGACTGCCTCAAATAACTTAAAGGCAAAGAACGCTGTAACCAATGCAATACATGTGGCCACTTCATGAACTAGGGGGGCGAAAACTGTAATTACATAGGTCAAAAAATAATTATAGGATTAGTCTAACAGTTATTCATGAAAAATCTGTAGAAGAAATTAAGCTGAAAAATACGTTAGTTTTTTAAATAACATTGCACGCGAGTTGTACAACCATCGTGTTGTTGCATGTTAGTCTCACATGGTACATTGTGCGAACAACACGTTTTATTGAATGTGATGATGATGAGATAACAATTTAGCTATCAACATAGTTATGTGGTTGCATATATATGGCACGATGAATTACATGCATCATTAGCAATAATAATGCTATAGGATGAAGGAAAGAATTTAATACCTAATAATGTAACTGGACAATTCTCGCGAAAGGGGCCCACAGCCCATGCTTCCGTGGGGATATATCGATAGGTGTTGATAGTGTACAAAAAATTAAAGTTATCAAAGTATGGTAATAATGGTGTAATAATAATAATAATAATTCTTGAATATTCTATGGACAATAAACATACTGAAAACACTCATTTTTCAAAGGAACTATAAGAACCTTTATGAAAACTGTCATGGCTAAGTCATAGAGTAGCTCAAATAATTACATTTTTTGTTTATACTTGTACCCTTGTTTGTTGGCTATGTACCCATACAAAAATTTAGTCTCATGAAATATTTTGTATTTCTCTTAATTCAATTTTTTTGGTGAATTGTGTATGTTGCGTTCCAACGTCCTTTTGAAAGATAAATATTTGTCTAATAATCTAATATGTATTTCTAGATTTTAAGTTTGATATTTTCGTTTTTGAAAAAAAAGTTTCCAATATTTCTGGGGATCAATAAAGAGTAAAGTAACTAAATGTAGTCAATATGAGAACCTTTAAAACGAAAGGATATATTACATAGATTGTCTTGAAATTTGATAGAGCTATAAGTGATAAACCCCCAAAAGATTAGAACATTCCAATAATGTCATCTTGTGGGAAAAAACACTTTAACTCTCAATTTTGCGACTTATGACTCATTTTCCTGAAACACATCACATTTGTGATCCGTTTTAGGAAAATGAGTCATAAGTCGCAAAATATGGATTTTGAAATATCACAATATTTGAAAAGTGGAGATCAAGCCGGTTCCAATGATAGTAAACACTATAGGGTGCCTAACATGTATTTTTATATCTTAAGTTTGATATTTCTATTTTTGAAAAAAATGGTTTGCAATGTTTCTGGATGGGTAATTACCAGTAAAGTAACTAAATATACTCCATATGAAGGCCTTCGAAATGCAAGGATAAATTTAATACAATGTGCTGAGATTTGTTACACGGATCTATATGACAATATTTGCTAAACCCTCTGAAAATCAGAACATTTCAATAAAGGGATCTTGTGATAAAAACATTTTGAAAAATATCAATTTTGCGACTTGTGACTCATTTTATTGGAACACATCACATTTAGTGACGTCTTTTGCCATTTGTCTAGACATTTAGACTGAATCAAAGTGCTAACATTGCATTCCAACTCCCTGTTTCCTTCAACACCCTTTACAACATAGCCACACTGCTAGGGTACATTTGTCCAGAACAAGGAAATAACGATAATTATGGTAGTTATGGCAATTAACTATTTGGGTCAGATTTTCAGAAAATGTACATTTTATGTTCACAAATTCTCTGAAACAACTCAAATTTCAGACCAAAGTAAAGTTCAAAATACAGTTCAACCTAACCAAACAGATTGCTAAAATCAATGCAATGCCGAATATACTCGAATTTACCTAGTATTGACCAAATTGCAGCCTAATTTAGCAGAATTTACTAAATGTGTACAGCTGCCAATTGTACATTTTCTGAGAATCTGACCCATTTATTGTCACTTACTGGTCGTAGTAATCAAAAGTAACAAATTGTATTAATCACAGACTGGATGACCTATCCACACTAATGGTGCCTACCAACACCCATGAGAAACTGTTAATAACTTAAGGTGTAATAATTATCGTATGGAAATTACCACCCACATTCGAATTAGTCAATTACGCGCGTTGCGACTTCCCTAGTTGGCAAAAGGAGGCAAAAGAGGTAGGAAAGGTGCATCCAGCACTACTACACCACACATGCTCACTTCCGCGCCTACGGCGGCGGGAGAGCGACCTTTATTCCCATTCTAATTAACAATTGTTCCTGCACCAATAACTTCGGAATTATACATTTTCTGGGGTAGAAAATGCTGGTCTTTTTGATTCTCAACTTTGTTTAATGGTATTTGGAAAGGAAATTGTGTAATCAACATTAACATTTCGGCAACTGGGAATCATGCCTGGACCGGAAATATACATGTAGGTTGGTCTTGACCGGAAATAGTCCTTTCCTACCTCTTTTACAGCTGAGGATAGTATGTCGAAATGATGTGTTTTACATGTTTCCATAACACAAGTGCCCATCTTTCCCATCATGCATTTGGCTTTCATAGAACATTTATAAAAGCTGTGATATTCATGAAAACATTCTTGCAATTTTTATAAAAATGTCCCCAAATATTTGTATGTCAGATTTCATCATAATCCGTCCCATGATACACTTTACACACATGCGCAGTGACACATGCAACTCCCCTATTGTTGGTGATGGGCCTTACACACAAATTAGAGAATCAACAATCCCTGTGAAGCCTTCTTCTATCATGTGGGTCAGATTTTCAGAACATGTACAATTGGCAGCTGTACACATTTAGGAAATTCTGCTAAATTAGACTGAGAAATGATCAATACTAGATATATCTTAGTATATTTGATATTGCCTTGATTCAAACAATGTCTCTGGTTATGCTGAATTGAATTTTGAACAAGATTTTTGTCATAAATTTGGGTTATTTGAGAGGATTGGAGAATTGTACATTTTCTGGCGATTTCACCCCTATGCTATATGAGAAGGGAAATAGCCGTTACCAACCAAGTTTAGAGTCAATTTCAGTCAAATTTGATTTTCCATTTTCTAACATTGTTTTCCAGTGCCCCTTTCTTTGCTTCATAAGTGCAATGAGGATTCTCAATTAGCTGGCTACTCCATACCAGCTGGAACCATTGTTATTCCAAACCTTGGTTCTGCCCTACGTGACCCCGTCCATTGGACGACACCGGAGAAGTTTAAGCCAGAGAGATGGATAGATGCTGATGGCAACCTCATCAAGCACCCAGCCTTCATACCATTCTCTATTGGTAGGTAGAATTAAATGTGATCTGTTTTAGGAAAATGAGTCATAAGTCGCAAAATGGACATTTTTCAAAGTGATGTATTTATAAAATATCTTTGTCAGAATATTCTGGATCTTGGGGTACTTAATGCTGCTAGTCATATTGATACATGTACGAAATGTCAAGGCAATGTATTAAATATACGTATGAAGTACGTCCATGGTGGACATTACGTTTTTACATATGAACTACTGTTGTTAAATGTCTTTGGCCTGTAAGTGAATAAAAATTAAAAAAATATATATCTATGCATTTCTAGGGTCATCTTATAGCGTATATTTAGGTACTTTATTAGTAATTATCCACTCAAAATATTATTAACTGTTTTTTTTAATCAAAAATAGATACATCAAACTTATAATAATATTATAGAAACACTACCCAGATGTCCTTGATGTTTACTATCATTAGAATTGGTCTCAGCTCATCTATTCAGATATGATATCTCAAAATACATTTTTTGCGACTTGTGTCTCATTTTCCTGAAACATATTAAGCCGGAGAGATGGATAGATGGTGATGGCAATCTCATCAGGCATCAGGCCTTATACCGTTCTCTATTGGTAGGTATAATTATATGGGTCAGATTTTCAGAAAATGTATAGTTGGCAGCTGTACACATTTAGTCAATTCTGGTAAATTAGGCTGCAATTCGGTCAAAACTAGGTAAATTCGAGTATATTTGGCATTGCATTGATTCTAGCAATCTGTTTGGTTAGGTTGAACTGTATTTTGATCTTTATTTTTGTCGCAAATTTGGGATATTTGAGAGGATGGCGAAGTTGAATTGTTTGGAATGTCAGGATGTATCGAGATAGGGGATTATTGTATTTATATCGAGAATCCCGGTAGTCTAAGTGGTTTGATGATGATAGGTAGGAAATGAAACCCTATAATATTAGTTTGGTTTGTTTATTCAATAGTTTTCAGGCTATATGGTGTGCCCTTCATCAGGCGAATTAGGAATGAATAAATCCCCGTAGTGTAGATGTAGTTTTACGGTAATTTCTACAATAAGGATCCAAGATAGACCCTTGATATTTCAAAATATAATGGAAATAATCTGGATACATAACGCCTAGATGATCGGGTGTCTGTGTCCGGCTGACAAGGTGTAACGCCATATATTTGTTGACAAATGTCTGCTCAATATGGTGTAAAAATTATGTCTTACTATTTCAACATGAATGGCTACGTCATTTTTCGATAGGGTGGGTCACTTTTTGATTGCTGAAAAGTGACCCATCGGGTCAACGTCTAAAATCGATCCGGGGGTCACACATTTTTCGATATAACACCTGTCTTATAAATGGGAAATATTATCTTTAAAAAGGAAATAGCATGCAAATGAATATATCCCAACAGTCTTATAGTCCATACTTTCGCAGGCTGTACCATTTCTAGGTCACATATTTAAGAATTCAGTGCTAGATATATTTGTTGCTAAATATTTGGCAATGGTCGGGCATAGTCAGTTATTTCGAAGGTAAATTATCCATATGCCTTTCAGACATTAAATGCGTGTTCGAAATAAGGCCCAAAACAGAAAAATATTTTTTAAAAAAGAAGTAATATTTTTTTTACAATAATTTTAAGTAGCATAATTTTTTCCTACGAATGTGAGATATATATTTGTTTAAATGCCCAGGAAATCACACTAAGTTCACACTAGTGGTGTATGTTTGTTTCCATTACAACCACGTCCGTTCTCAATGCGAAAAATCTTAATTGGCAATTGGCAATCTTAATTGTTATTTTGTCCCAAAACGGTGAGACGACGGAAGCCTCTCAAAGTAACACAGCGACAACAAACAAGAACACTTGTATTGATCAACTATTGCTGAGGTTTCAATCCTCTCTTTGAATCAAATTTAAATTAGATGTTTTGAATTTGATTGGTGTTTAGGTCAAATGGACCTTTAAATCCTACATCTTTTGATATTTAAAGTTGATAAAGAGTAGGTTTTCAATTTTTATTACACACATGAGCAGTTTGAAAGATGCAGTTCGGGAGATCCGAACTGCTCACGCGATCAGTTCGGGCTTCCATGGTTACACATGACTAAATGTGATGTGTTCCAGGAAAATGAGTCACAAGCCGCAAAATTGATATTTTTCAAAGTGATTTATTCACAATATTGCTTTATTGAAATGTTCTGATTGTTAGAGGGTTTAGCACTTACAGTCATATTTTATTTTTTTTAACAATTTTATTTGGCAGATATTCACAAACGTGATACGTCTCATCCCCAAGTGAAAAAGACATTTAACTATCAATACAAAAATCATTATCCATTTAAACAATTAATACATGTATGTTAATTCTTCAAGAGTCTGAGCTTATGTGACATTACATCGATATTACAACGACTTCTCGATTATTTAAAGCTATGTACATAATTTTTTTTGTATTTTTTGCCTCAAAACGAATAAAACAAGAACATACTTGTACTTGTATAAGTCTATGCAACAAATTTCAGGACATTGTATTAAATATATCCTTGCGTTTTGAAGGCCTTCATATTGGGTATATTTAGTTACTTTACTGGCAATTACCCATCTAGAAACGTTGCAAACTTTTTTTTTCAAAAATAAAAATATCAAACTTAAAGTATAGAAATACTTCTTAGGTGTCCCACTGTTTACTATCATTGGAATCACCTTGATCTCCTCTTTTCAACTATGATGGTATCTCAAAATCCATATATTCTGACTTATGACTCATTTTCCTAAAACGGATTACAAATGATACAATCTCGTTGGCCTGACCTACAAACATGTACAAATGACGTTGCCATACGCCGCATAGCTTAGGCCTACAAATTGCATTAAATCGAGCCTCCTCGAGCTAAATTTTAGGCTAAACAAGTTAAATCTACTTTCTAACATCCAAATACAGTGTTTAATAAATAACAAATGGAACTCTGTTTGGGTTCAAACTGATTTCCACACCATCGGAAAACGTCTCGATCAGTTTGAACCCTCCATCATGCCATTTGCTATAACACGTGGGTCAGATCTTCAGAAAATGTACAATTGGCAGCTGTAAACTTTTAGTAAATTCTGCTAAATTAGGCTGCAATTTGGTCAATACTAGGTAAATTCGAGTATATTCGGCATTGCATTGATTCTAGCAATCTGTTAGGTTAGGTTGAACTGTATTTTGAACTTTATTTCCGTCTGAAATTTGGGTTATTTGAAAAGATTGGTGAAGGTGAATTGTACATTTTCTGAAAATCTGACCCAAGTATATTTGTATTATGTCACTTGAAAACCAGTCCCTAGAACTTATATAGACGTTTAAAAATATTGCTAGTTTTCAGGATGACTTTACATAAATTTCTCTCGTGTGATTTCTGGAATTGTTTATTTTTCAGGTAAGCGTTCGTGCTTGGGGGAATCCCTCGCCAGGAAGGAGTACTTCATCTTCCTGACCTCCATGCTGCAGAACTTCCGGTTCTGTTTAGATGGAGATCCGGAACAACTCCAGAAACCGGCCGCGGAAGGAACCATCCGGTGTGCACCTCCTTTCCTGTTGAAAGCAATCCGAATATGAGAAGACTCTTTGGTGGAGATTGTCATTAGCCACGATGCTTCAAACATCTATGGAATACTGTATAATGGGAATGCCTTTATCTATACAATACCCGTGTCAATGAGGCTCAGCATGATGATATATGAGGATAAGAGCTGACCTAGCTGCTCTGTTATATACATTGTATAGTCGCCATTTGTTGTTTACAATAGATAATTCGATACTCTAGTGAGATCCTCGTTCAGCATTTTACACGTGGCCTTAACTGGCCTTGGCGTCTTGAACAGCACCACGCTGATCAGGCCCCCGTTGCATAAAAAGGTGTGCTGGGACTGTGTTGTGCTGGGACTGTGCTGAAAGTTGCATTGTATAATAGGGTGTGTTGGCATCGTGATGGCACTGTGTTGGAGGTGTGTTGGAGGTGTGTTGGAGGTGTGTTGGAGGTGTGTTGGAGGTGTGTTGGAGGTGTGTTGGAGGTGTGTTGGAGGTGTGTTGGAGGTGTGTTGGAGGTGTGTTGGAGGTGTGTTGGAGGTGTGTTGGAGGTGTGTTGGAGGTGTGTTGAAGGTGTGCTGAAGGTGTGCTGAAGGTGTGTTGAACCCTCAAAAACCAATCAAAAACACCAATTTGAGCACATGCTGAGACCGTGTTCAGACTGTGCTCAGTTTATGCAACGGGGGCCTGGAGCATGACCTGTGGTCTACTTACGACTTGGTTCAATAGAGTGAAACCCTGCACACACACAGCCGATTTGCCCCCCGATTGCCCCCCGATTTGGGTCTCCTGATGAATCCTAGGATTTCATTTCCAATCCTATGTTATTTCAAAAACATAAACCAGGATTTGAAATGAATCTATAGGATTCACCGGGAGACCCAAATCGGGGGGCAATCGGAGGCCAAATCGGCTGTGTGTGTGCAGGATTTTAGATTTATTTTAAACACAGCGGTGGGCGGAAGACCATGGTTATTCTGTTCTATTGAACTATCATCTGTGAGCCCATATCTCAATGATTATGTCCTCAATTGATTATTAGAACTCCATTGTACAATGCACTTGTTTGTTGATAACTCAACTGTCGTTATTACAGAAGATGTGCTGAATGAAAATAATAAATTTAAAAAAATTACAAATTACAAATTACAAATTTAATACAGGATTTACGAGAAAACAAAACAACAAAAGAGAAAAACAGACAAAAATATGTAGTGTTTAGATTGTTCTTCTAGACATTTTCACAATTATTGTGCAGGGGTCTTTAAATCCAAATAGTTGACAGTTAAAGTGGCTAAGATAGTTAAAAACATAGGTTTGGGAGTAGTTAAGAATTGCCTTGAAAATGCACCCAATAATTAAATCAAACCATCTTAGTCCTATCACGATCTTATTATTTTTCTTTTAGCTTTCCCCTGGGGCTTTCTCATTTGCTGTGAGCATACAATCCTTTTGTAACTGATACCTGGTTGTCTCTGCACCGCCCCCATGATGGTTTGAATTCATAGAAGTGTGTCAGGTGTTAAAGTCAATAATAAACAAGACAGTTTTTATTATTGGACCATCAATTGTTTATATTTGGGAAAAAGGGTCTTACATCCATTATTTATTCATAAAAAATAATTTGGGTGTAATTTCCAGGTGTGTTCTGACATCACACCTGGTACCGTGTGCACCAGCCTATGACGTCATAGGCTGTAGCGAGGTGAAAGAGACCGTCGCCAGGTGAGAGTTCCTTCTCTCATTACATGGTAGCAGTACCGAAGGGAGCAGAGGTATTTAGCTTTATCGCATATAAAAATAAAAGAATTCATAGAACTGGGTCACACTGTGGTTGAGGAGAACTGTCAATTTAGCTCAAATCACAAAATGGCCAGTGTCATACCTACTTTTTTGCTCTAAATTAGTTCTCTCCCTTGCTGATTCACTTATACATTAAATGTATCATTTGTACTTTCTTCCTAACATTGAAAAACGCATTACAAAACCTTGTCACTTTCCCGGTCACTTTGTGTATACACTGGCCAAACTGGGTCAGCTCAACGCTGACTGGAGGAACCTCTCCTGTGACCTACTGCGCATGACAACCTTGCTAACTGCAACAGTCGCTCACCCGAATATGCGACGGCAGCTATAAATGAATTCACTCTCTTTATGGTAAAATATCTGTTAAGATATGGAATATATAATTTCCGCATCCCCACGGATTTGTTAGGTGGGTCCAGATGCACAACATACTAGAATATTGGGAAGAAATGCCGTTACTCGTGATTCTAGCCCAGAACCGTGAGAAGAGTCACTTTAAGTAATGAACAGACCAACCGCCAAAGCTTGTTAATGTAGCCTAGTAGTACAGGCATTTTAGGTAAATTTTAGGCCAAACCCTGAATAAAATAATGTAAAGCTGATTTTTGGATATATGATGCGGGACACATGGGGGAACATTCCCTGAAAAGTCCCCACCTGGGGACCGTGTGCTTTTTGAGATTTTGACGTTTTTGCGTCATTTTCCACAAAATAGCATTGGTCTCTATGGGAAAAAGCACCTGGTTCAGGCCATTATTGCCAACATTAAGAATATTTGGCATTGTTATTTGCAGGGAATATAACATATATAATATATACTGTACAGGTTGAGGTACCATAGTAAACATGGACGTATGGAGATTCTAAAAATATATATTTCAACAAAATATCTTTTGTTTTAAATTTTGTTGCCCTGGCAACGGTCAGATTTTGGTGAAAAAAGCATTTTTTTAGATCAGGTCATAATATTTGGGGACCTAATTCTCTACATTGTGCATGTTGTGACACGTTTTTTAAATTTAGCATGTTGTTAAATAAGGCCTGAAATTTTCAAAAAGCACCAGCTACAAGTTGGTAGACACCCCTGGTGGCCAGTAGCTGCAAAATTCAAGATGGCCGCCCAAAACAGTAAATATGGCATATCTTGGCTTCTATTTGGTAGATCTTCAACTATAATACCATTTTATTGATGTTTTTAAGTATGAGGAATTCATTTCTGAAGGTCATTTTATGTTCCAAGGTCATTTTCAAGGTCAAAATCCAATATGGCCCCTACTGAGTAACAAGAATGTTATCTCAGCACTTGATGTAGGCCTATATGCATTCAATAGCCCCCTTCACAAATTCCCTCTCCAGTGTGAACCAGTAACTGCGGGATGAACTTCTGTCATTCTGCGCATGCGCAGTTCAGTTGACTCACCTAGCTATGCGGGCCAAACTGTGCACCCTCCACACGGGCTCCCGGTGGATGTGCAGAGGTGTGACCACACGGCCGCTGACCCCCTACAGCCCGTACACCTACCCTTACTTGTTTTTGTTGATACACTGTTACGAAAGTTGCTATATACTAAAATCTAGCGGATAAAATGTCCTCTTGTTAAGCATGACCAATCTTAACATGTCATTTGATAATATTGGATAGCTGATACCATTGTACAATCACTCAAATTCTGGGAGAAGAAGGAGAAAGTTAGAAGCCTATGGTTAATACATAAGGCTTCTGTGACCTGCCCGTGGAGCTCATAGTTCAGCCGTTTTCCGCCCCTCTTGGTATGGCGCTACTGTCAATTTGTAAAGTACCGTATTGGTGTACATATTGATGAATAAAAACAATTCTTTTAGGATCAAGGGTTTGAGAAATCCATATTTTTTTTCACTTTTTTCTTTGTAGGTCATTTTGAAGGTCATGATTCAATATGGCTGCTGTCAGGAATCAGAATGTCATATATTTTGGCTGCCATTACCACTAAATCAATGTATAGTACCAGTTTTTCTATGTTTTAAGCTGTGAGGGATCTGTCTCCAAGTCATTTCTCATCAAAGACTAAAATCTTACTCAACAAAACTGATCTGGAAGCCATATTAAATTTTGACCTTGAAAGGGATCTATAATGACCTTGAAGCAGAAAATGATCCCAGAAATGGATTCATTACACCTACAAACATAGAATAACTGCTCTTATACATCGATCTAGAGCTCAAAACATAGAAAACATGGTATTTTACTTGGATCTAGCAATAACAGCAGTTAAGATATATGATATTCTGGTTCCTAGCAGCAGCCATATTGAATCATGACCTTCAAGATGACCTTCAAATCAAAAAGTGACATAAAAAAGAGATTCCTCACACCCTTGATCCTAAGAAAATTGTTCTTATTAATGAATATGTACACCAACCGATTGCATATAGGCCTACCACGAGAGCTGAGATAACATTCTTGTTACTCAGTAGGGGCCATATTGGATTTTGACCTTGAAAATGACCTTGGAACATAAAATGACCTTCAGAAATGAATTCCTCATACTTAAAAACTTCAATAAAATGGTATTATAGTTGAAGATCTACCAAATAGAAGTCAAGATATGCCATATTTACTGTTTTGGGCGGCCATCTTGAATTTTGCAGCTACTGGCCACCAGGGGTGTCTACCAACTTGTAGCTGGTGCTTTTTGAAAATTTCCGGCCTTATTTAACAACATGCCAAATTTAAAAAATGTGTCACAACATGCACAATGTAGAGAATTAGGTCCCCAAATATTATGACCTGATCTAAAAAAATGCTTTTTTCACCAAAATCTGACCGTTGCCATGGCAACAAAATTTAAAAAAAAAGATATTTTATTGAAATATATATTTTTAGAATCTCCATACGTCCATGTTTACTATGGTACCTCAACCTGTACAGTATATTTTATATATGTTATATTCCCTGCAAATAACAATGCCAAATATTCTTAATGTTGGCAATAATGGCCTGAACCAGGTGCTTTTTCCCATAGAGACCAATGCTATTTTGTGGAAAATGACGCAAAAACGTCAAAATCTCAAAAAGCACACGGTCCCCAGGTGGGGACTTTTCAGGGAATGTTCCCCCATGTGTCCCGCATCATATATCCAAAAATCAGCTTTACATTATTTTATTCCGGGTTCCATGCTAAAATGCCTGTATTATAGTGTTTATTAGGGGATCTGCATAGCCGCCATTTTGAATCATGATTTGCATGGAATTATGGGACTAATGGTACAGTCTTGAATCTATAGAAAGCATGTCACGTTCAACATGGAATGTTTATCAATGCTCTAATATCAATTTCCATGTCATGTGCTATGCATCTTTCTATGACACAAATCCCCATCTTTCCCATCATGCATTTGGTTTTTCATGAATGATTTGTGGAAGCTCTGATATTGGTGGAAACATCCTCGCAATTTTTGAAAAAAATGTTGCCAAATATGTGTATATCAGATTTCAACAGAATCCATCCCAGCATGCACTGCAGTAGACATGCGCAGTGAGAGATGCAAATCCCCTATTGTGCCCAGAAATATTCTGCTAAATTAGGCAGCAATTTGGTCAATACTAAGTAAATTCGAGTGTATTCGGCATTGCATTGATTCTAGCAATCTGACTAGGTTGAACTGTATTTTTATTTTTTTTTCCGTCTGAAATTTAGGTTATTCAAGAAGATTAGCGAAGTTGAATTGTACATTTTTTGAAAACCTGACCCAATACTGTCGAAGAAGCAGAGAAGGGTGCGGGAGAAGAGGAGGGGAGAGAAGAAGTGAGACAGAGCTGAGGTGAAGCCTCCGGGGTTTAAATATAGCAGGATGTGGAGGGGGTTGACCCCACATCTTATATATAAGAAATATGTGATGTATTTCAGGGAAATGAGTCATAAGTCGCAAAAAATTGATTTTGAGATACCATTTTATTTGGAAAGAGGAGATCAAACCGATTCCAATGATAGTAAACAGTCTGATAATCCAATAAGTATTTCTAGATTTTAAGTTTGATATTTTCGTTTTTTGAAAAAAAAAGTTTCCAATATTTCTCGGGGTCAATAAACAGTAAAGTAACTAAATGTAGTCCATATGAGGACCTTTAAATTGAAAGGATATATTACGTACATCGTCCTGAAATTTGATACATCGATTGATATAGCTATAAGTAATAAACCCTCCAAAAATTACAACATTCTGATAATGTGATCTTGCGAAAAAAAACTTTGAAAAATATCAATTTTGCGACTTATGACTCATTTTCCTGAAACACATCACATATGATCTGTTAAAACCAACTGGTCACAGGAAGGAATATATCGTGGTTTTATATATGCGGATAGGCTCGATGCATTTTGTTTTAGTTTTGCAGCCGTAAAACACCAACAAAATGTTGTATGTAGAATATTTGTTATCAATAAGTCTGACCCAAATAGCGACTGACATACAAATTGCTCAGGTGGAGACAATACAGGTATATACATACTTTATGTAAGGTATAGTATCATAATGACAGACCATGATAAAATATCAAGAATAATATTGCCGTGATGGCATTAGTAATAGATGCATATGGGTGAAATTGCCAGAAAATGTACAATTCGCCTTCTCCATTCCTCTCAAATAACCCAAATTTATGACAAAAATCATGTTCAAAATCCAGTTCAACTTAACCAGAGACATTTTTTGAATTAAGGCAATATCAAATATACTCAGATATATCTAGTATTGTCCATATTTCAGTCTAATTTAGGAGAATATCAATGAATGAAATTAATCACCCAATTCTTGACTTCAGATTTGATTGGAATTTAGTTTGAAAGTCTCAATATTTCGCCCGGTATGGTGGGCTTCTTCAGGAGGTTTTAGGAGGTTTTAGGAGAATTTACTAAATGTGTACAGCAGCCAATTGTACATTTTCTGAAAATCTGACCCATATATCCTACACATATATATAACAATAACGAAGTAACAATACATAATATGGGATATGGAATAATTGTTTTATTATTTCATGAAAGGCCAATATAATAATTATTTGATATGATTACATTACAAATAATAGCGATTTTCATCGTAGATACTTTCAAGCACCGCCTCTCACATGAAACTCTTTTTAACATAGAAATAGTAATAATAGTATCAAAAAAATCTCTTCGTTCAACTCCTCTGCTTATATCTAAATTATTCTCCTTATCTCGTGTTACAAAATGTGATCCGTTTTAGGAAAATGAGTCATAAGTCGAAAAATATGGATTTTGCGATAACACCATATTTGAAAAGAGGAGATCAAGCTGATTCCAATGATAGTAAACACTAGGACAACTAATATGTATTTCTATATTTTAAGTTTGATATTTCTATTTTTGAAAAAAAAAAGTTTGCAATGTTCCGGATGGGTAATTACCAGCAAAGTAAGTAAATATACTCCATACAAAGGCCTTCAAAACGCAAGGATATATTTAATACAATGTCCAGAAATTTTGTACATAGATTTATATGACTACGAGTGCTAAACCCTCTAAAAATCAGAACATTCCAATAAAGACATCTTGTGAAAAAAACACTTTGAAAAATATCAATTTTGCGAGTTGTGACTCATTTTTTCTTGAAACACATCACATTAATGATTTCTTTCCTCTACACTTGCCTCCCAACCGTACCGCTCAATACCTATATATAGAAGCCTAGGTCATATCAACTCTGACGTGAATTGAATTAAACAAAACGTCATTTCCCCTTTGAAGTTTCAAATTAAACCCTGATTAGTATTCTAGGTCCGGGATCCCAATATACTCATCTTTAATTCGTGGCAAGGACACATCATATATGAAAAGGCCATTTGGTACTTTCCAAGTGGATTATAGTCAATTATTGATCAAAGACAAAGGCTATGAGTATGTATATATACCACCCACTACTAATGAATATTCATATTAATGAATTAATATTCATTAGTGGATACATTACCACCATTATATACCAAGATGTCTGAAGCATCCCCCATGCACTTGAGTAATGAGAATATTACCAATCACATAGCGTCAAGAATCTGGGTCCATGCTTAGTTCTATTTCATAGAATATCGTTCAAGGCATAATAATACATCTAAAGGGCCTAGTCCACTAAGTCGATTCTGATGCTATTTTGCGCCGCATAGGACTCAATTGCACTAACTTCTGTGAGAATCGCATGACAATTGGCTTAGTGGACTAGGCCCTTTTCCTAGACTTTTAATATCCTCAGCTTCGTGAAACTATAAACGAAAAAGTGTTAAATTGTAATTATTATATCCAAAACTCCAATTATTCGCACATGATGACTCCATGAGGAAACACATCACATTATCCACTGATCGCAGAGGTTCTTTTAAAAGTCAGTGTCCTTTGATGAACATTGATAAATATTCCTGGTATATAATGTAATCTACTTTAGGAAAATGAGTCATAAGTCGCAAAATATGGATTTTGAGATATAACCATATTTGAAAAAAGGACATCAAGCCGATTCTAATGACAGTAAACACTAGAAAAACTATTATCTACTTCTATATTTTAAGTTTGATATTTTTAGTTTTGAAAAAAGAATTAGCAATGTTTCTGGCTGGGTAATTACCAGTAATATTAAATATACTCCATACAAAGGCATTCAAAACGCAAGGATATATTTAATACAATGTTTCGAAATTCGTTACATGGATTTATATGACTATAACTGCTAAACCCTCTAAAAATCAGAACATTTCAATAAAGAGATCTTGTGAAAAAAACCCTTTGAAAAATATTAATTTTGCGACTTATGGCTCATTTTCCTGAAACACATCACAAATGATAAAAGGGCTTGATGTCGAGACATGGGCAAAAGGGAAAACCCAGACTTTGTTAATAGTTGCTAGGCGGCTGCTATTTTGTTAAGAACAAAGCATTTACGCTACTGATCTATCAGTGTGAAACGAGAGAACATTACAGAAAAAAATATATATATAAAATATAAGGGACACTTAGCATACTTATTGTTTAGAATTGTATGAGCCTCGATGGCAGGATATGATGAATAAAACCTATTTCAAATATATAAAAAAACATTGATAAATTGGTTAATATAGTATTTATTAGTGAACAAGACATTGTTGGGTCAAGGCACTCTAGGTCCAAACCCTCAGATCAGATAAGAAATATGGTATGTCAGCCTACTTTGCAAATCGGTTTCCTGGCGTTTTAATGGGAATATAATGACATTTTGCGGTCTTAATTGAATTATAATGACACTTTGCGGTTTGAGGCGAGAGGCTTTCCCTTCATTTGAAGGGAGTCTCTCAACTTTGGGCCTAGACTGAAGGTAAGTTGTGTGAAATTGGACTCCCGAGACGCTTGCAGGAAGACTAATAATTAACCCAACTTACTTTGACCCAACAATGTCGCATTCACTAATATGTTTAGGGCACATTTGTAATTATTCCCACTAACTCTAGGGGGTGTATTAATGTGACATAAGCCTCCGGTATTAATTCATTCCTCTTTAAATGTGATGTGTTTCAGGAAAATGAGTCACAAGTCGCAAAATCTTTTTTTTTCAAAGTCGTTTACTTACAAGATCTCTTTGTTGGAATATTTTCATTTTTGGAGTGTCTAGTCCTTGTTGTTGTGTGAATACACCTACTACAGTTCAAGACTGTTTATCAATTATATCAGTGCGTTTCTTAGAGCATTCTATTCAGTATATTTAGCTACTTTACTGGTAATTATCCACCCAGAAATATTGCAAACTTTTCTTTTTTTTTCAAAAATAAAAATATCTAACTAAAAAGATAGAAGTACTTATTAGATGTCCTTAATGTTTACATTCATTGGAATCGGGTTGGTCTGATCTTTTCAAATATGGTGATATCTCAAAATCCATATTTTGCGACTTATGACTCATTCTCCTAAAACGGATCACAAATACAATAGTCATTATTATTTCGAGCATACATTCATAGTCATTCATAAGTTATATTCATAGTATAACACGTGCAGGTGGGTCAGATCGTATGAAACTGTACAATCAGTACACATTTAATCACATCTGCTAAATGTCTTATAACTAAGTTTGGCTACTGCAGAGCTGGGAAAGCCATTACAAAAACATGTCTATGCACTAATCCTCACATGTCCCAATGCTCACAAAAAGTAGTGATCTGATCAATAAAGGGTGGTCTCCACTGGCTGTGATAAGCTCTGCGGTAAGCCTTACGATGGTGCTGTATTGGTGAGGAGGGGCGAGGTCCTACCTACATGGCCAGTGAACCATGTTGGCAGGGCCTCATCATTCCTCGCCGCCTACAGAACCAGCACAAACCATCGCAAGGCCTACTGCAAAGCTTACCGCAGGCAGTGGAGACCACCTTTAATTTAGCAGTATTTACTAAATGTGTAGAGCTGCCAATTGCATATTTTCTGAAAATCTGACCCATATATGGGAAAGCACTATACTCGCCCTGCAGACCCCAAAAATGTAATCTTTCACTAGGCTGTATTGATACTAATTACCATCATTTCTTTATTTCAGTCTTTGATAATTGTCTATCTTTAATTTCTATATTCAATTTTGCAACTTTTCACACAGGCACAGCGAAAAACCACCCATCTGGGCTGAGCATGCAGCATTCTGTTACCCAACCTGAATAAAAATCTGTTTAAAAATATATATGGGTCAGATTTTCAGAAAATGTACAATTGGCAGCGGTACATTTTTAGTAAATTCTGCTAAATTAGGCTGCAATTTGGTCAATACTAGGTAAATTCGAGTATATTCGGCATTGCATTGATTCTAGCAATCTCTTTGGCTAGGTTGAACTGTATTTTGAACTTTAATTTCGTCTGAAATGTGGGTTATTTGAGAGGATTGGCGAAGTTGAATTGTACATTTTCTGAACATCTGACCCATATATATCTGATGGTGGTATAATCTTTGTTTTTCACAATTAATGCTACTCCAGGGCCTGGAAAGTCATATGTGATGTGTTTCAGGGAAATGAGTCACAAGTCGCAAAAATAGTATTTTTCAAAGTGTTTATTTTACAAGATCACTTTATTGGAATGTTCTGATTTTTGGGGAGTTTATCACCTATAGTTGTATCAATCGGTGTATCAACTCTTGGGACCATTTATGTAATATATCCTTTTGTTTTAAAGGTCCTCATATGGACTACATTTAGTTACTTTACTGTTTATTGCCCCCAAGAAATATTGGAAACTATTTTTTACAAAAATGAAAATACCAAACTTAAAATCTAGAAATACTTATTGGTGTAATGGTTTAATTAAGGGAAATTATATATTAATTAATTAAGGGAAATCAATTAATATTAATTAATTAAGAGAAACTATATATTGATTAGGGATGTCCCTAAAGACATGGTTTAATTAAGGGAAGCTACATATTAATTAAAGATGTCCCTAACTAATGGTAGATGACATATGGTGAGCAGGGGGAGTTGAAATATCTATATTAGAACAGTGTGTAAAAGCCACAAAGGTATTTTAAAAAGTTTTTAAGTAAAATACTCTCCCTGTTTAGGTTCACTACCATTGGAATCCGCTTGATCTCATCTGTTCAAATATAATGGTATCTCAAAATCTATTTTTTGCGACTAATGACTAATTTTCCTAAAGCACATCACATAGAGCACAGTAGATGTCCAATTACTGACATCACTCTCTTCCTCCCCAACCACCATCTCAGGGTCGGGAAAGCTATTAATAGCGCAGTAGGTGTCCAATCAGCAGATTTGACTAAATGTGTAGAGCTACAGATTGTACATGTTCAGACGATCTGAACCAGGTCTATAGGAGTTAATTGGGTACATAATATGACGTAATATGAGGTAATGGTTATCAATTATGAATTATGGAACACAGGTGTTAAGTATGTATCAATCGTAATGATAACTTAGGATAGATTAGGTAATGTTATTTCGCCACCTCTAAGTGTGTCTATTTGTATAGGTATGGACACATGTTCTCCATTAGCATGATCCGTGCTTAGTCATGTAATACTATGCCACACCCACACACCCTCAGTCAGGGTTAATAAACGATAGAGACAGAACCAACCACTCCCTCATTATTTCTACACTACTTTCTAGAGGTATGTCAGATTTTCAGAAAAAGTACAATTGGCAGCTCTATACATTTAGGAAATTCTCCTAAATTTGGCTGAGAAATGATGAATACAGGATATATCTGAGTATATCTGGTATCACATTGATTTAAAGTATCAGTTCTGTTATGTTAAACTGCATTTTGAAGCTTTTTTTGGTCTTAAATGTGGGTTATTTGAGAGGATTTGTGAAGGCCAAATGTACATTTTCTGAAAATCTGACCCATATATAAGTCATATATAAGTCACAGGTATATCTGTCAAAATGTTAAACTGTATTTTGAAGCTCATTTCTGTCCTAAATGTGGGTTATTTGAAAGGATTGGTGAAGGTGAATTGTACAATTTTTGAAAATCTGACCCATGTATGTCAAGATACCTGGTGAGCTGACACACTGTTTTGCGTGCCCTTAAGAAAGTGGCGGCCCTGCAGGTCCCTAATTCTGCCTAAACACCCCCAGGGTCCCATATAATCATAATTATATAATTATAATAGCAACCGCTGGTTGAATGGAGTACATGGATTGATAACAATGCTTATTATAACCCTAACCCTAATCTTAAATTAGTTGTCCTAAGTCAGTGTAGGTAATAGATGAATCACATTAGTAGCCTGTACATGTAGCTGAGATGGTTCAAAGGGGGGGGGGCAGGGGCTGCGGGCCTTTGTAATTTACTAATAATTGAAACGTTATGGGGTTTGCTTGAAATGTTATGGGATAAATGTAGAATATAAATATATCATATAAATGATGAATAAATGATATAAATATATCATATAAATGATGAAACCATGAAATATTTGAAACCAACCGCCTTGATAAAGGGCCATTTAAGCCCGAAACGTCAGACCCCCCTTCTGTCCTCATTGTTTTGGGTTCCTTACTCCATCTTGATAATATAAATGTATTTTAGTAATTTATAAAAAAATATATAGTGTCGAAAATTGTTTTCCCATACAAAAAAAGCATATTCTAAATAAATCGGGGGTCTGGCCACGACTATCCATTAAATGGAACATCGTAGGACCTCTCCCGATCAGTAGTCGACCATTATAGGAAAAGCTACGACTGATCAGGACACAGCCCACACTGGCATCACAGATCGTAGAACTGAAAAAAAAAATTTTTCTATGTCCAAATCATACGACTAAATATCGGCGAATCGGCAGTGAAATCGACCCTGTGACTTCCAAATCGGGAAACAAAAAGTAACACGATTGGTCCTATGATTAGTCTTAGGATCCTACGACTAATCGGGGGTTGGAATTAAATCGTAGACATAATCTTAAGGTCAAATCGGCCGTAGATTGAGCTTTGTGTGGGTACCCCTTTACCAGTTAATACCCAGTGATTTCATTTCCTTCTTTGCGTCTTGAAGGCCTTCATATGGAGTATATTTAGTTATAACTTTAATGGTATTTACCCTTCCAAGAACATTGCAAACTTTTTTTTCAAAAATAAAAATATCAAACTTAAAATATAGTAATACTTATTAGGTGTCCTAGTGGTTACTATCATTGAAATCGGCTTGATCTCCTCTTTTCAAATATGGTGATATCTCAAAATCCATATTTTGCGACTTATGACACATTTTCCTGAAAGGGTCACATATTGATACCTCACACCGGTGGAGAATAGGCCCGGTGTGAAGTTAAAGTGGCTAAGATAGTTCAAATGAGTGGTCATGAAATCTCGTGAAACTTTGTCAGTGTAATCATATATGATAGGTATAGCAATATCTGAAGTATTGAGTACCAGCATTGCGTTTTCATTCAATGATTAGTGAATATGTGAGGTGTTTTAGGAAAATGAGTCATAAGTCGCAAAAAATAGATTTTAAGATTCTATTATATTTGAAAAGATGAGATCAAGCCGATTCCAATGATAGTAAACAGTCTAATAAAATAATAAGTATTTCTATATTTTAAGTTTGATATTTTCGTTTTTGAAAAAAAGTTTTCAATATTTCTGGGTGTCAATAAACAGTAAAGTAAATAAATGTAGTCCATATGAGGACCTTTAAAACCAAAGGATATATTACATACATTGTCTTGGAATTTGATACATTGATTGATATCACTATAAGGAATAAACTCCCCAAGAATAAGAACATTCCAATAATTTGATCTTGTGAAAAAAACACTTTCAAAAATATCAATTTTGCGACTTATGACTCATTTTCCTGAAACACAACACATATGTGTAATGACTGGGTCAGCTCTATTCATTTCAAATCCATGAGAACATGGTGAAGCCACGAAACAGTGCTGCCACAGGCTCCAAGTGGTCAGATATATAAATGACTTTAATTAACCCAGGAGTCTATGGACAACATTTGGTCGAGCCTTGCATTATGTAACTCCAGATGCCAAACCAACGGCCACTTTAAGATTTCTGCATGGAGTGTAAAAAACAATTTTGGTCCCTATTTCCACCAAATATCTGATATAATATGAATTTCATAGTTTTGATATCCACGGGAGTTAGTTAGGTAGGATATGGTGCACCAAATACTAGAAAGGAAGTAGAAATTCCGTTACTCGATAATCTAGCCCAGAACAGCGAGAAGTGTCACTTTAATACACCCACTATCATTCCCAAGATGTTCTAAATTGGTTTATCGGTTTGCTAGAGTCGCTATATCGCTTATGGGTCAGATTTTCAGAAAATGTACAATTGGCAGCTGTACACATTTAGTGAATTCTGCAAAATTAGGCTGCAATTTGGTCAATACTAGGCAAATTCGAGAATATTCGGCATTGCATTGATTCTAGCAATCTGTTTGGTTAGGTTGAACTGTATTTTGAACTTTATTATCGTCCGAAATTTGGGTTATTTGGGAGAATTGGCGGAGTTTAATTGTACATTTTCTGAAAATCTGACCCTTATGGACATAGTTACTACTCATACCAGAAGGCAGGTGAGAAGTGGTGATGCAACTGGTACTTGTGGGGCAGTTAGTTAGGCCTATCTTAGCGTGGAACAGGTGGATCACCGAGCAAAACCTATCTTACTCAGCTCTTTATCTCTATATTAGGAATTGCCACTTACCTAACCGAGTGCCTCGCGAGCCCTTATAGCAGATTAATTAGTCAGATATAATTTCTTCTGCTCGATAATGGCAAATCTAATGACATGACGTGCAAGTCCGATTTTGACCTCTTTGGACTTATATTTAACGTCGAATTTCCCTTGGTTTTTTTTTAGCTATAACACTGTTATGTAACATTACGTAACATTGTGTAACCTCGTTAAATATTAATTATCACCCATTAATTATTAATTATATTATCTCATTACTAAATTCGCTAATTATACTTAGCCACTCAGTACTGTGCAAGTCTACTTATTCATGCTAAGCCATAGGTATTACGTAAGGTGTCCGCCCCCTACTCAGTACCCACATCCACGAGGAAGATTTGTAGTTGGATTCTAGTTCATTAAATCACTTGCTTCACTCTTCTCACGAAGACCACACGTTTGTTTGTATTCTTCCATCATACCTTAACACTGGCGGACAGCCCGCTCGATCTTGGAAACCTAAAATCTCACACACAGAAGCGAGTTCTTTCCGTAAAGTCCCGTTCTTGTGTATAGATGTTCTGGACGTACTTGACAAGTGGGTCAGATCGTCAGAAAATGTACAATTCATCTTCACCAATCCTCTCAAATACCCCAAATTTCAGACGAAAATAAAGTTCAAAATACAGTTCAACCTAACCAAACAGACTGCTAGAATCAATGCAATGCCGAATATACTCGAATTTACCTAGTATTGACCAAATTGCAGCCTAATTGTGCAGAATTTACTAAATGTTTACAGTTGCCAATTGTACATTTTCTGAAAACCTGACCGAAGTAATGATTATCGGCTTCTGAAACGTATTCTTTTTTAAAGGAATTCAATAACTCCACTGAAAACAATTAAACACTCACTGTAAATATTATAAACATTTTTATTGCGATTGTAATCTTCGATCATCCACATATTTCAAACATTCTGTAGCACTGATAAGGAAATACTTCCTCCATTCATACATAACTATTTTCTATATCTTCCATTTCCACAGGCCCTAAGCATGATTCCTAAGCATGATTCCTAAGCATGATTCATGCTTAGTCATGCAACCGTATATACTATAATTATGTCGCAGATCTTACAACCGGTCTATAATTTGTGATCACTTGAAGGGTCCTTTTTTAATCAAGGTTTAGCACTAATACCATAAAAAGTATAATCAGTCGAACACCGTAATGAAATGAAAATTTGCAATTCTTGTATTTCAATAATATCTTCATGAGAGAAGCACCATTGGACGGACCATTATCGTACACATTCACCAAAACTACTACACGGACCTATAGATACTACAACAAGTTTAATTGTTTAAAAATAAAACACCTCTCAAAAACTCCAAATGAATTATGAAAATCGTAATACATGTTTGCAAATCAGGAAGTTTCATCGGTGACCGTCATACACAGAAAGATATAAAATAATTTTCCTTCCTTCCACTTAATCACACGTTATTGTGATAAAACAGTCAATAAATAAATTCGTATTCACACGAGAGTTTTAGTTCTGTACCGGTACAATGCTTCAACAGCATTCCTATTTAAGAGTGAGGAGAGTCGTCCCACTGAGCTTCGTTTCTTCTCGGGTCGCAAGCAGTATTGGTCGAGTTCGTCCCATCCGCATCTGTTGGCACAGCACTCGCATGTAACACCCATCCTATATGTGACACCATTGACTACAATGGTTTCTCCACGTTTGTCCAAGAGTTGAAGAGCGTTTGCCTTAGTAATGAAAGGGCCACCTAGCGGCAGTTTCTCCGATGTGAGGGAATCTATAAATCAAACAGAGCGACCTTAAAACCTAGCCTTTGAAAGTGTGTGGGTGAAATTGTCAGAAAATGTACAATTCGCCTTCACCAATCCTCTTAAATGACCCACATTTAAGACAGAAGTGAGCTTCAAAATGCAGTTTAAAATAACAGAACTGATCCTTTAAATTAATGCGATACCAAATATACTCAGATATACCCGGTATTCTTCATTTTTCAGCCTAATTTAGGAGAATTTCCTAAATGTGTAGAGCTGCCAATTGTACATTTTCTGAAAATCAGACCCGTGTACAAGAGACAATGCCTAGTGCTATCGACCACGAACAGACCAAGGTTATGGGTTCCCAGTGCCAGCATGATTCTATAAAGTTTAAGAACATAGGATCCAATGTTTGGAAGAAGTCTCTATGGTCGAATGGTTTGGTGCATGGGAGACTGTTAAAGTATTCCACAGGGAACCTTTTCTTGCTTCTGTATATATCGTAATCCGAGGTATTCTGGGAAATGGAGGCTCTTTCAGGAATCCATAAATGGGTCAGATTTTCAGAAAATGTACAGTTGGCAGCTCTACACATACTGATAAATGATGAATACAGTGTATATCTGAGTATATTTGGTATCGCATTGATTTAAAGTATCAGTACTGTTATGTTAAACTGCATTTTGAAGCTGATTTTTGTCTTTAAATGTGGGTTATTTGAGAGGATTGGTGAAGGCGAATTGTACATTTTCTGAAAATCTGACCCAAATATTAGCGCAATGCTGTTTCTTGGTAAGAAGGCGAACACCTCACTGAGATGTACGAGATATTTTATAGAACTTTTACGCCAAGGTAGTATCTTCAGTGAGAGAATTTGCAACTCAATGAATCAAGCGTAGGTTCGTAATTGTTCATACTAAAAGCAGAAGCTTTCCACTGATCGGTGTTAAATTGACTTAAATATCTAATTATATTTGATCCGTTTTAGGAAAATGAGTCATAAGACGCAAAATATGGATATCACTATATTTGAAAAGATGAGACCAACACGATTCCAATGAATGTAAACATTAAGGACATCCAATAAGTACTTTTATATTTTAGGTTTTATATTTTTATTTTTGAATAAAACGTTTACAATATTTCTGAGTGGATAATTACCAGTAAAGTAGCCAAATATACTCAATGGGATGATCTAAGAAACGCACTGATATAATTAATAAACTGTCTTGAAATTTGGTAGATGTCTTCATACAACAAGAAGGACTAGACACCCCAAAAAAGAAAATATTCCAACAAAGAGATCTTGTAAGTAAACGACTTTGAAAAACACCAATTTTGCGACTCATTTTCCTGGAACACATCACATATGCGATCAATATTGACATCAAAGACAATTACTATGCATGTATTCACATAAGAATATAAGCTAACCGAATATCTCAACACTAAAAGGACTATGAACAAGACCCGGTCCGAAAAAACCCAGATGCTGAAACTCACTGCACGAACTAATGCTCAAGATGATAAAGAATTGTGACACGACAATTTGTCCCTGCACGAAATGTGTCACTGCACAAAATATTGCCCAGGATGGTAAGGAATTGTCACGTGTCAATTTATCGTCGTACCATGATACAATTATTCATCCTGGGTTATTTTACCGAGATTCACGAGTGCAAAGATATGTGAAAAGATTGATCAATAAGATAAAATCTACAAATAAAGTTACTGTGGGGTTTGGGGCCCCAAGCACTATCATTTCATTGTCTTCATATACATGTATATCTTTTACATAATATCTTTATGGCAGAGCCTAAAGGGTGGTCTCCACTGGCTGCGGTAAGCTCTGCGGTAAGCTCTGCGGTAAGCTCTGCGGTAAGCCTTGCGATGGTGCTGTGTTGTTGAGGAGTGGTGAGGTCCTGCCTACATCGTTCACTGACCATGTAGGCAAGGACCTCGTCATTTCTCACCACCTACAGAACCAGCTCAAACCATTGACGCAAGGCTTACCGCAGAGCTTACCGCAGCCAGTGGAGACCACCCTTAAGTTACTATATGTGATCCGTTTTAAGAAAATGAGTCATAAGTCGCAAACTATGGATTTTGAGATATCATCATATACGACAAGAGCAGATCAAGGTGATTCCAATGATAGTACACACTAGGACACCTAATAAGTGTCTGTTTCTATATTTTAATTTTGATATCTTTATTTTTGAAAAAAGTTTGCAATGTTTCTGGATGGGTAATTAACAGTAAAGTAACTAAATATAATCCATATGAAGCCCTTCAAAACGTCAGGATATATTTAATACAATGTCCCGGAATTTGTTACATGAATTCATATGACTATAACTGCTAAACCCTCTAAAAATTAGAACATTTCAATAAAGAGATCTTGTGATAAAAACACTTTGAAAAATATCAATTTTGCGACTTGTAACTCATTTTCCTGAAACACGTCACATATATACTTTCTAGGCTGTCAAATATCAATGTATATTCATGAAGAGGAGATATAAGTTACCTGATTCAGGAGCCTGAGGATCCATGGTCTCAGAGCGCTTGCCAAAAGGCTCAAAGAAGCCTTTCCCGGCACACACCAATGAAAGTATCTCTGACAGGTTGTTACCACAGATACCAGTCGGGTGGAGGTAGTCCGAGGTCCGGCAACGCTGCGTTTGACCCGCCCTCAATGTGGGGAGCAGAATACAAAGGAGCCAGACAGTGAGGCAGAGATGCAATTGGGGTGCCATGGCTGAAAGGAGGAGAGACATAACACGATAAGTCTTAGCCATATATATATAGCACAGATATGTGGGTCAGATTTTCAGAAAATGTACAATTCGCCTTCACCAATCCTCTCAAATAACCCACATTTAAGACAAAAATGAGCTTCAAAATGCAGTTTAACATAACAGAACTGATACTTTAAATTAATCCGATATCAAATATACTCAGATATACCCGGTATTCTTCATTTTTCAGCCTAATTTAAGAGAATTTCCTAAATGTGTAGAGCTGCCAATTGTACATCTTCTGAAAATCTGACCCATACATATGTATTCATATTGGATATATTGTCCATGAATACGTTTACACAACTGAGGCATCACTTTGAAGGGATTGACGTGGTCCTATAGTAATCATCCCCACTCTTCTCATGACTAAATTATGTCAGGATGACATAGATCTGCAGGTCACTTTTGATGTAGTCCACTACAACCTGTCAAGGCTATATATATATCGCCTCTGTTTTATGTCATATGGAACTGGTTACGTACATGTATGATGGCTTTGTGTGGGGTATGCATACTAGGTAATCCAGTAGTGGGGTATAAATAGAAGAATATGGACATAATAACGTGGGCGGCGCAGACTAAAGGGGTGCGGGAATCTGTTTTGTGAAGGACAAATGGGGTAATCAAATGTATTACTATTTTGAATCATTTTCAATCTATTAGAGTGGTGTAAAGGGCTCTAGAGATTGATTCTCGACATTCATAAAATGTTGCAATTGACCACTGGATGATGGAGAGGCTAAGTGAGTGAGTGAGATTGGTTGCTTTACGCCCTTATCGACACATTTAATATGGTTATATCAAGGGCGGGAGAGCTGAGAGGGAGTGAGTGAGTGAGATTGGTTGCTTTACGCCCTTATCGACACATTTAATATGGTTATATCAAGGGCGGGAGAGCTGAGAGTGAGTGAGTGAGTGAGATTGGTTGCTTTAAGCCCTTATCAACACATTGAAGGTTATATCAAGGGCGGGAGAGCTGAGAGGGAGTGAGTGAGTGAGATTGGTTGCTTTACACCCTTATCAACACATTTAATATGGTTATATCAAGGGCGGGAGAGCTGAGAGGGAGCGAGTGAGTAAGATTGGTTGCTTTACACCCTTATCAACACATTTAAGATGGTTATATCAAGGGCGGGAGAGCTGAGAGGGAGTGAGTGAGTGAGATTGGTTGCTTTACACCCTTATCAACACATTTAAGATGGTTATATCAAGGGCGGGAGAGCTGAGAGGGAGTGAGTGAGTGAGATTGGTTGCTTTACACCCTTATCAACACATTTAATATGGTTATATCAAGGGCGGGAGAGCTGAGAGGGAGGGAGTGAGTGAGATTGGTTGCTTTACACCCTTATCAACACATTTAAGATGGTTATATCAAGGGCGGGAGAGCTGAGAGGGAGCGAGTGAGTAAGATTGGTTGCTTTACACCCTTATCAACACATTTAAGATGGTTATATCAAGGGCGGGAGAGCTGAGAGGGAGTGAGTGAGATTGGTTGCTTTACACCCTTATCAACACATTTAAGATGGTTATATCAAGGGCGGGAGAGCTGAGAGGGAGTGAGTGAGATTGGTTGCTTTACACCCTTATCAACACATTTAAGATGGTTATATCAAAGGCAGGAGAGCTGAGAGGGAGCGAGTGAGTGAGATTGGTTGCTTTACACCCTTATCAACACATTTAAGATGGTTATATCAAGGGCGGGAGAGCTGAGAGGGAGCGAGTGAGTGAGATTGGTTGCTTTACACCCTTATCAACACATTTAATATGGTTATATCAAGGGCGGGAGAGCTGAGAGGGAGGCAGTTTATGATCATACCCAGGAAATAGAGATAGAGAAGAAGGGAGAGAGAGACAGAGAAAAGGGACAGAAAGGCACTTTAAGTTCATACCCAGGACCATGGAGAGGTTAGGTTTTAATGTTGTTGCTTAATCTATTGCCTTTTAATATCCGCCATGAAAGTGTTGGGGTTTTAACCACCTAAGGCAGAGATTAAAAAGATTAATAACCTCCATTTCAAGCCTGCTGGTGCACTGTTAATGTATATAATGCCCCGTCTTAGCCTCTGGATTATACACCAAACAGTGCACCAGCAGCCCCTCAATGTCGGGAATTAATCTAGATCTATATGTTGATGATAAGCTGACACAACTCATAAACATTTTACCAAACTATGTGAGGAGAGAAATTCATATCCCTGAAAGTGCACATCATCTAGCCCAAATAGACTCAAATTTAGATCAAAGAAAACTTCCAACCAGAAGCCATTCATCGGGAAGGAAAACAAATAAAAATACCAATTCCGAAATCCTCATTATACCGGAATAGTTTCTCTTACAAGGCGAAAGTGGCCTGGAATTCACTATCAACTGAAAACCAGGCCCTAGAATCACAAAAACAGTTTGGGAAACAAATTGAAAATTCTTATCGAAATCGCTTAGAAAACGCTAAAGAACAATAGAAATTTAATTTAGCGGTCGGGGACATGAATTTCTTCACAAAGCTAAAAGCACACACCTGTTTAACTGTTCGCTTCACTGGTGTTACATGCTTTATATTCTGTTATTATTGGTTGATATTTGTGACATTATCATGTAATGCAGCATTGCTGTAACATAAAAATTTACCTTATTTTGTAATTTTAATGTTGTACTTTGAATATGTACTCGAATCATTATAATTCTCAAAGTGTATGAATTGAGATAACATAAACTGAGTTATTAGTCTTAGTACTACAAGGCTAATTAAATCTGACATAAAAAGTTACTGTACTGTACTTTGTGGCACCTATATACTAGTGTCTAGGCCTAACCAGAATCATTATATATTTTAACAGATTTTGTATTTTTACCTTGACGCCATGGTCACTCACTTGTGGCACCAGGTGCCGCTAGGTAAATCAAATCCCGAGGCGTGACTGCCAGTTTCTCTATTCAGAGAAAGGATAGTTGCTCAAAACGGCACACGATCACCTTTTTACAGTGATCTGATACATCTACCCATTTCTGTTGCCACAGAACGCCCCCTAAACCACTCTAGATCAATGTTTTAAAGTAAGACAGTCATCATAGCTTGAATAAAGGAGTAATGGGCGTTTTCCTTCCTTGCCATGCGTTGGCCCTTCTCATACCACTAGTCTACACTAGCAACATTCACCCTCACTCCTCCACTCAAGGTTCATATAGCCTAGTGGTAAGTCACTCGCACAGAGAGCTCAGGATTGCAAGCTCAAGCCTTGGCCAGTGCAGCTACTGTATCTTTTATCACATAGATGGTATGTTATTCCACAGAACTCCAGAGACCTCGGAGTTCTGTGGCCAAAGGGACGGCGGGTGGGTTGGCGTGGTTGGTGAGGTTTAGTGGTGATGGGAAAGGCAGGAGAAAGTAGGCCTACGCATATCCATATAGGCCTACTGTTTTACACATGATTACCCATCGATAATCAATGGGCTATCGATTCTACTAAAGAAAAAATTAGGCGTTCAGGCCAGCGCTAGCATATCGCCACTCTTCCTGGATTATATTTTGGGTTTTTTTGGACGAATTTTATTCAGGTTGAATAAACTGGCTTAGGCCAAACTTAATGTAGCTCGGATCAAATCCGGTATCCCGCTACACCCTGAGATATTGTCTATTACATTGAATACAAAAATGTGTATGAAGTCAAATTTCCAATTCAATTACCATAATACATAATGCAACATGATAGTATGAAGGAGGGGATAGTTATGTGGATGAGATGAGATGGGAGAAGAAGGGAGAGAAAAAGAGAAAGAGAGGGGGGGGGGGGACGGAACAGATATGCATCTCAATGTTGTAAGCAATTTGTTTCAATCAGACTATTGTCTGGCCAATATAATTTCGCGGGGTGTTAAATTTGGACATACTCTGTATTATAACTTGTGTGTAGTTCCCCATTAGTCACTATAAACTTTTCTATACTTCTTCTTTAGTAAAGGTAACAGCGGGAATACATGGAATTTTATTCGACCTTTTTATCACATGTATTTCGTACTTATGTATAGTGATGAATAAACAATTTTCAAATCAAATCAAATCAAATATAATATATGATAGTGACATTCGTTCTGACTGACCCCCCCCCCCTACCCCTGGAATGTAATTTAAATCAATATAATATCCGCCTTGGTGTCGTTAATCGTCTGTTATAAACATTACAATATATGGGTCAGATTTTCAAAAAATGTACAATTGGCAGCTCTACACATTTAGTAAATTCTGCTCAATTATGCTGCAATTTGGTCAATACTAGGTAAATTCGAGAATATTCAGCATTGCATTGATTCTAGCAATCTGTTACGTTGAACTGTATTTTGAAGTTTATTTTCGTCTGAAATTTGGGTTATTTGAGAAGATTGGCGAAATAAAATTGTACATTTTCTGAAAATCTGACCCATGTAAAGAAAGACCATCAGTAATAGTAATCTAAGGAATCGCATTAATGCCTGCGTTATGCAGCCAGTGTTCTTGAACAATGATCAAATATATAAGAGGAATATTATGATTAAATATATTAGAGGAATGGCATGACACCATGGGTGGGGTACATAGCTAAGTAATCATATACATACATTGTCGGGATATTACTATCATACTATTTTGGGATGTGATTACGAAATCCTACATGACAGCTGACTTGTCTCTGAGTCTGAGAATTTGGCGGCATGCCAGGAATGTTTTTATGCTATTAATTAATTTAATGATATTCATGAATGGAATGTGAGCTAATGGATACCACTCAGATGTTGGTAGACACCCAGGATGGAACAGTAAGGCTGTTTAGTCATGTGACTTGGTTATGGTGTTAGGATTGTTTAACGGCAATGAAGAGTTATTTGATTAAAACTGCCTTCTCTGCTATTACGACAAAACAAATCTTACCAACTTTGCTCATATTGTGATATATAGGACTGAGTTTATCAATATTCTACTGCTGTTATATGTTTATACAAGAGTTACTCATATTATGACTTACAGGACTGAATTCATCAATATTCTGCTGCTGTTATATGTTTATACAAGAATTACTCATATTATAACTTACAGGACTGAATTCATCAATATTCTGCTGCTGTTATATGTTTATACAAGAGTTACTCATATTATGACTTACAGGACTGAATTCATCAATATTCTGCTGCTGTTATATGTTTATACAAGAATTACTCATATTATGACTTACAGGACTGAATTCATCAATATTCTGCTGCTGTTATATGTTTATACAAGAGTTACTCATATTATGACTTACAGGACTGGATGTATTACTATTCTGCTGCTGTTATATGTTTATACAAGAATTACTCATATTATGACTTACAGGACTGAATTCATCAATATTCTGCTGCTGTTATATGTTTATACAAGAGTTACTCATATTATGACTTACAGGACTGGATGTATTACTATTCTGCTGCTGTTATATGTTTATACAAGAATTACTCATATTATGACTTACAGGACTGAATTCATCAATATTCTGCTGCTGTTATATGTTTATACAAGAGTTACTCATATTATGACTTACAGGACTGGATGTATTACTATTCTGCTGCTGTTATATGTTTATACAAGAATTACTCATATTATGACTTACAGGACTGAATTCATCAATATTCTGCTGCTGTTATATGTTTATACAAGAGTTACTCATATTATGACTTACAGGAATGTATGTATCACTATTCTGCTGCTGATATATGTTTATACAAGAATTTGAAGTCTAATTGGCCGAGTGAATATGCCCGCCGGTGAGCGATAATAAGTGAAGTCTTCATTGGAAAGGATTCGAGTGGTTCCTTCAAATACAAATGAGGACGTTTTAGAAATTATTTTATGACAATTGTGAACTGCCTATAATATATGATTTTAATATATTCGTTAATGAGATCGGTAAAATAGATATATATAGATCATCATTAATTTGAAAAAGGTGAGTGATAGTGCTGAATATTATTTTCTTAGAACCTGGGCCATTAAGAAAGTCATGTTTATACCAGTCCATTCCTGCTGTTATAAATGAAACAACTGCTAGAACACTGTTATATCTGTGACTGTGACTAAGATACCTTGCAATAAGATACTATAATTCACCACATAGATATTGTATAAAAGACACTAATGCAGTTAGGTGCTGTATCATTAACACACATGTACTGGTCCATGTTCGATGACATTGGTTATCTGTGACCCTGTTTTATGGTTATGTGACTATTGTCTGTATTTATTTGGTTTCTTTTGTTCTGTTGATATGGTATAAGATATGTAAAGATATGTAACTGTTGGACAAACTAGGATTTTTGATACGAGAGCAATCAGATATATCTGAGATTTTGGACTCTCTGATTATGCGCACGGCCCCTCACTCATAGTTGATCAAAATTTCTGTCACCAATTTGTCATCATGTTCTTGTCTTATTATATGTAAAATCCCCAAAACATGCTGTATATTAATATCTTCCTTATATAATTAATGTATCTTATTTAACTATATGTATGTGATAATTCTGAAGGTAGATGTTCGTTATGGACATATAGACTTGTAATTTTGTATGACCTGCTTCTAATTGATGTTGTAATTAACATGTATATCAAGGTAACGTCTTTTTTTCTTTTTAAACATAAACATAGGCTGAAAATATCATACATGTATGAGAGCTTACAATAAAAATTAAAACAAACAAAAAACACAAAGGGTAGATTGGCAGGTAAACCAAGACCAACATCCAAGTAGAGACACCCAGGGCAATTATATCATTTCGGGAGGCGTGGTGATATTCTCTGATTTTATGAATTCTTTGATAAATAGACTGTCAGAAATTCAGTATCCATAGACCATATTACATTCGCATGGATCCTCTTAAAAACACATCCTATGTTCATTGATAATGGTTGGATAAACATCATAAGGATTGTTTGATATATGACATTCAACAAGGGATGGTTACGCTTATGGTGGAGCCATGAATGGCATAATTCTCCAAACCCTTTTTGGCATCTTTTCTATACGTGGGTAAAAGTTCTTACTTTATGGTTTTTGCTTTTAACTTATCTAGTGTTTGTACTCGCGCTCAAAGCTCTGATGTCATAGCTGCCCTGCTGTAACCAGGGCGAGCTTGAGCACTAGTCCATACATAATCGATACAGCAGTACATGGGTCAGATTTTCAGAAAATGTACAATTGGCAGGTCAACACATTCAGTAAATTCTACTAAATTAGACTGGAAAATCGTCGACACTAGGTATATCTGAGTATATTTAGTATTGCCTTGATTTAAGGAGTTTGTTCGGTTATGTTGAACTGTATTTTGAACCTGATTTCTGCCTTAAATGTGGGTTATTTGAGAGGTTTGGTGAAGACGAATTGTACATTTTCTGGCGATTTCACCTATATGGGCAGTGACGTCATATTGGCCTATGCAACGCTAGCCTATAGGTCCACAGTTTACCACATGCGGTAGAGACTAAAAGTGTTAATAAACCCTGCCCACACACAGCCGATTTGCCTCCCGATTGCCCCCACCCGATTTGGGTCTTCAGATGAATCCTAGGATTTCATTTCCAATCCTGGCTCAACAACGTAAAACATGATTTGAAATGAGATCATAGGATTCATCAGGAGACCCAAATCGTGGTGGTGGGGGGGGGGGTGGAATGGGGGGGGGGATCGGCTGGGTGTGGACAGGGTTTATTAGCCTCCATTTCTGGCCTGCTGGTGCACTAATAGTCAGAAATGTCGGCCATTATAATCCTGACATATATTTAGCAACCTCATCCAACAGACTTTTCTCCCTTAATTCGATCTTAGACTCTCTAATTCTTTCACCAATCGAAAGGGAATTGCCTCAATAACTACATGTGTGAGTTTAAAAGAAATCCGAGTCCCAGATGTGAAGATATTATTGAAATTAAAAAATAAAACGACTCAAAACTGAGACAAATATAAAAAGGCTGCCTTCACTGGGATTCAAATTCACAATGTCCAGATTGGTAGTCCTAGATGCTAACCACTTGCTAACTTGCTAAGGTGCTAACCGCACTCTAGAGATCATGCATATTATTTTAGGTTTTGTTTAATCCCCCATTTTCCTCATGGTGAATGGGGAGAATGGGGAAATACATTTTGAAAGTCTCTGTGTTAGCTGCAGGCGATTTAATAATTAAAATTGATTATAAAAATATATCTTGCATCTGCGATCTATTTCTCTAATATGCAAATGCAGGACTTCTAGGTCTGCACGCTTCCTGGATGTTATTTCCTGGTAGTGGGCACGATATCCTTGTCTGCATGTGTCATATAAACAATGAGCCGACACAAAGGGAAATGATTAGTATTGTTTATATTCTGCTAATTACAAAGAAGCATCGCATGTGACCCCCAACTGCAGTTGCGGTGATTCAATATGTGATCCGTTTTAGGAAAATGAGTCATAAGTCGAAAAATATTGATATTGAGATATCATTATATTTGAAAAGAGGAGATCAAGGTGATTTCAATGATAGTAAACACTAGTACACCTAATAAGTATTTCTATATTTTAAGTTTGATATTTTTATTTTTGAAAATGTTTCTGGGTCGGTAATTACCAGTAAAGTAACTAAATGTACTTCATACGAATGCCTTCAAAACGCATGGATATAATTAATACAATTTCCCAACATTCATTACATGGATTCATCTGACTATCAGTGATATACCCACTAAAAGTCAGAAGATTTCAATAAAGAGGTCCTGTGAAAAAAACACTTTGAAAAATATCAATTTGCGACTTATGACACTTTTTCCTGAAACCATAGAAAATATCCCCCATGGGGGATATTTCTATGCTGAAACACATCACATGATTATGTCACAATATAATTGAATCATCGCAACTGCAGTTAGATCATAAAGTGGGCCTTCACATACACCTAGCCTATAGGTCACACACGTGTACATGACTATATGGGTCAGATTTTCAGAAAATGTACAATTCACCTTCACCAATCCCCTCAAATAACCCAAATTTCAGACGAAAATAAATCTAAAAAACAGTTCAACCTTACCAAACCGATTGATAGAATCAATGCAATGCCAAATACAGTCGAATTTACCTAGTATTGACCAAATTGCCGTCTAATTTACTAAATGTATACAGCTGCCAATTGTACATTTTCTGAAAATCTGACCCATATATACTATAAGATGTCTTCATGTAATACAGTTGTATAATATATATACAGGTGAAAACACGGCCGATTTAAACAACGGGCCAGGGGGTTCAAATCATGCGATTTGGAATTTTCCAAACTCTGAAATCGGGATGCTTTTTCTTGTCCACAGTTGGCCGATTTGAGGGCCGATTGCTGCAAAATACTAAATCGGGGCTTCTTTGTCGTGAGCTGGTCCACACTATCCCGATTCTGGGGCCGAGTTGGGGGCCGATTTAAATTGACGCAAGGTGGGGTCGTCAGCAGCTCTTAGCTCACTCAATGTTAGATGCATATGGGCCAGATATTAAGAAAATGGACACTTGGCAGATCAACACATTTAGCAAATTCTGCTAAATTAGACTAAGAAATCGTCAACACTAGGTATATCTGAGTATATCTGGTATTGCCTTGATTCAACAATCTGTTTGGTTATGTTGAACTGTATTTTTTACATGATTTCCGTCTTAGATTTGGGTTATTTGAGAGGATTTGTTGAGGCGAATTGTACATTTTCTGGCGAGTTCACCCATATTGGGATTGAATGTAAGAGGACAGAGTGAATTTATTTTTATTTGGCCTGAAATGCAGGGAGAATTGGTGTGGGAATATTTTGTGTCGCATTTCAACATGGAGAATATCTCCAAGATCATTTTTAATAAAAAAACAACAACATTTATTTATATAATTTCGCTCTTCTTAATAATTGTTTAGACCTGCCTAAATTTAGTGAAAAATTTAAATATATACAGATGCTGTTGAATTGCAGTAAGCATTAGTTGTGTTTTAATGTCGCCGTTACGCCATAGTGTCGTTGTTCCGCCAATGACATATAAAGAGATCCTCCTATTTTAGTACAGTAATTGTATAGAAATTACTCACTTTATTGTAATTATTGTATACTGCTGTCAAAACCAGCTCTCTTCATGTATACAGAATCAGCACAATAACACCCCTCCCCCTCCCACACACACACTCATGTTAACACTGTGACCACACCAATCAAGAATACGGCTTTGCCTATTTTTAAACCGCTTTACCTCATCATTGGGACATTGTTTACATATCTGTGTTTCAGTATTTATATAATAATAATAATAATAATAATAATAATAAGATTCTTTTATTTCATGACTAGGTTACAGAAAAATACAGGTAGTACATGTCAGGTCTGGACCTGGTCTTCCCATGCATGCCTAGCTACAGAGGGTTGACTAGCTAATTTAGGGGTTGACTAGGGGTTTGGTTGTGGGGCTAAGGTTGGGGGTTGGTTTACATTATATAATATCATAGAGCCTCTTATTGAGTGAGAATCATTCAGTTCTAGACTTTGCATGTTTGAGGCAAGAAGTTGACAAGAAGTTGACTCTATAAAATAAACCATTCTACACGACTCAGTTTCATTTGTAATAAAATTTGAAATAAAATTTCTAATTAAATTTGTAATGACATGTAAATATGACAATGTTTTAGTAACGCTGAACTGAGTCATCCTGTATAAGATCAACATTAGATATATAAATGTTGATGAGTGACTCTATACTGAGCCACCCAGTACATGAGGTTACATGAACATGAGTGAGAAAACTCAAATATGGACTTTGTACTAAGCCCTTTGTCTTGTAGCGTATACATGCATATAAGAGAGTATAAGTAGCACTAATATGTATGTTCAACAAAACTAAACTTATAATAAAATACAAGTAGTACTAACAAGTATATGTAGTAGAAGTAATAAAAATGTCATTACAGCATTTATGCACAAAAGTGTTGAATGGCACAAAAGGTAAGATAAGTAGTAAAAAGTAATAAAAAACGTCATTTCAGTACTTATACATAAAAGTGTTGAATGGCACAAAAGATAACATAGGTAGCATAAGTGTTAAAAGTGCTAACAGTGGTTTTATACAAAAGTTATCAGTGGTTATACTTTGCGGATACTTTCTAGATGTTCAGTAGTTTGTAAGGAATTTTGTAAAGTCTTTTCTGTCAATACATACATGTGCCTCAGTTGGGAGTTCATTCCATCTGGTTTGACACTTATAAATTATAGAATTTGTTATTTTTGTTGATGTGGGCTGCAGAACTCTTAGGTTCCTTCTATTTTTTGTATGACTGCGAGTTTTTAGTTCTCTCTGGTCCAAGTTGTTTTGCTGTGATGCTAAGTAGTGAGCCATGTTAAGTACATGGATATTTCTTCTTTCTTGTAGTGGCATTATGTTGAATATTGTGTGTTGGTTATCCATGTTATCGTATTTTGATTTGTTTGAAATAATTCTTAGGGCTGAATTTTGGAGTGTTTGTAGTTTAGTCAGTAGTGCTTTTGGGCCTGAATCATATATAAAATCACAGTAGTCAATTTTTGGGAGTATGGCCATTTTGTATAAGTCTACTTTGTATAGCTCTGACATGTATGGAAATGATCATCAGAGATCATCATCAATATTAGATCATATGGAATTCATCAATAATGTCATCATGACAGTGGTTTCTTTGGGAAAACAAGTTTCCAATTCTGAAAGTGATGCGGTAACGCCAAGGTAATGATGACTGTAAAGCGACTGAATGATTTCTGTACCACACAATCACGTTACAGTCATCTTCCCTAAATATTATAATAGCATATCCTAATGTTTTCTTTCATATAGCTTCAACTTAAACTTATTACAGTATTCCTGGATGCTTTATGCCTCCACGGACACATAAATAAACAGTCCTTATGAATGAAAAAGGTGTTAAAACCTAGCAAAGGTTTATGAACTGAAACATCCGAATCCCGCTTTACCTCATCATGTATAAGTAGGTGTGGACACAGTGATTAAGACATTTTAAGATATAGCAGCGTAAATGTACAGTGTAGATATGTAAAAGTATATACCCACATGTTGTTCTATTCCAGCTCGATCATTTAATCAATCCATATGAGCATTTGAAATACCTATATCGACTTATGGCCATATGAAAGAAAAAGTCCCATTTGACGACATTTAGTGAGAATCAACCATACAAATATAAGGTCACTCAGTCTACAATATACTTAATTGTGAAAGGCTTGCCATCCATAATTGGTAGGCCAGGTACATTGATTGTCCTTTCCCGTCTCACCCACAACATATAGTAGGCAGCTAGGACCGCACTTATAAATAACTTGTTTGAAGTTTAAAAGTTTGGAAATATATTCAATCAACAAGCAGAGTGGTGTGGAATTCAAAAAAACGTCATATGGTGAGCCCTCATTTCCAATATATGACGTATATATATATATGCTAACAAGGGGGTAATCCCTGTGAAATCTCTGGTTGAGAGACTATCCAATGCCCATCCATTCTGTGTGCACCGAATGAACAATGCAGCCCTTCTTTGGTTATTTACATGCTTTCAATGGGTTCGGAATTCTCACTAGTGAAATACATAACTCTCTAGTGAAATACGCACTGTACATAACTCACTCTAGATCAGTTGTTCTCAGAGCAATGCGAACAAAACATTATGACTCTTCCTACAAACTTGACAAATAGAGGCAAACTTTGATAAATAAACTAAGTATTCGCTTTGATATTATAATATGTCTGCCCGCAAATGGAAATTTGAAGGCCTGTCTTATCATGTCTGTGAAACATTGTCATAAATTAGGCCTAATTAACTATATTCCTTTAAGTGGTATATTACTTAGATTATCTCTTTATATGAATATCAACTTCGGCATTGTCATCTCGCGGAGTATGTTCTAAAGTATTGTATTAATTTCTTGTAACATCAGGCAATTCTGAGAATAGCATCAGTGATGTAATGTCCTTAGTCCTGAATAAAAATATTTTTCAAATCATGTATTACATGAGTATCTTCTTTAAACACCCATCGTACTGATAATACTGAACAGCTATCGCAGCCCGACTGATTGATAGAAACTAAAGAAACTTCCTGACATGTGTGATGTGTTACAGGAAAATGAGTCACAAGTCCCAAAATTGATATTATCCAGTGTTTTTTCACAGGAACCCTTTCTTGGAATGTTTTCGTGTTTGAGGTGTGTAGCGCTGGTAGTGATAGAAATCCATGTGGGTCAAATTTTCGTAAAATGTACAATTAGCAGCTGTACACATTTAGCTAGTTCTGCTAAATGAGGCTGTAATTTGGTCAATACGAGGTAAATTCGAGTATATGGGTCAGATTTTCATAAAATGTACAATTCGTCTTCACCGATCCTCTCAAATAGCCCATATTTAAGACAAAAATGAGCTTCAAAATGCAATTTGACATAACAGAACTAATACTATAAATCAATGCGATACCAAATGTACTCAGATATACCCGGTATTCATCATTTTTGCAGCCTTATTTAGGAGAATTTCCTCAATGTGTAGTGCTGCTAATTGTACATTTTCTGAAAATCTGACCCATATTCAGCATTGCATTGATTCTAGCAACATGTTTGGTTAGGTTGAACTCTGTTTTGAACTTTATTTTTGTCTGAAATTTGGGTTATTTGAGAGGATTGGTGAAGTTGAATTGTACATTTTCCAAAAAAATCTGACCCATGTACCAAATTTCAAGGTGTTACATTGCAGGTATACATCCATATCGGAGGCTATCGTAAGAAGTATATTTCTAGTGATTGCCCATCAAGAAATATCGCTAACTTTGTGTTCATTCATACGAAAAACATAAATCTGTGTTAGATGTCCTATTGTTTACCATCATTGGAATAGGTGTGATCTCATCTTTCCAATGATATATCTCAAGATCCATTTTTTGCGACTTGTGGCTCATTTTCCTAAAATATATCACATATTTCAGTGATGTATGATATGGGTCAGATTTACAGAAAATTTACTATTGGTAGCTGTAAACATTTAGTAAATTCCTCTAAACTAGGCTTCAATTTGGTCAATACTGGGTAGATTCGAGTATATTCGGCATTGCATTCATTCAAACAATCTGTCTGGTTAGGTTGAAGTGCATTTTTAACTTTATTTTCGTCTGACATTTGGGTTTTTAAGAGGATTGCTGAAGGTGAATTGTACATTTTCTGGCGACTTCACCCATATGATAACCCAGTCAGCAAGACTTGGGGTGGAGGAAAGATGGTACACTGGTCTGCCCACGATGTGGTTTGAACCAATAACGCTCTGGTCAAAAGCCAGCACCATAATTTTTCATGGGTCAAATTTTCAGAAAATATACAATTCACTTTCACAGATTCTCTGAAATAATCCAAATTTCAGACGAAAATAAAGCTCAAAATACAGTTCAAACTAACCAAACAGATTGCTAGGATCAATGCAATGCCGAATATACTTGAATTTTCCTAATTTAGCAGAATTGACTAAATGTGTACAGCTGCCAATTGTACATTGTCTGAAAACCTGACCCATATAACCCATGCATACCCTCCACCGCCCCGCCCTAAAAATCGATCAAGCACAATATTCCTTTACTATAAGGTACAGAAAAAACTCGCATAAAGACCACCTCTCTATAGAGACCGCCCCTCTATTAAGACCAGTTTCTCTCAGTCCCGAATTGCTTTCCTCTTATTAGATTAGCCCTTCTAATGAGACCACTTCGCTATGAGACCATAACTCGTTCAGTCCCAAGTGTGGTCTCAATAGAGAGGTTCCACTGTACTTCGAAATTTTGTCTTGTCAAAGGATATATGGGTCAGATTTTCAGAAAATGTACAATTTAACTTCAATTTTCTCAAAGAACCGAAATTTCAGACGAAAATAAAGGTCAAAATACAGTTCAACCTAATCAAACAGATTGCTATACAATACAGATTGAACTAAACACCAATCAACTCCAAAACATTTAATTTAAATTTGATTCAAAGAGAGAATCGAAACCCCAGCAATAGTTGATCAGTACAGGTGTTCAATTCAACTTCGCCAATCCTCTCAAATAACCCAAATGTCAGACAAAAATAAAGTTCAAAATACAGTTCAACCTAACTAAACAGATTGCTAGAATCAATGCAATGCCGAATATACTCGAATATACCTAGTATTGACCAAATTGCAGCCTAATTTAGCAGGATTTACTAAATGTGTAGAACTGCCAATTGCACATTTTCTGAAAATCTGACCCATATATATATTAGTAGCATTTAGCCACAGCTTTTATTACTTTATTTATTACATATTGTAGTAAATAAATGTAAACTGAAAAGCTGTTGCCAAAACCAAAGTACACGCCACCTTGAATAAAGTACATTTTTAATTTCCATAAATTATCTTATATTAATATGAGAATGTAAATGTACTGTACTGTATTGTACTGTCCTAAACAGAGTTGATGTATAATATCTATTTTTTCACTATTTGTTTAAATCAGGCTGTCCTGAAAATATTCATACCATTTATACGTGTGGAAATGTTGTAGACCTGAATAAAATATTTTCTAAATCTAATCTAAAAATCATTTTGTCGGGGATCAGATCACATCGTTTGACTTCTTTGCATTCATTCATTTTATGACCGATGTTTCCGCAACCAAGTGGAATTGCTTGAGGACGGAATAATTATACGAAAATTAACTAAACCCGAGAACAGACAGGTACATATAAATCTGTTTCAAATAGCTGTATCAGGTCTAAAAATATATACACTCTGGCCCCCCAAATGTCTCTATAGTCATTGTTAGACTTAACTATAAAAGGGTTATTGAGTATTTATTATTATTATTATTATTATTATTATTATTATGTTTTTTTAGAATAATTTTTAAAGTAATATATCAAAAGTGGCACATATTCATTTACGTAAGTGTTCATTTCTGTCCCGCTAAGAAGGTCGCACAGTCAAATGAGAGGCTATATTCCAAGCCAGCAGAGATTGTGTTCATGTTATTTCTAAAGTTCTAACCTTTTCTTTTGTAATACAAAACATTGCACGACGATTTTGTGTGTTGGTTCATAGAAAACACCACCACCTAAAAAGCAAAATAATCTCACGGGTTCCGAGCACTTGTGCAAATTATCTTTAAATGATCTTTGATAAAGGATAAATGTTAGCCCGAAACGTCGGACCCCAATAAACTCAAGCCAAAAACTCGATTGTTTTTAAATATCGAATTTCAGATGACTACCTTCAGAACGCTCAAAACATTGAACGAAACCTTTTCATTTGTAATATATTATAGGTTATAAATATAAAAACTTTAAATGTATTTCCCGAATAAAAAAGTATCACTCTTTTATTTCCCGAATACAAACTTGTCAAATATAAATAAATGAAATAAATTTATTTCGAGACTATATTTATCATTCCATCCCCTATGCCTTTTTCCAGATATTATCTGTAAATGATCTTATTTATTTGCCGCTGTGACGATAATTCTGACCGTATTAAATAATGTGGCCAATAAAAACATTTAAAAAAAAACAAAAAGTATCGAGTATCTCAAAAAAAACTAACACAAATCGGGCGACAAGGGCCACCCTGCCCACACACAGCCGATTTGTCCCCCGATTGCCCCCCGATTTCGGTCTTCCAATGAATCCTATGACTTCATTTCAAATCCTGGTTTATGTTATTTCAAAACATAAACCATTATTTGAAATGAAGTCATAGGATTCATCGGGAGACCAAAATCGGGGGGCAATCGGGGGCCAAATCGGCTGTGTGTGTCCACCCCTTTATTCTCCCCAAGTACACCTTACAATACAATACAATATATTAAGCTATCCATTGGTGTTTTGTACTAAATTCTTGAAAGACAATGCAGGTGTGTAAAGTAGCCTAAGTCACTTACCTCTGAATAGTGAATGTTAGTGTGAGGCAGTCCGAGCTGTTTTGCCTGCCACAGACCAGACACAGGGCGCCTTTATACTTCCACAGCTCCGCCATCGGCTCCCAGCCAATGACGTCACAACTCCAAGGCCCCCTGCCGGAAAGGAATCGCGCGCTCTTGAGCTTGAAACCTTTGAATGTCCGCCCATGCTGAAAGGTAGAAGTGGTTTCAGTTTGTGGGCAGTTGTGTGGGTGGGTGGGTAGGTGAATCTTATTACATGTAGAGTATATATATGGGTCAGATTTTCAGAAAATGTACAATTGGCCTTCACCAATCCTCTCAAATAACCCACATCTAAGAAGAAAAATTATTAGGTTCAAAATGCAGTTCAACATAAGCAGACAGATTTATTGAATGAATACAATACAGAATATACTCAGATACACCACGTATTTATCATTTTCACTCTAATTTAGCGGAATTTGATAGATGTGTATAACTGCAGATTGTGCATTTTCTGAAAATCTGACCCATAAAATGATTTCACATAGGGACAAAATCAGTATATCATAAACATGGCAATAGGGAATTAGGGGAATAGACAATCATTGTTACCATGTCGTTGTGAGTTGGGAACAGTTGCAAACTTACAGAGTACAGATACTGTATAATTAATCGCAAGTATATGTATGCACTTGCGAAACATATATGTACTAGGTTCTATTTTATTTTATTTTATTTTTTTTATCCAAAATTCTGCAATAGCGGCGGCACGTTTCATTTGACATGAAAAAAGATCTAGATCTAGATCTAGATCAAAGTACCAGTATATACTAATTTTAACATTTTTAACACACTTAATATTGATTTAAATTAATCATAAGCATCACATAATATGATATACAGTGTAGATTTAGGTTTTGGGTTTTTCTGTGGCCGTATTTAAGATAAAGTAATGCACACAAAATACAATAGTTCGCTTATAAATAAAAGCAAAAACTTGAACTGCTATTTGATTTTGATTTTGAAAATATTTTATTCAGGACATAGACATTTCCACATATCAGTACGAATATTTCCAGAATAGCCTGAATTACTGTTTTACATTACATTACATCGAAGTTCAGTCAAAGAAAAACAGGAAGAATTAATAAAAATTATAAGTAGAGTATAATTGTAAATTCATTTCTCTCGATATTATCACCAAAATGATCTGATCAATAGTATCATGCTAAGTCACGTTACTCATCTGTACAAGAGAATTCATATCAAGATATATGTTTGCACCTATTATGTACATTTAAATATCCCGTTCATTCCTTCCAACTGGGATGCTACAAAGTAACAGAAAATTCCTTGTTCTTTTCTTTTCAAGTATTATAGCGAGACATATAAATTGGCTACAATATCAACATGACAAGCATTACCTCCAACCATCAGTATGTTTCAGATGTTTTTTTGAGAATCTCCCAACTACTATTCTTCAATTTCAACGATAATTTATTCCAAACTCTAGGCCTTTTTAATCTAGAGCTTTTTTCTGTCATATTTTTCAATAATTTTGGGCAAAATCCAGATTTGCCCTGGAATACAAGACGTCGGAGTCAAGTCGTCAACCTATAACCCAGACTGCTTTTTATTTCCGAAGTGATTAATAAAATGATTGAATTGACAACATCATACTTGTTTTAATTGGTTGCCATGACAACGCAAAAAAACCCATAAAACCCCATGATCTGTGACCCTGCTCTATAGTTCCTAAAGCAACAAACCCAAATTGTCTGGATGTCATCATTTAGAATGTTCTACTCAAAAGGCCGACAATAGGGGATTTGCATGTCTCACTGCGCATTTTTTTTTTTGTTAATTACCATTTTGGCCGTACAAATTACAATATAATACAAAAAGCGCCTGTCCAAGTTGTGGATGTGTTCTCACGTCGCCTCAAATCAATACTATATTTACCTTACACTTCGTCATTATACCTTTACAATTACGCTACTACAGGTTTACACAATGTTAGATTTCATCCTTAGTGTTTGCTTAATCACGGCTCTTTTCACCTTACAATTCTTCATCTTCCAATTCAAACTATCCAACAAGAATTAGTTTTAATCTAATCAACTTATTAGTGTCATAATACCGTTACCATTATATGCGAACAGCTACAATTCCATTTAGATGCTGTTTGTAATCACTATCGCCTAGCCCTTACAAGAGCTTTTATTAAAAACGGGGACAGATTAAAAACTACCACTTGGTAGTATCTAGATTTCAATAATTTCTGTTAGCTTTAACCAGTATAGGTCTTTCAGTTGTTTGCTAAAGCCTGCTGGGTCATTACAATTGCGAATTAATTCCGGTAAGTCATTCCACAGGGTTATTCCTCTGTAGTAAGCACTTTTACGCATTCGTTCCGATTTAGGGATGAATGTTTTGAACGTGACACCTATTCTATTTCGGAGTTCCTTCACTCTCTCGCTCGTATCTATATAAGCCTCTCTTTTTCTAAACAATGTCTTGATAAGTGCAATTTCCCTTCGGTAATCAAGGGGTAATATCTGTCTATGACAGTGCATGCTGGGATAGATTCAGTTCAAATCTGACCTACAAATTTTTAGCAAGAATTTTATAAAAAAAATTGCAAGAATGTTTTCAACAATATCATAGCTTGTGTAAATGATCTATAGAAACCAAATGCATGATGGGACACATGAAGATGACCCATATAGATAGCCTACTCTTCCCGAACAAACTTACGTTTGGAGAAGTTGGATCATGATATTACCACATATTATATATGGGTCAGATTTTGATAAAATGTACAATTCGCCTTCATCAATCCTCTCAAATAACCCACATTTAAGACAAAAATGAGCTTCAAAATACAGTTTGCATTAACAGAACTGATACTTTAAATCAATGTGATACCAAATATACTCAGATATATCAGGTATTCTTCATTTTTCAGCCTAATTTAGGAGACTTTCCTAAATGTGTAGAGCTGCCAATTGTACATTTTCTGAAAATCTGACCCATATATATGACTGAGACGGCTGTATTTAATAGGGGAATTGCATGTTTCACTGTGCATGTATATCACAGTGCATGCTGGGATGGATTCAGTTCAAATCTGACATACAAATAGTTAGGCAAGAATGTTTTCTTAGCTTGTGTATAATGATCTATAAAAAAAAAACCAAATTCATGATAGGAAAGATGAAGTCTTCTTTTATGGAAAGGGAAACGTGTCAAGCACACGGCTGTTTCCATGTGTAGTTCATGCTGAACACAGTTTATGTTTTCTATAGTTTTTACACTGACAAACAACTCTTATGTTATTATAATTCCATGCGAATCAAGATTTGAGATGGCAGACATGCAATTCCTATATTGGGGCGTTCCTGTCCAGTATGTGGGTCAGATCTTCAGAAAATGTACAATTGGCAGCTATACACATTTAGTAAATTCTTCAAAATAGGCCGCGATTTGGTCAATACTAGGTAAATTCGAGTATATTCGGCATTGCAATGATTCTAGCGATCTGTTTGGTTAGGTTGAAATGTATTTTTAACTTTATTTTCGTCTAAAATGTGGGCTATTTGAGAAGATTGGTGAAGGTAAATTGTACATTTTTCTAAAAAACTTACCCATGTTCATCGATTCTGAAACTAGATACTTATCAGGGATGGTTTATTAATAGGGGATTTGCATAGCCGCCATTTTGAATCTTGATTCGCATGGAATTATGGGACTAATGGTACAGTATAAAATCTATAGAAAACATATCATGTTCAGCATGGAATATTACCAGTCCTCTAATGTCAATATCCATGTGTTTTACAAGTTTCCATACAACAAGACTTCATCTTTCCCATCATGCATTTGGTTTTCAATGATCATTTATACAAGCTATGATATTGGTGAAAATATTTTTGCAATTTTTCATAAAAATGTTCCCAACTATTTGTATCTCAGATTTCATAAAATCCATCCCATGATGCACTGTACCAGACATGCACAGTGGCACATGCAAGTCCCCTATTAAACGAAATGAATTTTACCTGAATATGAGCTATTGCCCATAGTGAGGACGGATGGTACTGTAACAGAGGGAGGAGACAAGGTCCAGACATCCGTTTCTAATTAACAGAATCACGTTTCATCGTATTTGCACCTGACAACGTAACACGTGTTGACAAGTAGGCAGTTATATTACTTACGTATACGATAGGCGTTGTTGTTAATTGTTAATCAATGATACGTAACATTGTCTCCAATGTAGTTGTAATGGGTAGAGAGAATGCAATACGATGATACAACACACGGTACACTGAACGATATTGGCATGAGTTGAAGAAGGAGGCATGCACAAGAACTCGGAAATTTATGGAATGAGGATTTTCTTTTCTTCTTCCCATGCTGTCTTCTTCCCATGCTTTCGTTTGTTGTCCTAGATCTTCACCAAGTTTTTCGTCCTTGTGGCAGATTCGGTTCCAGTCCTGTCCAGAAAGCCACATTCCTCGAGTGTTGCAGTTCACCGCATACAGCGATAAGCTTGACCACAAGGCTAAGACTAAGGCTAAAAGTGTTAATGGGAAACACCTAACCCCTAAAAGTTAGGGGTCATTAGAGCTTTCTGGACAGGACTGGTTCTCTAATCCGACACAATTGCTGTTCTGTCAGCCATAATACTTTACCAACTTTTTCATCCTTTATGCTAGGGCTAGACCAAGGTTTTCGTCCTTGCGGCAGATACGGTTCTCTAATCCGGCACCATTGGTTTACCATTAGCCGCAAGGTGAAAACTGGATGGGCCGTAATGAAAAATCTCTTGGTGAAGTTACACCTTTTGGCAGATACGGTTCTCTATTCCGGCCTCATTGGTTTTCTATCAGCCGGTAGCCGTAATTAAGTTACTACTTTAGCCGCACAAGACCAGCCATAAGGTGAAAGCCTCACTTCTCTAGCTGCATTCTGATAGGTCAGTTGGGTAACCTGCATTAAATTGTGATGTGTTTCAGGAAAATGAGTCATAAGTCGCAAAAAATGAATTTTGAGATATCATATTTGAAAAGATGAGAGATCAAGCCGATTCCAATGATGGTAAACACTCGGACACTTGATATGTATTTCTATATTTTGAGTTTGATATTTTTATTTTTGAAAAAATAAAGTTTGCAATGTTTCTGGGTGGGTAATTACCAGTAAAGTAACCAAACATCATCAATATAAAGGCCTTCAAAACGCAAGGATATATTTATTACTATGTCCTGAAATTTGGTACATAGGTTCATATAACTAAGTGTGCTAGACCCTCGAGAAATCAGAACATTTCAATAAAGGAATCCTACGAAAAAGTCACTTTGAAAAATATCAATTTTGCGACTTGTGACTCATTTTTTTAAAAACACATCACAATTTATACACACGAACATGTTTGAAAGGACTCGATACTGATTCCCAGTTGCCGAAATGTTACTATCGATTACAAAACTTCCTTTTCAAATACAATCAGATAAAGTTCAGAATCAGAAAGATCAGTATTTGCTACCCCTGAAAATGTATAATTCCGAAGATATTCGTATAGGAACAATTGTTAATTATAATGGGAAAAACGCCGTCCTTCAGCGGAAGGGAGCATGTATGAGCAGTGGTGCTGGATGTACCTTTTCTACCTCCTTTTTGCCTATAGTGAAGAGCCAACTTCCTAAGCCAGGATCGTCGTATCAACTTCCACGGTCTACATTATACCATAGCTTGTTGTTTCAGGGAGTTGGGTCAGCTTACCCTATCTTGATGTAATTAAGTAATAGATCCCTGCCTAGAATGGGCTACAACCACCTTAGGCTGAGAAAAAAGGGATTATTGACCTCCATTTTGGGGCTGCAGTTTTCGCTTTTTTTCTGTCTGACATATCTAGAAATCTTCACAAAGTTATTCTAAAACTGCATTTTGTCACGTTCACTTTTTATATTGAATTACAAAATTTGTCATTACGTAATATGTTACCAACCTAGCATCATCGTTACTATCGAAAGGCAGACCCTAGTCTATAATAATTGTGATCCTTTTTAGCAAAATGTGTCATAAGTCGCAACATATGGATTTTGAGATATCGGTAAAGTAACGAAATATACTTCATATGAAGGCCTCCAAAATGCAAGGATATATTTAGCACAATGTCCCAAAATTTGTTACATGGATTCATATGACTATGAGAGCTAAACCTTCTAAAAATCAGAAATTTCATTAAAGAGATCTTGTGAAAAAAACACTTTGAAAAATATTAATTTTGCGACTTGGGACTAATTTCCCTGAAACACATGGAGAGCTTTAGTATGAGTGAGCATCAACTATGGACAATATTGTCCATATATTTCCAGGGTATATTTTTGCATCAATAAGACGGACCCTGATTTGTCCAAAATTAAAGAAAATATATACTTTTGGGATGATTATTTTTATAAGATAAATCTAAAGGTTCTTGTCCACTAAAGGTATGATTCCACTGGCTTGCTTGTATATGTGCACATGGCTCGCTCTTGCTGCGCTTGTTTATAGTGTGCTTGTCATTCGCTCTTGATCCGCTTATATTTTTAGCGCAATACAAGCGCAGAGCGATTCTACTGGTGCGCTTGTTTCCTATATGAAATCAATAGCAAATGCGTTTGTGCGCTCTCACTGCGCTCTTGGTCCGCTAGTTTAACAGGCAGAAAGAGCGTTGTGTTGCTGTGCTCATATCAAACACGTCAGATATGAGCGCAATGTCCTGCGCTCTTCTAAAGAAGCGCACATAGCCACTTATTAGAGCGTACAGAGAGCGCAGTATCCGATTCCATTAGACTGCTCTGGTTTTGCTCTATCTTCGCTTGTTATGCGCTCAAGACAATAAAAAAGAGCGGGCCATGAGCGGGCCAAAAGAGCGAGCCAGTGGAAACGCAGCCTAAAGGTCCGATTCCACTGGTTCGCTTATATATGTGCTCATGCCTCGCTCTTACTGCGCTTGTTTATGGTGCGCTTGTCATTCGCTCTAGGTCCGCTTTTATTTTTAGCGTAATACAAGCGCAGAGCGATTCTATCAGAATTCTACTGCTGCGCTTGTTTCCTATATGAAATCAATGGCAAATGCGTTTGTGCGCTCTTACTGCGCTCTTAGTCCGCTACTTTAACAGGTAGAAAGAGCGTTGTGTTGCTGCGCTCAAATCAAACACGTCAGATATAAGCGCAACGTCCTGCGCTCTTCTAAAGAAGCACACATAAGAGCGTATAGAAAGCGCAGTTACCGATTCTATTAGACCGCTCTGGTGTCGCTCTAAGTTCGCTTGTTATGCGCTCAAGATAATAAAAAAGAGCGGGCCATGAGCGGTCCTAAAGAGCGATCCAGTGGAAACGCAGCCTAAGCCAATTCTCATGCGATTCTCACGGACTTTAGTGTAAAGGGGTCCTCTCGCATGAGAATCGGCTTAGTGGTATAGGGCCTTTACTCCCATATTTATCTAGTCTACTAACAATTCTATATTATAAATAAATGTCAATTAAAAACCCGCGGATCCATAGTTGCCAGTAGCAGACCAAAACTCAATATATCAGATGATACCTTAGAGTATAAGGGGACTTTTTTTTATAACATGTTTTATTCAGTAATTTAGCAACAATACATTACACTCTCACCCCAGGGGTGGTTTTCGTCGTGCCCTGTAGAAATCTATGTTTTTACATCGAGATGATGTATTACTTTCATACTAAGAATGTTTTTAAAAGTACCCCAGAAGATTTTTAACATTATTTTATAAAAGAAATGTAGCTGTAAGTTACAAATTTAACTATAGGTTATACAACATCACACAGTGGACGCTGGATGATTATAATGAATGAAGTAATGAGATGAGTTTGAAATATTGCTTTATCAGTCTAGGCCCAAAGATGGGAGAGTCCCTTCAAACGAAGGGAAAGCCTCTCGCCTCAAACCACAAAGTGCCATTCTAATTCCATTAAGACCGTAAAATGTCATTATATTCCCATTAAAACGATGAGTCTTAGGCGAGGAGACCGATTAGTGAAGTAGGCTGACATACCACTCTTATCTGATCTGAGGGTTTGGACTTAGAGTGTTCTGATGAGGTAGGTATCCTGTCTAGTGAACATCCTGTCTATTTAGAGAGGTCAGACTATTATTACTCAAAGTGATACCTATGAAAAGACACCCAATACGTAACTGCCCATGGACATGGATGATCAGGTTGTGTCGCCGATGGCCCACGACGGCCCACGACGGCCCACGACGGCCCACGACGGCCCACGACGGCCCACGACGGCCCACGACGGCCCAACAGTCATGAGAGACGAAAAAGACATTTGACAAATACGTATTTAATCACGATTTTAATAAATGGATACAGAACAAAACAGAGCAAAAGATATAAATCCTATAATGCCATTGTGCATGATTGTGGTTTGCGCTCTCAGTGCAAAGTCCATGGGCATGCATATCTTGATTTGATTTGATTAGAATACTTTTTATCTCAATTAATAAATTGCTTGAAGAGGGTATTCTTCAGGAGGAGGGCGGTTTTCAAGCCCACTTATTGCGTCATTACAGTTATTAGTTGTGATGTGTCTCAGGAAAATGAGTCACAAGTCGCAAAATCGCACAAGATCACATTATTGGAATGTTCTAGTTTTTAGAGAGTTTATCACTTATAGCTATATCAATCGATGTATCAAATCTCAGGACCATCTATCCTTTCGTTTTAAAGGTCCTCATAATGGACTACATTTAGTTACTTTACTGTTTATTGACCCCCATCATAAATATTGGAAACTTTTTTTTCAAAAACGAAATTATCAAACTTAAAATCTAGAAATACTTATTAGGTTATTAGACTGTTTAATATCATTGGAATCGGCTTGATCTCATCTTTTCAAATATAGTGGTATCTCAAAATCAATTTTTTGACCAACCACTTTATATGATTTAGTACGTTAAAGTATTCATAATCCAGTTAAGCGATTTACCATATGGTATCAACAACGTTCAAAGGTGAGATAAATATTTTATTGTACTTGATACATTGTATTCATTTTTTTCTTTCACATTTTATGTATACATTGATAGGGTTAATTGGCTCAATGAGAAACTAAAATAAATTTTTGCCAGATAAACTTTTATTCTGTGGCACCCTTTATGGGCTAAAACTTCATTGGATAAGCATCAGTCTTGGGAATAAATATAAGCCCTATTTGAGTCTATTAAAAATTGTTTTAGGGCGGTGGGTTGGGTAAAACCAAGTTGTATGGGCTGAAGCAATGGCCAGAATGCCCGTGTCCAGTTTGCTGAGTCATGTGGGTTTGCCCAGGAGCCTGTAGGTGGCGTTAGTGTTCCTATTTTGCAGACAGGTGGCGTGACTCTTTCCCAAATTAACTTCAATCAAATTGACTATAATTGGCTCAATGAGAAACTAAAATAAATTTTTGCCACATAAACTTTTATTCTGTGGCACCCTTTATGGGCTAAAACTTCATTGGATAAGCATCAGTCTTGGGAATAAATATAAGCCTAACACAGTGTATTCTTCAAGGATGATGAGGCTCTTGTATCCACATCTTTAGTGTAGAGGTCTACCGCTCCCGACCTCCAGGAGCCTTGATACATGATTGCGTCTCTCGGGACGCCAGCGCGACTACATAACATCGCACCTGACCTCCTCATGGAGTGGATCGAGAACCTATCAGCCTTTGATGAGCCAGCCCTAGCCAGAGCCCGCTTTGCCAGTTTGGTTATCACTTCCGGGTTAAAGGGGGCATTAGTAGTCGGATCTATGAAGATAGGGGCATGCCGGGATGCTGGGACCAGAGATATAGCTTCCAGGGTCAATGAGACCGGACACATAGCACTATTTTCAGATTTAAGTAATTTGATGGTATGGGGTCGAGATGGAGTGATGGTTTTCGCCGATCTAACATGAACATAAATGGCATCTTGATCGATATCCAGATCTGAGCGAAGAACAATATGATGGGGTGTAGAGGACATAAACACATTACTCTGTCTTAAGAAGGTGTAGAGACAGAACAGCAGGGCAGCGCCTGCTATCATGGAACGAGCGGAGCCGTTGCGGAGGTGGTGAATCATCGACATGAGCTCATGTTTGGAGAAAAAGGGAGCCTGCTTAGGAACATGAGTTGAAGACTTAGTTACTGCCCTCAACATTATTTTCACCGTACGGTCGTCAAACACTGTGGTGGGAAGGCCCCAGTCAGCCAGGAAGGACCGGGCACCGGAGAGATAATTTCTTACGGTCTGAGTAGACTTGAAGGAGTTAGCCAGGTATTGTACCAACAGCACCAGCTCGGGTACAGTTGGATTCTTCCAGTCTCTTCCAAACCTCAGCATGAATGATAGATAGCACCTGCTCTGGTTCCTACGGTTGGCAGCTGTCCCTTCTGCCAGTGCACCATTAATGGATTCCAGCGCCATGCGGTATAGTGCTGTGGACGCCAGTTCTGCAATTACAACATAGTATCGAATAATTGTCTTAAATCAACATGGTTAATTTCTTGGAGATTTCTGTCTTTTACAATACCTTGAGCCTTTTCCTTCAGTGCCTCATTGAAAGATGCGCGGCTCAGTGCATCCGCAAGGATCAAGCTCTCGCCCGGGGCGTGCCTGACCACTATGTCGATTTCCCTCCGTACTCCAAACATTGCTAGCTCGCGGCTGCATTGGGCCAGTATTGGGTCACGCGTCTTTCCTGTCATGATCACCCAGGCCGCCGCCGAGTTGTCAGTTGTTATGATAAGCATACCTTCCTTGAACTCGGGCGGGGTCAGTGATTTCGCGGCCACAACAATATTGATTGCCTCCAGCCTTGAGATGTGGTGCATTTCTGACCACTGTTCTGGAAATGTAAAAGAATAGTATGATACAGGTGAAAATCCCCCTGCCCCTTTAGGGCATGCATCGCACTCCAGACAAAGTTCTGTTTTGCTGGGCTGTATGAGGACCTTTCTGTTCAGGATAGAAGCACATTGAATAAACCACTCAATATCCCGTTTCATTTCATGAGATATTGTTTTGATTCCTGAGGGGGGCATTGATCTCATCTGCTCCAGTATTCGGGACATAAATTTCCGGGCATGAGCTACGCAGCTGCTGATGTAAGCTAATTTTCCGGCCAAGCTTTGGATTTGGCGTCGTGTTGCAGCCCTTTTATTCATCCACTCTTTGGCCTCTGCCAATATTTCTGCTAGTTTTTGTTCAGGGATTGTAATTGTCATGTCATTTACATTTAATGTGTAGCCTAGGAAATCGATAACTTTTACTGGACTGACTGATTTCTCTGGGGCAACTTTTACTCCTAATTCTGTGCAAATATTATTGAAGGCTGCGAAGGCTTCTTCTGCATGGTTTTTGTCTACTTCAACGCCACAGAAGTCATCTACGTATGCGATGACATTGAAACCTTTTTCCTTCATTATGTAGACTAGTGCTTTAGCGACTCTTTGTTGGTGCATGCCAGATGTACGAGAGCCGAATGAGGGGCATATGTCTATGTAATATTTGTCATTGAATTTTATTCCCAGGAGTGGGTATGCTAGTGGGTCAATTCTTAGTTGCCTGTAGGCTCTCTCTAGATCGGTTTTCCAGAGAAAAGCAGAAGGGCCTATGTTCTTTGTCATGATTCCTAGGTCTAGAATTGTTGGGAGAGTGTATGTCATGGGCTTCCCTTCAAATTGGTTGCGGCTAATCCCTGAGTTTACACCCTTGCCCTCCGGGTAGGAAAGGTCCACTATCACCCTGCGTTTTGAGGATCCCTTTTTTGGTCTAGTCAGTAGGGGGCTTACCTGGCACCACTCTTGAAAGGGGGGTGAGTCAAAGGGGCCTATCATTGCTTCACATGCTAGCTCTTTATGTATGAATGCGTCTACGTGTTCTTTATAAGCTATCGCGGAATAGTGATTTTTAGCTGCAGAGGTTGGGGGGGTTGCTGCGCTGTAACAGATTGGCCAGCCAAACTCAATGAATTTGACTATATCTTTGTCCTCATAGTTCTTAAGTCTCTCTTCCCATTGCCTGGGTTTCATATCAGAGGGGATGGGAGTTTTAGACGCTAGGTAATTAGGTAAGCCAGAGTTATGAATCTGTTCGTACAAGTTTATATGGTATGGGGCTTTAGTTTTTGCTTCTAAGCTCGGATGGGGCCATATTCCCTGCACTGTGTTCATGTAACCCCAGGGGCCGACATTTTGTTGGGCTCTGGGGGCGTCTCCCATTGTTATGTGTTGTTCTAAGGGGCATGTTTGCTCGCACTCACTGTCATTATTACTATAGCTAGAGTTTGCTGCTTGTTCTTCTGCTAAGCTATTTTCAGAGGGCTTTTCTGGGGTTTTTGTGCTGTTTTCGTTTGTCAGAGGATTAGGAATCAGAGGTTTTACTGGTTTCAGAGATGTTGGGCTATCTTTGTTATCACTAGGTCGGGGAGGAGTTAGGTCTACTCTATCCCCGACCCTTGGTCATTTCCCTTCTTTGGTTTATCTGCTTTAAATTTCTTTGACCTACACTCCTTTTCTGAGTGTTTCAGTAGTGAGCATTTTTGGTATACACAAAAGGCACATACGTGGAGGTGTCTAAACCCATTAACTACGTGGTCTGACTTTTGGGTACACATACCTTGGTTAAAGGGTCTGCATGGCGGGCCTGGCTTTGCGGCTGCCACATCACTCTCCATGTAGTAGTCTTGCTTACCATCTGCGGTTTTGGATTGCTTCTCCTGATGGGATTGTACGCCGACCTGTGACAACTTAAGTCTGAGCAGTTCAATTTTATTAGTCTCATTCCAGTTTAACCTCTTATCATTAATGCGTGTGCATACCAAGTTGTATGGGCTGAAGCAATGGCCAGAATGCCCGTGTCCAGTTTGCTGAGTCATGTGGGTTTGCCCAGGAGCCTGTAGGTGGCGTTAGTGTTCCTATTTTGCAGACAGGTGGCGTGACTCTTTCCCAAATTAACTTCAATCAAATTGACTATAATTTGTAGCCTACACTGCATATATCAGTTCAACCTATATTACGTTATAAATGTCTACTCAGGTATATCAGGCGAGACGTCACTTTGACCTATGTGATGTCATACTTGGGTCAGATTCTCAGAAAATGTACAATTCAACTTAGCCAATCTTCTCAAATAACCCAAATTTCAGACGAAAATAAAGTTCAAAATACAGTTCATCCTAGCCAAACAGATTGCTAGAACCTATGCAATACCAAATATTCTCGAATTTACCTAGTATTGTCCAAATTGCAGTCTAATTTAGCATAATTTACTAAATGTGTACAGCTGCTAATTGTACATTTTCCGAAAATTTGACCCACTTAAACCTGATGTCATTGCAAAGCACGCGATACCTTCAGGTCTAACAGGACGGCTGCAAGTTGGCAAAATAAGAAAACAAACATGCAAACTGGTGTCACAATTGTTATGTAACATTACGTAACATTGTGTAACCTCATTATATTCCTATTAATTATTAATTATCATTGAATTTTATAACAATTATTCACGTAATTATGACAATTTAATTTTTCATAGAGCTAGGCTACCCAATAGCCTAGACTCACGTTCGACTAATATATGGGCCAGATTTTCAGAAAATGTACAATTCAACTTCAGCATTCTTCTCAAATAACCCACATTTCAGACGAAAATAAAGTTCAAAATACAGTTCAACCAAACCAAACAGATTGCTAGAATCAATGCAATGCCGAATATACTCAAATTCACCAAGTATTGACCAAATTGCAGCCTAATTTTGCAGAATCTACCAAATGTGTACAGCTGCCAATTGTACATTTTCTGAAAATCTTACCCATATATCTTCAACACTCTACCAAGCTACCCTGTATACCCCGGAGATATACCATACATATCACCGGTGCAAGCACCATTTAAAACTTCTGTTGTCACTAGATTCCTGCTCTCAGCTCCTTGTTACAAATATAATTTTGAAAATATTTCTGTACCAATTGATCTTAAATCGGTTCCGCCACCAGTGTAATACCATGGTCTGTATGGTATAACTTAAATAAATGTACTATTCTCTAGAGAATAATATCTACTCTATATTAAATGAAAATCGTTGGAGCTGTTTATAAATGATCTGAAGAGAAGGAGAGTTTGGTGGTAAGTGATTTTACTACAATAAGAAAGTGTACATTGTAATGTGTGTCCACAGGTTGTTGTCCAGCCTCTACATCCTATGTCTGGTATGTGGAAATGACATATATGGGTCAGATTTTCAGAAAATGTACAATTCAACTTCGCCAATCTTCTCAAATAACCCCAATTTCAGTCGAAAATAAACTTAAAAATTCAGTTCAACCTAACCAAACAGATTGCTAGCATCAATGCAATGCCGAATATACTCGAATTTACCTAGTATTGACCAAATTGCAGCCTAATTTAGCAGAATGTACTAAATGTGTACAGCTGCCAATTGTACATTTTCTTAAAATCTGACCCATATGTAACATGACATATGTAACATACCATTCACAATGGTCTTGTTTATATAAAGGTGTACATTGGGCCATAACAACCACTAGGGCAAACGATGCTAATACAAGACTATTAAAGATCATTGCACCTAAAAGTTCAGCGAATCATCGGTGTACAAGTTGTATAGGCCCATCTGTGGAATGACCTCAATTTAATAAACATTCAAACTTCAACAAAAATAATCCATCACAACAGAAAAACATTTCAAACACGTGTGGATGAGTTGAGTGGGAGTTGAGAAATAGAGTGTTTACCTTATGGAAGGTTGGAGGGCATTATGACGTGGCATGCGATGATTGGGTAATAACAAGGGCGTTGCGGGGGGCGTGGTTCCCAAGTGGGCGTAGCCTAGCTCCTGTTGCCAATATGGGTCAGATTTTCAGAAAATGTACAATTAGCAGCTGTACACATTTAGGAAATTCAGCTAAATCGGGCTGCAATTTGGTCAATACTAGGTAAATTCGATTATATTTGGCATTGCATTGATTCTAGCAATCTGTTTGGCTAGGTTGAACTGTATTTTGAACTTTATTTTCGTCTGAAATTTGGATTATTTGAGAAGATTGGTGAAGGTGAATTGTACATTTTCTGACGATCTGACCCATATACTCGGTGACGGTGACCTGCACATAAATTCACAAAACTTCTCATTGGCCACATTATACCAAAACCCGACCTTTTTAATCGCTTAAGATTTGCCCCAACATAAAGAATACTTAACTGATCCCAGTCTGCATTTTCTTGTTGCAAACATGTTATTTCTTGCCTCTGTTTTTTTTCTAAATTTCCGATTTATTTCAAAATGCCTCGCCTTATATGGTGTAGCCATGATTGGGAATCTGTCTGCCTGCTTATTCCCAGATATTTGGGTCAGATTTTCTGAAAATGTACAGTTCGCCTTCACTCTATATTGAGTAAAGATAGCGGCTGGGAGAGCTGGATATTATCTAGATGTCGACGTACCTGTTCTATCTGTTTGTGTATTTAATTTGCATTGTCAGTTCCTTTTGATGTACATTGTGAATCTCGATGAATAAAGTAGTATCTTATCTTATCTTACCAACCCTGTTAAATAACCCACATATAAGACCAAAATGAGCTTCAAATGCAGTTTAACATAGCAAAACAGATACTTTAAATCAATGCGATACCAAATATACTAAGATATACCTGGTATTCCTAATTGTTCAGCCTTATTTAGCAGTTTGTCCTAGATGTATACAGCTGCCATTTGTACTTTTTCTGAAAATCTGACCCATTTAACTAGTCACTAGAGTTAGAAAAAGTTAACTTTGTTTAGTCTAAAGAGATCTTGTGAAAAATATTAATTTTGCGACTTGTGACTCATTTCGCTGAAACACATCACAGTTATGGTCTGCGCTATTTGCATATTCCGTGCGTTAAAGAGAGCTGTTGTATGAGTGAGCATCAACTAAGACAGTTTAGTTTAGTCTTGGTGTTCGATGGAAAAGAGTCCTCTGCGACGCAACATCGCATGGGAATCGGCTTGATGGACCAGGCCCTTTACTGTCAGTTAGAAACTACACCTCTAATTATTTATTGAAACTATATTATGCAGCAACTGGAAGAAACTGAAAACCTAATTTTGTTTATTGAAACTATAGTATACTGGAAGAGACTGAAAACCTATTTGCATCATCTGTCAAGATATGTCAGTTTAGATCAAATAAAAGTATGAATCAATCAATCACACCTTAAGCCGTGGACACACACAGCCGATTTGGCTCCCGATTGTCCCCCGATTTTGATCTTCCAATGAATCCTAGGATTTCTTCTCCAATCCTGGTTGATGTTATTTCAAAAACATAAACCAGGACTTGAAATGAAATCATAGGATTTATCGGGAGACCAAAATCGGGGGGCAATCGGGGGCCAAATCGGCTGTGTGTGTCCACGGCTTTAGTCTGCTGGTTACATTCAGGTAGAATAGAATAGAAGATTTTTTTGTTCAATAAGAGAGGTTTACATTTGTATTAGCAGGTTAGACATACCTATGTGCCAAACCAATAATTCAACGCATTTCTTTTGGCTGTTACCCTAATTCTGAATAGGATAGAGTTTTTAAACAGGGCTACTTTGAGGCTCACTTTGTTGGGTAAATATAATATCTAGCGACTAGCGGACACTTCGATCCTGTGTTTAGCCATTCAGTTCAGAAGGCTTAACATGTTGGGATAGCTTCTAATGACAGAGACACGATCTGTGTGACTAGGATTTGCATTTATGTTCTGTCATATAACAAATACAAGTTAACTAACTCGTTGGTTTCAGTCGCTTAGAATATTGCACTCGTTGCTATGCAACTCCAGCAATATTCAGGCCCCTTCAACCAACTCGTTAGTTAACAGATTTATTATACATGCTTGCAAATATGAAAATAGAAAATTGAGTCATAAATTTGAATTTTACCTGTAATCTTATTAATTAATAGATTGGTTGCCATGATAACCCCACGTAAATCACTAGTGGAATACGCACTATGCGTAAATCACTCTAGATACGTTCTTTTCAGAGCAGTGCGCGTATAATAAAGAACATTATTATATGTCACAATAGAGGGAGTAAATAGGAGTCATCTCCTTAGTCGATGTAGATCGAGAGCTTGTTCTGTTTGCTTTACTGTTCGTTCATGTCAACCTACCATGAGGGTTATATAATAAAATAAGACAAGATAAGAGGCCGTGAATAAAATACATCAATGTAGTTCGATATGGGTCAGATTTTCAGAAAATGTACAATTCACCTTCACCAATCTTCTCAAATAACCCAAATTTTAGACGAAAATAAAGTTCAAAATACAGTTAAACCTAACCAAACAGATTGCTAGAATCAATGCAATGCCAAATATACTCGAATTTACCTAGTATTGGCCAAATTGCAGCCTAATTTAGCAGAATTTACTAAAAGTGTAAAGCTGCCAATTGTACATTTTCTGAAAATCTGACCCATATACTTCCAACTGGTTCTTAAACCCATATAAATCCAGTATATGAGATGGACTAGTAAGTACTGTATCTTCGTTACGCTATATTAGGTAACGTCTGAAATGTACTGGTTACGCAAAATCTATATCTTTCTTGGATTCTCCTCATCCGACTGCAATCACCAATCATCAATTTCAATATGTTTATCACATTGTGTACCTTGAAGAACAATTTGAAAAATTGTAGGGAATTTGCCTGATCTTCAGGAAATGTGATGGCCCATACCACCTAATGATATCCACCTTAAATAAATAAAATAATCAACAACAATTCACAAGTTAATTCAGGTGGGAAATATCATATCAGATGTGTTCCAGAAAAATATTTTTCAAAGTGTTTTTCTCACAAGATCTCTTTATTGAAATGTTCTGATTTTTAGGTGGTTTTGCAATTATAGTCGTATGAATGCATGTAACAAATCTCGGGACATTGTATCAAATATATCCTTGTGTTTTGAAGGCCTTTGTATGGAGTATATTGAGTTACTTTTTTTTTTTTGAAAGGGTTTATTATGAGTTTACATATAATTGACTTGGCAGTAGATCCCTCGTTGCTTGGAGGAGGATCTTTGACATAAATTATTCGTGCACATATAAAAACTTTATTACTCACAATAGGCATAATATCTCAGCTCAAGGTCAAGCCTCTTGCTGGTATACCGATAAAGTGCCTTTTACTGGTCTAATAATCGATGGACATAGAGCAATTGTGCATACAAGTAGGATCAAATAAGTGATAAAAAACATCTAAAATAATAAATGCTACAGAATGATTTGATAAATGAAAAGGATGAGATAGGGTGAGAATGGAAGGCAAGGTTTGTCAAATATTGTTTATCCGTAACTATGATAGACGGATAGACTCGAGTAATATAATATATGTGTGCTGTTATACACTGTAGATTGGAATAATGGATTCTTGTTTCGTTAGTTTTTTAAATGCTTCATATGTTTGAATATTTCTAACATCAGCTGCGGTATTGTTCCATAAAGAGGCTGTTCTGAATTGTATGCTGTTTTTGTATGAGGTCAATTTTGGTTTTTCAATTTTTAATACTGGAGCATTCCATTGTCTCGTTCTGCCTCCTCTCTGATCAATATGTACTTCTGTTCTACTCGTTCTATAAGCGAATTGTAATAGATGTGCTTTCCTTCGGTCACAAAGTAATGGTACATTAATGATTCTGTGTATTAACATGGTAGGGCTTCTCATATGTACTTTCAGTGCTATCTTTATACATTTATTCTGAATGGTTTGTAATCTGTTCAGATGTTTTACAATACTGGTGTCGTACAATTGGTCACCATAATCCAGAATTGGCAAAATATATACCTTGTACACTCTTTGCAGGACAAGTGATGGTAAAAACCTTGCAATTCTCCTCAGAAGATATAACTTATGAGAAGTATTCTTTATTGTGTATAGTGCTTGATCTTTGAATGTTAAGTTCTTATCTAATATGATTCCTAGGTATTTATAATTTAGAACACTTTGGATTTCTTGTTCATCTAAGGCTATGTTTATCTCTGCATTGTTGCCAAAGAATAACATTGATTTAGTTTTGCCTACATTAAGAGATAGTTTGTTTTTTGTGCACCAGGACTGGAAGTTTGTACAATCTTGTTGTAATTTTTCATTGATGGTTTCAATTTCCTTACCCGACACATAAATGACAGTGTCATCTGCGAATAGTTTGACCTTACAGTGCTTGAGACAGGAAGTTACATCATTAACATATATAAGAAAGAGCAAAGGACCCAATATGGATCCTTGCGGGACTCCACAGGTTATATCATGCGGTGATGAAACTACATCATTACAAATACTAATCTGTTTTCTGTCAGTTAGGTAGTTTTTCAATAAAGACAGTAGGGAGCCGTTTACACCATAAATATTTAACTTATCTCCTATAATCTTGTGGTTAACCATATCAAAAGCTTTCTTTAAGTCAAAGAAAACTGATGCAGTTGAACAGCCACCATTTCTTCCAATTCTTATATCGTCCATTAGATCGGACACAGTATCCATGGTGGATCTGTTGGTTCTGTAACCATTTTGGTTTGGTGACAATAAATCATTTTCCTCAAAATAATTTATTAATCTATTGTGGATAATTTTTTCAAGGAGTTTAGCTTGAATTGGTAATTGGGTAATGGGTCTATAGTTTGTAATCTGAGAGGGGTCATATGTTACAATAGATTATAACAATCCACTAAAAACCTTTACTTAAATTTTTCACATAACATGAACCATCCCAATGAAAATCACATAAGATTACAAGTAACACATAGCAGTGACAGAAGGCATTTGCCAGATTATAAAATGAAACATAATAATGAATCGTTGTGCCTATTGTGAAGCAGCTCACTATCAGTGAAAAATAAAACGATCAGCCCAACTCTCCCCGATGGTTTTGGTCACTGCTAAGGAAGGACCTGATTTTGGCTGGTCATATAGTAATGTCCGCCTCAAGCCATGAATAATCTTGACCAATAGCAGCTTAGGACCCTGGAATTACTCTTCCTGAGGAAGACATTCCACACCATATATAGCAAGGGGGGTGTATACTAGGAGCTGTCGTGCCACCATCACTCAGCATCATTTACATAATACGATTGCATCGTCCCATTCTACTGGACTTGCATAATAATGTCAAATATCCACCATTTATGGCCACAAATTAACTCATATTGACTTCCCTGGGAAATTCCACACAGTATAGAATATCAAAGCTCACCGCCATGCCAAAGTAATTCAATGAAATCGTTTCCCCTACACTCAATTTAGAAATGTTTGGTTTGTAAATTTTGCCTCAAATCCTGAAGAAAAAGAATAATAATACGTTTTACTAATAGCTGTATGCAACCCATGTTGATAAAGGTAGTGATGGACATTCTCTTACCCTGATCTGTTGTGTTTCGTTGCTTTACTGTTGTCTGTTGGTCTGACAATTGTTGGACATTAATTCTCAATACAAAATATATATATGCACCGATTTCTATACTGTCTCTTTTGGGATTGTTCTTGGATACTTTGGAGCCGTTGCCATTGTTCTAACTGGAGGTATTGTCAATATTGCTGTGTCCATCGCCCTCCTGAACACAGACTTGTTGTTCAAAGGCTCGTCCCTGCGTCCAGCAGTCTTCCCGTCCACATCTCTCCAAAGGCTCTTCCCTGCGTCCAGGTGTCGTCCTGTAGAGAGTGTAATACCTCTTCTTGGTGTATGAAGGTGCTCTTCCATCCTAGTCATCATTCGTTGATATTGGACTTTGGAAATAGTTGTCCTCTCGTCCATACGATCCAGATCTGCTCCTGCTGTTTTATCTTCTGTTTCCATATCAATTCCAGTATGTGAAAGTCTGTTTAATAATTCTTGTGGAGAGGGCATATATATCTATACCCCCTGATCCTGTCTGGAGTAGCGGGAGCTTGCTCCTAATATAAGTCCATCAAGCTCATGGGACTTCATGGGACTTCTTCTAAGGCTTTAGAGCGCCCACAAAGCCCTAAGCCTTTACTGGAAATGCCTACATTTTCGTATCAGACAATAAATGTCTATAAAATTCCTCTATAGACACTCGCTTATTTTGAACAATTTCTTGTGAGAGGTAACCAAAATTGTTGTAGGGTTGTCCGCCAGTGTAATGGTCTAATGGAAGAAGACTAACGAACGTCTGAACTTCATGAGAAGAACGAAGCAACTGATTTAATGGTAACTAAGATACAGGCTCCTCCAGGAGGGTACATGCATAATAATGAGTGGGCGGAGCCCTTACGTAATATCCATGGCCTAGCATGTATAAGTAGACTTGCACAGTCCTAGCTAGTTAAGTATAATTAGCGATTTAAAGTAATGTGATAATAGGTGATAATTAATAATAATATAAATATAATGAGGTTACACAATGTTACGTAATGTTACATAACAGGGTCTCCTCCTTTAAAGAGAGGTGTGACACTGCCTATTTTCCAGTTTGCTGGGATCTCACTACTTGTGAATATGCAATTAAAGATGTGAGCTAGCAACTCAGGCAGCACCAGGAGTGCTTCCTTAATCACTGCTGTTTTTAGATCTTTTATGTTGCTGCTTTTGTTACAATCAATAAGTTTAACAAATTTCAGAACCTCTTCAGTGGTCGTGGAAATTACTTCAATGGAGCAATTTGGCTTATTGGTAATTACCCATCCAGAGACATTGCAAACTTCTTTTGTTTAAAATAGAAATATCAAACTTAAAATATAGAATTACTTATTAGATATCCTAGTGTTTACTATATCATTGGAATCACCTTGATCTCCTCTTTTAAAATGTGATGATATCTCAAAATCCATATTTTGCGACTTGTGAATCATTTTGCTAAAACGGATCACATATTGTGTAAGATGTTGGAAGAAAGACGTTACGAATTTTTTATGTAACAATGACCAATGCACGCGCATGAACTGCCAAGTGGGTCAGATCTTCAGAAAATGTACAATTCATCTTCACCAATCCTCTCAAATAACCTAAATTTAAGACAAAAATCAGGTTCAAAATAAAGTTCAACATAACCAGACAGATTTATTGAATGAATATAATACAGCATACACTCAGATATACTCAGTATTTATAATTTTTCACTCTAATTTAGGAGAATTTCCTAAATTTGTAGAGCTGCCAATTGAACATATTCTGAAAATCTGACCCTAGTACGTTCCCGAGTGTCAAGTATGGAGTTTCCAGTTCAAGAAACGGATAGGGATTTTGCGTTTGCACTGTTATGTAAGTAGTATGATTATGCCTTATTCTATTACGCTGCACCACGTTGCTCTCATTACGCCCATTGCATACGGTACGAACGTGACAAAAGTCTAGGCGTGATCCTATTGTATTCCTCTGTCGCAATAAAGCGACTTGTCTTCAGGGGTGAAATCGCCAGAAAATGTACAATTCGTGTTCTCCAATCCTCTCAAATAACCCACATTTATGACAAAAATCATGTTCGAAGTTCACTTCAACATAACCAGAGACATTGTTTGAATCAAGGCAATATCAAATATACTCAGATATATCTAGTATTGACCATTTCTCAGTCTAATTTAGTAGAATTTACTAAATGTGTACAGCTGCCAATTGTACATTTTCTGAAAATCTGACCCTTAGATCAAATTCTCATGCTCTTGGTCAATGACCAAATGGACTTTTATGTAATGTGCTTGCTCGGGATTTAATGGTCAATCAAAGAAATTCATTTTTTTTATTATTTTCATTACGGCCAAGACAATTAAATAATGTTCACATGTAAATACACTTCGTCCATCATGGATATCCTAGAGTATTGCCTGTTATTCATATAATAACATACTTATTTTACTTGAGAGAAATTTATTTTTAGAATAAAATTGGTACAAAATCAATGCTTTCGGCTATGAAATCTCCCTATACCACCCAGCAATCTGGTAATAATATCACCGGAATTACTTTACTTCCTCATACATAGAGCATGATTTGTCGAGCCTAACTTAAAGTTAGTCAACTGCCTTTCAAATCATGGAAGAAGTGCCAATTATATGGGTCAGATTTTCAGAAAATGTACAACTGGCCTTCACCAATCCTCTCAAATAATCCAAATTTCAGACGAAAAAAAAATTCAAGATACAGTTCAACCTATCCAAAAAGATTGCTAGAGTCAATGCAATGCCAAATATACTCGAATTTACCTAGTCTTGACCAAATTTCAGTCTAATTTAGCAGAATTTACTAAAGGTGTACAGCTGCCAATTGTACATTTTCTGAAAATCTGACCCATATACGCTGCACAATTTGGGCAAAGTTTATACTGCACCACTCAACTGCTTTACGGGATTATATGGGTCAGATTTTTAGAAAATGTACAATTCACTTTCACCAATCTTCTCAAATAGCCCACATTTTCGACGAAAATAAAGTTCAAAATACAGTTCAACCTAACCAACCAGATTGCTAGAATCAATGCCATGCCGAATATACTCGAATTTGCCTAGTATTTACCAAATTGCGGCCTATTTTGAAGAATTTACTATATGTGTAGCACTGCCAATTGTACATCTTCTGAAAATCTGACCCATATGAGCAACTACCACATTCCCTTTTCAGGAGGTAATCGGAAACTTTTTAAGAGAACCAAGTAGGTCTTCCATGTTAATTCTTTGACTTCCAAGACATTATTCCAGAGGCTTCCAACCCGGCACTTCTAGGGCAAAGTGGCTGATAGATGGTTCATCCTAAAACCAAGAAAGTGAACGCCTTAAATTGATTAAATTTGTTCTTTCTTTTCCTTTTTATCCTGTTCTTTGGATTCCCTTTGTACAAATGTAATGTTAGGAGAAAGGTATAGAGCAATGCGAGATTAAGTAACAACTCGTTAGTCTGGTTTTTCATCGGGTTAGGTAACGACATAATCCTATCAATCTTGCCTACCTGATCAGCCCAAATCACAAAGAGAAAAACCAACAATTCTCACAGGTTGGTATATATTGACTTGGTCAGCATAGGGACATACATACATCAATCATATATGTATCCTGTAAGCCAAGATAGCGGCGACAGGACAACCATTTATCAAGGAAAGGACTGCAGGTGAATTATTTCAATGTTGTGAATATGAATTGATTTATCGCTGCAACTTATTGCATTGACTTTGATTGCGGACACTGTGGAGACATAATACGACAGATGGTCGGTATAATGTGTGAAGGGAATGATTCACACATCAAGCAGCGACAAGAGGTGTTCATCTAAATATGGGTCAGATTTTCAGAATATGCACAATTGGCAGTTTTACACATTTAGTAAGTTCTGCTAAATCAGGCTACAATTTGGCCAATACTAGGTATATTCGAGTATATTTGGCATGGCAATCATCCTAGCAATCTGTTTGGATAGGTTGATTTGTATTTTGAACTTTATTTTCGTCTGAAATTGGGATTATTTGAGAGGATTGGTGATGGTGAATTGTACATTTTCTGAAAATCTGACCCATATACGGCAGAAAACACACATGTTTGGTATACTCTCAAGAACCCTATGAGAACATTAAATGATCGACAGAGTATCTACTTAAATATTTCCTAAGCAAGTACTTCAGAGTGGCAATCGCAGGCATAGCAGCACACAGAAAACCTGGCAGGGGTTCGACAGTTGGCTCAGATCTCCAGAAAATGCACAATTGGTAGCTCAACACATTTGGGAAATTCTCCTAAATTAGACTGAAAAATGAAGAATACCGGGTATATCTGAGTATATTTTGTATTTTGTATCAGTTCTGTTATGTTTAACTGCATTTTGAAGCTCATTTTTGTCTTAAATGTGGGTTATTTGAGAGGATTGGTGAAGGCGAATTGTACATTTTTTTGAAAATCTGACACAGTTCGTTATTGGTTTATTAACACGAGTTGAAACATGAAATCGGCTTAGCAGAATTCCATGTTGAATGAATGGGACTTTCTCATTGTGAACACAATAAGTTTGAAAGTTGGCCAGGCTTGCAAACTCTGCGGTTCGTGTGAGTGCAAAAATCGTCCAAATATTGGAAGGAAAAAATCCGGATATTTATATACACCGAAAGTTTCTTCCGGGAGTTCAATTGCCATGGAAGGTGTTTTATCCTAAATACTCTCTTCTTTGTATTTATTTGTGACGGAGTAGTCAATATTAGAAGATAAGGCGGTATTTTTAATAAGCAAAATATTGAAATATGGATATTTTGTCCATATATACGCGGGAGAGTACAGGATATTGTGTACTGTTCTGACACAGTGCTACAAGACAACACAGTTCACTTATACGCTCCGAGGATATGAGAAAACGGAAAAGTGCACGTTGAAGGAATTGTTGGAATTGCGCCCTAAACACTCCGTGATATAACTCTTTAGGTAGGTAATATTATCTTTGCTCATATCTAATCCCATATCAAAGCACAGCACCAAGGGAATAATGCCAACTAAAGGAAGGATCGCTTTATGAATATCAAATATTATTCTTAGGGATTCAGTAGAGTGCGTGTACCTGGTGCTCTGTGTCTCAACAACATTGCGTACTTGCGAACTAATCAAATTTGTTGCTCACTGGGCCCGTGAACAATATAGATTCATTTCGCATGTCCTTGTTTTGGCTGTTAGAAACCATTTATCAGTTTATTGCTGACGGACAGACATTGTTACAAATATGTTAGAAGTTACTGATTGTGTTGAAGATCCAAGACCTTGGGATCACAACTGCGTTGAGTCTAATCATTCGCGTTTCTTTCTCAGTGGAGTATATTGCTTCGAGTGCTTGTCGGATATTAAACCCGCACCAAAGACACCAGAAAGAAAGTGAGTATTGACAGTTCCTCTTTTCCACCGACTTTCATCTGTTATGTCAAATATTGTAATGGGCACAGACACACACTATTTACTTTTATGTGTTTCAGGAAAATGAGCCATAAGTCGCAAAACGGATATTATTCAAAGTGATTTATTCATAAGATATCTTTGTTGGAATATTTTCATTTTTGGGGTACTTAATGCTGCTATAAAGGTTGATACTTGTACGAAATTTCAATGCAATGTATTAAATATGTCTATACATTTCTAATTAAGGTTATTTTATGGAGTATATCTAGGTACTTTATTAGTAACTATCCACCCAAAAGTATCAATATTCTTTTTTAAAAGCTTAAGATATCAAACTTATACTATAGAAACGCCACTTAGATGTCCTTGATGTTTACTACCATTAGAATCGGCTTGAGCTCATCTATTCAAATATGATAATATCTCAAAATTTATAATTCTCAATAATATCTCCCATTTTTTGCGACTTGTGACTTATTCCTGAAACACATCACATTTACTTAGTATCTTTGATATAATGTAATCAATCGTGATGTGTTTCAGGAAAACTCGCAAAATTGATATTTTTCAAAGTGTTTTATTTTCACAAGATCGCTTTATTGAAATGTTCTGATTGTTAGTGGGTTTAGCACCTATAGTCATATGAATCTATGTAACAAATTTCGGGACACTGCATCAAATATATCCTTGTGTTTAAAGGCCTTCATATCTCCTCTTTTTAAATATGGTGATATCCCAAAATCCATATTTTGCGATATGACTCGCTTTCCTAAAACGGATCACAATTGTTGATTCGCTTCTAGAAATTAAAATGGAATCATTAAACTGTTTGCTCCATGAAACAACACAAATCCCTCAACCGATTAATGATAGTGGATCTCCTGATTTAGATACGATTTCCGAATGTTTTTTAATGTAAAGAAATATGTACAATTATTTGTTTTAAAGTTTAGGCTTCAGTGGAACCATATAGGTTCCCTTTACTTCCTTGAAGACAAGATTAATCCAAGTTAACAATACATATACACAGTGTTCTTCACATTCACTTAAACCTGATCTACTTTCACCGATGTATTCATCCCGTCAACGGTCAAGGGATATATGGGTCGGATTTTCAGAAAATGTACAATTCGTCTTCACCAATCCTCTCAAATAACCCACTTTTAAGACAAAAATGAGCTTCAAAATGCAGTTTAACATAACAGAACTGATACTATCAATCAATGCGATACCAAATATACTCAGATACACCTTACGTTTATCATTTTTTTAGCAGAATTTAGCAGAAATTACTAAATATGTAGAGCTGTCAATTGTACATTTTCTGAAAATCTGACCCATATATTACTTAGTACAACTACTGTTAAAACTATACTAGTGTAGGGTCAAGTTTATAAGTACAGTTGTGTCCTGCCTGCAGTGGACGGATTCATGTTCAAGAGTACACGCTTCATATATTATATATATCATATTTTTATTCAGACATTAAATACTGAAAACGTATTTATTTTCGCGCAGATAAATTTTCGCACACTAAGTACTTTGACAGATAAGATAATTCAAGTTAAGAGTGTTGGTGAAGATGTGTTTTCACGCTATAGTCTCTTGATTTAGATTTAGATTTAGAAAATATTTTATTCAGGTTTACAACATTTCCACACGTATATAGTATGAATATTTTCAGGACAGCCTGGTCGAAATTACAGATGGTGACAAGAAATTTATACATCAACTCTACTGAGAACAGTACATGATACGTTTACATAATCTAAATAAGTTAAATTTATATAATGCTCATGTTAGGTAAGGTATAATCAAAATAAAATGAAAGAAGAAAGTTAAAAACAGGGATTCCAACTCATTTCACCTTATCAATGGCGAGTTTTTGAGAGGAGGAAGAATTAAAAAACATTATGATACAGTTTTATCGACGCCGTGCTCTTTCATATTAACCATTATAAATCAAGTCAAGTCTTTATGTGCAATTTAGTCCATCTGTTCATGCGCATGCGCTGGTTTTGCAACTATCATTCTGCCCTTACCGTTTCTTGAATAATTAGTAAAAATCATGCATCATATGATAATCTACTTTACCGTAGACCGGTAGGCATCTACTTTCGTCTCGTCAAACTAAATTCCAAGTATATGAATGACAATCAAACACTGCAGATTTTTTCATATAGCTATTAGTTGTCACGCGCCTACAGCATGATTTCCCTAGTTATGTGTTGACCTCGGTTTTAATGCTAGAGCTCGATATTTAGCCATTGGTCCCGTACATAACTATATGGGTCAGATTTTCAAAAAATGTACAATTGGCAGCTGTACACGTTTAGTAAATTCTGCTAAATAAGGCTGCAATTTGGTCAATACTAGGTAAATTTGAGTATATTCGGCATTGCATTGATTCTAGCAATCTGTTTGGTTAGGTTGAATTGTATTTATTACTTTATTTTAGTCTGAAATTTGGGTTATTTGAGAAGATTGGTGAAGCTGAATTGTACATTTTCTGAAAATCTGACCCATATGATGTCTTCTCATCAAGCTTTACTCTATATAAGAGAAAGTTTGTAACACACATTGTATATGGGTCGGATTTTCAGAAAATGTACAATTAGCAGCTTTACACATTTAGGAAATTCTCTTAAATTAGGCTGAAAAATAAAGAATACCGGGTACATCTGAGTATATTTGATATCGCATTAATTAAAAGTATCAGTTCTGTTATGTTAAACTGTATTTTGAAGCTCATTTTAGTCTTAAATGTGGGTTATTTGAGAGGATTGGTGAAGGTGAATTGTACATTTTCTGGAAATCTGACCCATATCCAGTAAGACTTTAGTCTTATGATGGAGTTATCATGCTATCATTCTCCGAAAGCTTGTATAACATTTTATCAATATTTTGTCCATTGGCAAAAAAAGAACTTTCAAATTAAAATCAAGTTCTGGGAAATGTGCAGAGATACAGGAATTGCCAAAACGCACACAGCATCTGTCTGAAGAATAACAGTTGGTACCCCACTTTCACTGCATAACCCCTCTTTTAACTGCAATAGTTCCAATATTACCTATTGGATATTCTATTTCTTTGTCCAATACACACAGTTAGAGTCTAATTTAATGCTCTTAATTGTGTTCTTTCGGCCAAAACGTTTGGGTGGTTTACCATACAAGTAGATGGGTCATATCTTCAGAAAACGTACAATTGGCCTTGACCAATCCTCTCAAATAACCCAAATTTAAGACGAAAATCAGCTTCAAAATACAGTTCAACATAACCAGACAGATTTTTTGAATGAATACAATACAGAATATACTCAGATATACCATGTATTTGTCAATTTTCACTCTAATTTATCAGAATTTGAGAGATGTGTAGAACTGTAGATTGTGAATTTTCTGAGAATTTGACCCACATACATATGCCCACTGTGGAGGGAGGGGAGATCCTGTATCGTGGGAATGGTGTGGGGGCGTGGGGGAGGGTGGGGGGGGGGGAGGAGTGGGGGTTTAGTCCAAGGGGAGGAGCAGGTCCAGGAGCGAAGTTCTGTCACCACATGGATTCTCTAATATAATTGTTCAGCCAAGTATGTTTCTCCTGTGCTCTCCATTTCATCCAGTATTTTCTTAATGCAGGGAATATTGGCAGCGACTGTAAAGTCCCCCCCCCCCCCGTGTGAGTTAACCTCTCTGACTACATGGGGAACCTCTGGCCGTCCATTTACCAAGATTTAAACTTGTATACAGTATATTACATACATTTATTATCATCGAATTTATTATGATTATTTGCACGGAACGATAACAATAGATACATTGTTTATTATGTCCAACACAGCGTTTATTATGTCCAGTACAGTGTTTATTATGTCCAGTACATTTTTTATACATTTTTTATTGAGTCCAGTTTTATACAATGATAATCTCATAGAATCCAAACAAACAGCTAGTAGATACGTTCAATCAAGAAGAATTTAATTAATTTAACATCAAGATATTATGCGAGAATTAAATATGTCCGATAGGCAAGTTACCTAGTATATCAGTCTCACATTAGATACACAATTTAAATGCTTCGATTTTTTAGGGTTTTTTCTCCTCAAACAAGAACAAGTTGCACTACTACACGAAAGATAAAAACAACAAAGAACCATAGTAGTACATACATTTTTTTAAAAATTAGACTTCGTTCTTAATAATAAGATATAGAAGTGTATTATTTATTTATACCAATCGTTGTTGTTTTTTAGGTAATTTTTATCTTCTTCCAGGAATCATTTCTTATACATCCATAAGGACTATTTTTCTCTAAAAATCAAATTTTATGTTACTGCATGACAAAGAGAAACAAAAATACGTATAATATATATTTGATCACAAAACTTTGCTGTACCTTGTGAACAAGGTGGTCAAGAGGCATTTGGCAGAGGAATTATATTGAGCGGTGTTACAAACGGCACCAAACAATCAATGCTTATAATTTCCATCCTATGTGGGTGAAATCGCCTAAAAATGTACAATTCGCCTTCTCCAATCCTCTCAAATAACCCAAATTTATGACAAAAATCATGCTCAAAATTCAGTTCAACATAACCAGAGACATTGTTTGAATCAAGGCAATATCAAATATACTCAGATATATCTAGTATTGACCATTTCTCAGTCTAATTTAGCAGAATTTCCTAAATGTGCACAGCTGCCAATTTCACATTTTCTACAAATCTGAGTCATGTAGCCATAACCCGCTAACTGGTCCCCAAAGTCAAACGCATTAGCTGGTATTATCCCGAAAGACGTCTACTACATTCTTCATTGCATTTCTTTCTAAAAGACGAAAGGTCGCTTAGATAAATATTATCACTACTTTTTGTCGGGCGGAAGGTGTTGGTATAGCTCTGGGATCGCGGACCATAAAGGCCCAAGTTTGGTTTTGAATCAATTAGTATATCACCTTTCTCTTGGCGGAGGTCGATACGGCTGGCAGGTGATGGGCCAGGGCACTTCTCGAGTACAATTGTTAGACAAATAGTGTTTCTATGATGAAAAGACGGGGAACAGCAAGTCGTAATGGGTTAGATTTTCAGAAAATGTACAATTCACCTTCACCAATCCTCTCAAATAACCAACATTTAAGACAAAAATGAGATTCAAAATGCAGTTTAATGTAACAGAATTGACACTTCAAATCAATGTGATACCAAATATACTCAGATATACCCGGTATTCTTCATTTTTCAGCCAAATTTAGGAGAATTTTCTAAATGTGTAGAGCTGCCAATTGTACATTTTCTGAAAATCTGACCCTAATAAATCTGCATTAAGTAAACAATAGCAGTCCCCTTGCTATATACTGTTTCTATAAAATAACGGGTGTACTGATGGAAGTTTGGTTTGAAGAAGGTTCTATGCAGCGACAGCGCCAAACATTTAGTACTACTACATATTCTGTATTACTCTGGCTAACGTGCTGAGCTTGTATCTGACCTGCATCAACTATACCCCAATCTTTGGGCGATATTCTAAGGATATAGCAGTTCTAGGACATAGCAAAGTAAGTTGTTTTATAGACAATTCTGTTGTACATGGGTCAGATTTTCAGAAAATGTACAATTGCCAGCTCTGCACATTTAGGAAATTCTGTTTAACTAGGCTGTAAAATGATGAATACCAAGTATATCTGAGTATATTTGGTATAGCATTGATTTACAGTATAAGTTCTGTTATGATAAACTGTATTTTGAAGCACGTTTTTGTCTTAAATGTGGGTTATTTGAGAGGTTTGGTGAAGCTAAATTGTACATTTTCTGAAAATCTGACACACATATTGTAATACCATGGTGTGTATGGTATACCTTAACAGGTACTATTCCCCAGAGAATAATATCTACTCTATCTTAACTGGAGCTGTTATAAATGATCTGAAGAGAAGGGGAGTTTGGTGGTAAGTGATTTTACTACAATAAGAAAGTGTACATTGTAATGTGTGTCCACAGGCTGTTGTCCAGCCTGTACATCCTATGTCTGGTATGTGGAAATAACATGTGTTGTAGCATACCTTTCACAATGGTCTTGTTCATATAAAGGTGTACATTGGGTCATAACAATATGATGTGGTGTTTGGTTCGTTCTTAACTGTTTCCTGTGTTTTTGTTGCTTCTCCTTTTCCATTATAACTCTTGGAGTAAGCACATGTGGGTCAGATTTTCAGAAAATGTACAATTCACTTTCACAAATTCTCTGAAATAACCAAGATTTCAGACGAAAATAAATTTTAAAATTCAGTTCAACCTAGCCAAACAGGTTGCTAGAATCAATGTAATGCCGAATAAACTCGAATTTACCTAGTATTGACCAAATTGCAGCCTAATTTAGCAGAATTTACTAAATGTGGACAGCTGCCAATTGTACATTCTCTGAAAATCTGACCATGGTTATTCTTATTGGATTATCATCTGTGAGCCCATATTTCAATGTTAATGTCCTCAATCGATTATTAGAACTTTATTGTACAATGTACTTGTTTGTTGATAACTTAACTGTCATTATTACAGAAGATGTGCAGTATAAAAATACTAAATAAAAAAAATCCATTTAGGCCATCAGCTCAGCCTCAAAATATGGCTAGAAAATGATTTTCGTTATGGATCTTCGGCACTACTTTTTGACTGCACTTTCCAATCGCTAATTACTATATATTATACTATCCCAAATTTTGTCAGAAACTGACAGAAATTCCTGCCAGTTTCTGAGAAAATCGGCATTGATTCTGGCAGTGCAAAGCATATATGGGGCCAAAAGCCTTGATTCATTTTTAAGTGTAAATTTAATAATATCATTTATTTGATGAACCTTGAATTTTGGGTTTTTATTGATGTTTTTATAAGATATATAGATATAGTTTATTTAAGATATAAGATTTGTCAGTGCTGAGACATTTCCTGAGGTATTTCCAAAAGACCTCAAAATGACCTTTGACCTTGACTTTTATTAGGTCTTTTGCAAATAACTCGAAGAATAATGCACTGACGTCTTAGGTCAAATTAAATCATTTTTAGGGCACATTATTTCCTATCGATTGATGTCAATCACTTAATTCTAAATCTAGTAAATATTTCTTATTGTTGTGTTGGTGCGTTGTGGTTGCTAAATCTCCCTAATATTCTCAATCGTCAGCCAAATTGCCATCAGATAATATTTGGTAATGAATTCATATTGCATTTTCATTGTTCTACATGGTGTATCTAGGATTATAGAAAAGGCCATTCAGGTTGTCCTTGATTTTAAGTTGACTCTGGTATATATGTTACTCAGGTGTGCCAATGATAAGATATTAATATCTGAAATGAATTTTTAAAGATAATCAAGGTTGGTGTTGTGCGCATAACAACATGTCGATCCGTCTGAATGACAGTTATATGACTTTTTGTTAATATTCATGTTAACAATTAATTAGAGTCATTTAATTACTTATATTAGAATCAGCTGTGTGATTTAGTCTCACCTCTGCCGATTACCCAAAGTACCTGTCTCATTCCCAGATTCTCCTCCCCATGCAGATCCATTTGAAAATTGAAATTAAAAAATCTTTTATTTGTCAGTAATATAATAACATTTACAAAGAAATGACAAGCTGGTCGACAGACTTCTGGGATAATCCCAGTTCTTCCAGTCGTTCCCAATTTTTTAAGATTAACTAAGGACAGGGCTAGTAAATGACATCAATACAAGTATTAAACAAGTTAATTAATTACATAACCAACTATTACATAATCAACTATTGTAATAGGCTAAACAGGTGGTCATTTAACTCTGATGGTCAACGTGAATGAACTAAGGAGGTATTATTTTGCGACGAATGGGCAAAAATAACGGATTATATTTGGTAGATAATGTGTGTGCAAGTTCTTGAAAAGCAGACATCTCACGAGGTGTTGTACTTGTACTTGCAGCTCTCTGCTGGTCTTCTCTTCTGTTTTTTAAGTAACTATATGGGTCAGATTTTCAGAAGATGTACAATTGGCAGCTCTACACATTTAGGAAATTCTCTTAAATTAGGCTGAAAAATGAAGAATACCGGGTATATCTGAGTATATTTGATACCGCATTGATTTAAAGTATCAGTTCTGTTATGTTAAACTGCATTTTGAAGCTTATTTTTGTCTTAAATGTGGGTTATTTGAGAGGATTGGTGAAGGCGAATTGTACATTTTCTGAAAATCTGACCCATATGTCAATGAACTTGATGTTAAAGAAGAGTGTACTTAGAATTCCCAATTCAATTCGAGGAATCACAACAGTTGTCTTTTGTAAGAGTACTTTCATGGAAGTTGAATAGCCGGACACTTGTTGCCATAGTAACAGTGCCTCTTACATTGCCTGACTCTTCCTCATGCTTCACCTCAACCACCACTTCCACTTCCACTTCCTCCTGCTCTTCCTCCCTCTCCGCCTTCTCCATCTCTACCTCCAAATCTTCCTTTTGTTTAACCATAAGGGTGGTCTCCACTGGCTGTGGTAAGCTCTGCGGTACGCTCTGCAGTAAGCCTAGCGATGGTGCTGTGATAGTGAAAAGTGGCGAGGTCCTGCCTACATGGCCAGTGAACCATGTAGGCAAGGACCTCGTCATTCATCTCCACCTACAGAACCAGCACAAACCATCGCAAGGCTTACCGCAAGGCTTACGGCAAACAGTGGAGACCTCCTTTAAGCACCACTTCTACCTCCACCTCCTCCTCTTTCTCCCTCTCTGCCTCCTTCATCTCCTCTTCTACCTCCTTTTTCTTCACGTTGACCAGCACCTGCTATTCTTCCTCTTCGTTCATCTCAATCAGCACTAATCCACCTCCTCTGCCACCACCTCCTCCCCCCCCACCCCTCTGGGCACCTCTCTCTGTCGTTTGATCTATCTCTTTGCCCTCCCTGTCTATTGTAAAGCTATGTTTTAGCAATACTTGAGTCGTATATGAAATAAGGAGTCTTGGTGGTCATAGTTTGAGCTATGAACCCGTTCTGTTTAATTGTCATAAAACATGTCACATATATATATACCAAATATTACATATAGGAATATAGAGAGCATCCAATCATAACCAAGTAAAACATGGCAGAGTTAGGCAAGAGGGGTAAGCACCAATAGCAAGGCTCCTTACATAATAGGCAAGAACCGAAACGCTCTCTTTAGGTCGAGATACCACAGCTGGCACTGATTTCATACAGGCGCCGGGGCCTATCTGAGAGTGGATGGGGCACTGACCACAGCTGTAGGTACACACCCGCTCAAACACAGTGTGGGTGCAACCTGCACCTAGACACAACATTTGTTCTGTTATTTGTTTTCCATAACTATTAAAGGAACATTAAGTAAGATGAAGATAGGGCATGGTGTTGTCTCATGTATCCTAAAGTTTCGTGGCAATATTAAATGTTTTTCTGTCTCTAAAATTATATTTAATGAAGGGCCCTCTCTGGGTCATAATGTAAACACAGGTGGCTTGACCCCTCTTCCGGTCAAAATTACCCATCCCCCTCTACTCTGGCCCCAGTCTACCAGTCAGCATGTCCCATTCCGAATCTTGGCTATTAGGGACAGTCCTCTACTCTCAGACTGGTCCATTTTAACATGGGTGAGTCCAAATATAGTAAATACAGCTTTTAAGGGTACATGGATGGGTAAAAAGATCACACAAAGTAATTAAGTAAGCAACAATGGTTGTCTCAGCCACTCCCAGCCTAAAACAACACCAGTGGCCCAAACCATGCTGGTACCTGCTGGTCATACCTTCAAAGAGGCTTAACTGTCATTACCAGCTCTGCCCACCTAAACCTAATTAACAACTGTCATCTCCTCTTTGATACAGGTAAACTTATAAACACTAGTTGACTGATCATATCCAGCTGGTGACATATTATGTTTATATAACAGATTGCACTGATGTTTATATAACAGATTGCACTTCAGATGAGGTTAAACCATGTCTGATTGCCATCTGGGTCAGATTTTCAGAAAATGTACTGAAGAATTGTGGGTCATTCTCCGAAATAGTTAGGGTCAGTAGATGAGTGAGAAATGAATCAACACAACACACAGAGATGTATGTCCAAGCCAGCTACCAGTTAAAAGAGGTCGCTGTAATCACATGTGTTTATTTTTATACGTGGACAGATTACAACGAGTACACAGGGCCGGGGCTGATTGGCTTGTCCTGACTGGACCAATTAATTATCAGGTTAGATAAGAGATCCAATCAGCCACAGGATAACAATGAACATGAAATATTAAAACAAGGGTCAGAGTGACCACTGCCACACCTGACCAATCCCTTTGCGTGGTGACCAGGTCCCATGGTTATCTCCCCTTCCCCCCCTCCCCTTCCCCCCTCCCAGTTAAAGGTAATAGCGGGAAAACATGGGATCTTTCATTCCATAAGCTAGTCGACCTTTTTGTCACACTTTGTTTCTGTACTTGTATAACTCAGTGACGAATAAACAATTTTCTAATCTAATCTAATCTAATACCCCCTCCCCTGACCTTGCGGTCAGTCTCTCCCCTCCCTTCCCACGTGATCAACCTTGAGATAACGGTCAGACCTGGACCTCACTTGTACCTTTGGACTTTTAGTGATAAGCGATCCATGAGTGTTGTGGTGGTAAGAAAGTTGATTAGCCTTCTTGTCGGAAGGGGGCGTGGCAGGTGTATGTCTGAATGAGACCAACAATAAAAACACAAAAATATGACAACTTTCACCTCATATTTTACAGTACAATTCAACCTCACCAATCTTCTCAAATAACCCAAATTTTAGACGAAAATAAAGTTCAAAATACAATTCAACCTCACCAAACAGATTGCTAGAATCAATACAATGCTGAATATACTCGAATTTACCAAGTATTGACCAAATTACAGCCTAATTTAGCAGAGTTGACTGTACAGCTGGCAATTGTACATTTTCTGAAAATCTGACCCATATGGGCTTAGTACTAAGATAATTAGTTTACAGGCACTTGTCATACCAGCGCCAGTCTGTCCCACATATCCATTTAATTAAAGAACTGACCATCGGGAAATCATATTAAAATCGTACAAGTCCAAATGACTCTAAATCAACTCTTAAATTCCAAAGATATCTGATATTTATTTTAACAATAGAATAATGTCAAATATGTAATCTCCTCCGAAACCACTGGACCGATTGCTGAGATTTTCAAGCCAAACATGGTGCGAAGCCATTCCACTATATTTCATGACCACTTTTGGAGAAAATTAGGGTTTAAAAAGGGATGGTGGTAGGCCTATGTGAGAGAGGGAGGAGAGAGCTGGAGAGAGGGGGGAGAAGGGGAGAGAGGGGAGGAGAGAGTTGGAGAGAGGGGAGGAGGTCGAGAGGATGAGAGAGGGAGAGAGAGGGAGGGGAGGAAAGAACAGGAGAGAGGGGAGAGAGACAGAAGGGGGGATGAGTGAGAGAGGGGAAACCCCTCTCTTTCTCTTTCTTTGCCTCAATCTTCAGCACTCTGTATATCACATTGCCTCTGGGCCCTGGTTCATGGTCGTGACTTAAGAAATCGAGTATCTTGTAGTGTTTCCTTAATACTGCAGAAACGCGCTGTCCAAGGGATTTGGATAAGCACTCCACTATCCCACTGCAATTCCTGCGCACTATGCTAAGTTGCGGTCTTTTCGCCTAGCTGTCCCATTCGTGGCAGCATCCTACTCCACTAATACCACTCGCTCTAATACCAGTTCTAATACCAGTTCTAGGATGATACACCTGTGTAGCCTGGTTTTCTGCACTGGACTAAATCAGAGGATATTACCCGGTGTTAGCACAAAAAACGCTGGGCCATGAACCAGGGCCCTGAATCTGTGTCGGTTGCAGTGACCCAGAACAACATTTTAATAGGGTTCCATTTGTGATGTGTTTCAGGAAAATGAGTCATAAGTCGCTAAAAATAGATTTTGAGATACCATTAGATTTGAAAAGATGAGATCAAGCTGATTCCAATGATAGTAGACAGTCTAATAATCTAATAAGTATTTCTAGATTTTAAATTTGATATTTTCGTTTTTGAAAAAGAAGTTTCCAATATGTCTGGTGGTTAATAACTGTAAAGTAACTAAATGTAGTCCATATGAGGACCTTTAAAACGAAAGGATATATTAGATAGATTGTCCTGAAATTTGAGACATCGGTTAATATAGCTATAAGTGATCAACCCACCAAAAATCAGAACATTCCAATCATGTGATCTTGTGAAAAAAACACTTTGAAAAATATCAATTTTGCGACTTATGACTCATTTTCCTGAAACACATCACATTTGAGGCCTGAATGGTAATATGGGTGCTAAGTTATTAGTAGATTTTATTTTTAAAAAGAAAGATGCCGGAAGAGGGAACGAGGAGAGGTGATGGTGTGGGCACCACTGTCTGACTAACAAACCCTGCGAGTAGCACGGGTATTTGCTAGTATTTATATATTATGTGAGGGGGACAAATATCAGGCTGAATACAGGCCTGCTTAAGTCCTATAGTGCCCCTGGCACTGCCTCAAGATGCCCTGACTGAAAACTGGACTAAAGGGCCTAGTCCACCAAGCCGATTTTCTGTGCCCACACCTACATGATGAGGTAAAGTGGGAATCGGTGGTTTCAGTTCATAAAGGTTTGCTAGGTTTAACACGTTTTTCATTCATATGGGATGCTAATCTATATGTGATGTGTTTCAGGAAAATGAGTCATAAGTCGCCCAAAAAAGATTTTGAGATACCATTATATTTGAAAAGATGAGATCAAGCCGATTCCAATGATAGTCTAATAATCTTATAAGTATTTCTAGATTTTAAGTTTGATATTTTCGTTTTTGAAAGAAATAGTTTCTAATATTTCTGGGGGTCAATAAACAGTAAAGTAACTAAATGTAGTGGATATGAGGACCTTTAAAACTAAAAGATATATTACATAGATTGTCCTGAAATTTGATACATCGATTGATATAGCTATAAGTGATATACTCTCCAAAAATCAGAACATTCCAATAATGTGATCTTGTGAAAAAAACACTTTGAAAAATATCATTTTTGCGACTTATGACTCATTTTCCTGGAACACATCCCATATGTTAGTGGATGCATACAGCACCAAGGTATACTGTAATAACTTAGAGCTATCTGGACGTAAAAAGTGTGGAAATGCTTTTATTGTTTTTAAGGAAGATGCCCATAATGTGTTTGTGTGGTACAGAAATTATTCAGTCGCTTTAACCTCATCCTCACATTGGCTTTACCTCATCACTCACATACCAGATTTGGAAACTTGTTTTATCCAAAAAGCACTGTGATGATGACGATAATGATGATATCCTTATGATTTGACATTGATTATGACCTCTGATGATTATTTTCATACATGTCAGAGGTATATAAATACAGAAACACACATGTAAACAATGTCCCCCTTGATGAGGTAAAGCGGTTTAAGATGAGGTAAAGCGGTTTTCTTGAATGGTGTGGTCACAGTGACAGTGATTGGATACACACCAGCATACCCGGGTATATATGGGTCAGATTTTCCGAAAATGTACAATTCACCTTCCCCAGTCTTTTCAAATAACCCATATTCTAGACAAAAATAAAGTTCAAAATACAGTTCAACCTAACCAAACTGATTGCTAGAATCAATGCAATGCCAAATATACTAGAATTTACCTAGTATTGACCAAATTGTAGCCTAATTTAGCAGAATTTACTAAATGTGTTCAGCTGCCAATTGTACATTTTCTGAAAATCTGACCCATATGCTTGCTCTGCTACCAGAAGTATATCATACCCGGAGCCAGATAATGCTATTCCCGCCTATGTACGACCAGTCGGCATAAAACGTGGTTTCTGGGAGATTAGATATGTGGTGTGTTTCGGAATAACGAGTCACAAGTCGCAAAATTGATATTTTTCCAAGTGTTATTTTCATAAGATCTCTTTATTGAAATGTAGTGAGTGAGTGTAGCACTCATAGTCATATGAATCCATGTAACAAATTTCGGGACATTGTATTAAATATATCCTTGCGTTTTGGAGGCATTCGTATGGAGTATATTTAGTTACTTTACTGATAATTACCCATCCAGAAACATTGCAAACTTATTTTTTTCAAAAATAAGAATATCAAACTTAAAATATAGAAAAACTTATTACGTGTCCTACTACTTACTATCATTGGAATTAGCTTGATCTCCTCTTTTCATTTTTTTTTTATTATTTCAAAAATCAGCCAATTACATTTAAATATTCATATCAAATACGCATGTCGACTCTGTTGATGTTTTGTTGCGTTGCTATACACAGTTCATATCTAATCTGGTTTTTATTTCTCCTTATATTACCTATAATTTCTTTATCACTACTACACCGCTCCTCGTAAACGATTCAATTTCTAACAATATAAACATCAATTACGCTTTACCATATCTTTGCATTTTCTGACATCACACGATTATCCGATTCATTATTATATATATGTTTACACAAAGGCTGTGTTATGATATTTTTCTCAGAAATTATCGCCTAACCCTGATAAGGGCATTTGTTCAGAATAAAAACATGTGGGACCGATAAAAACAATTCATATACGCCCACAATTCCATTATATGTTCGTCAATCCCTTCCTCAACCTTCGACCAATAATGTTTCGACAATTTTGAGGCAAACTCATCTTTTTCATTGCAATTTCTTAGTTCATACGGAAGACTATTCCATAACTTAGGTCCCTGATATGATATCTCAAAACCAATATTTTCTGACTTATGAGTCCATTTCCTAATTATGAGAGTGTCTCCAGATGCATTCTCTTGAAAATAGATTGGTTTCACATTAAATGTTAAATGTCGTCTGGTACCGAATCAGGAAGAGGCTGGAAGCTTTCATGAAGAGCACTTATTACGTCATTTCCGGTCATTATTGTGTCCACCTGCACACATTCCACATTCAATAGGGCACTTGCATGTGCCACTGCGCAAGTCTGTTACAGTGCATCATGGGATGGATTCTGTTGAAATCTGCCATTCAAATATTCGGCAAGATCTTTATCGAAAATTGCAAGAATGTATTTACCAATATCATAGCTTGATTTGATTAAGCAATATTTTATTCAGGACAATAAACATTTTTATGCTTGTGTAAATGCTCTCTATGAAAACCAAATGCATGATGGGAAAAATGGGGACTTGAGTGATGGAAATAGGGCAAACACATATAGATATTGACATTAGAGCATTGGTAAATAGTCCATGCTGAACATAGCATGTTTTCTATAGATTTTATACTGTACAATTAGTCCCATAATTCCATTCGAATCAAGATTCAAAATGGCGAATATACAACTCCCCTATTATACATGTATAGTGATCAGTGAAACCACATCAGAACTGAGGTAAACACTTGGAGACGCAGACAAAGTCCTATTAATCATTAATGTTCGCGCAGTATTTATTTTCGCTATTTTCGCGCACCCACCTTTGTGCGTGAAAATAAATCCTGTGCGAAAGGTATAATTATTGCATGAACAAGGTTTGAGACTTCCTTGCTGCGCGAATTTAAATCCCCGCGAAAAGGTGTCTAAGCACTTAGTGCGCGAAAATTTATCTGCGCGAAAATAAATACGATTACAGTAGGCTCATTGCCGTAGAGCGATGATTGATTTCAAGTGAGTATTTAAACCATAGAATGGTGTATACGGCATAGTATACTCTAGGGTCAGATTTTCAGAAGATGTACAATTGGCAGCTGTATTCATTAAGTGAGTGAGTGAGTGAGTGAGATTGGTTGCTTTACGCCCTTATCAACACTTTGAAGTGTTATATCAAGGGCGGGAGAGCTGAGAGGGAGGCAGTTTATGATCATACCCAGGAAATAGAGATAGAGAAGAAGGGAGAGAGAGACAGAGAAAAGAGACAGAAAGGCCCTTTAAGGTCTTACCCAGGACCAGGCACTTTAAGGTCTTACCCAGGACCATATTCATTAAGTAAATTATGCTAAATTAAGCTGCAATTTGGTCAATACTAAGTAAATTCGAGTATATTCGGCATTGCATTGATTCTAGCAATCTGTTAGGTTAGGTTGAACTGTATTTTGAACTTTATTTTCGTCTGAAATTTGGGTTATTTGAGAAGATGGGTGAAGTTGAATTGTACATTTTCTGAAAATTTGACCCATTATACTCTAGCATAGCTTAATTGCTGGGTAGGATTCGACTATTCTACTTGCAAGTGCATTAATTTGGAGTGGGATCAGCAGAGAACATGGTATATTGAAACCCACCACTCGTCGATAACTGCACTGAGATGCTTACAATCCTGCTGAGTACTACGTTCAGAAGTGACATAATATCTGATGAATCGGCTAGACTGTCAATCAACTAAATAATTAATTCATTATGTTTGCTCTATCGATCTGCCCCATCCGGTCCCAAATCAAATCATTTTTGTGGCTCTGTATAGGAATAGGTGGGTCAGATTTTCAGAAAATATACAAATCAACTTCGCTAATCTTCCCAAATAACCCAAATTTCAGACGAAAATAAAGTTCAAAATACAGTTCAACCTAACCAAACAGATTGCTAGAATCAATGCATTGCCGAATATACTTGAATTTACCTAGTATTGACCAAATTGCAGCCTCATTTAGCAGAATTTACAAAATGTGTACAGCTGGCAATTGTACATTTTATGAAAATCTGACCCAAGTATTGCATTGCACGGCAGCAGATGCGCTTTTTACCGGAGTGTTTGTTATCATTTGGCTGTGCACTAATTAATAGGCCTCGTGTCGGCACTGAATATAATCGCTGTGGCTCTATAAATTGCTTTCCTATGTGAGAATCGGGTTGGTGTGTGGGCGGGAAGAAATCAATAGATTAGAGACAGATCGATAGGTATGAAGAATGGTGGTGAGAAATGATCTATTTAGACGTACCCGAGTGCACCTCTTTGCTGTCTGTCCCAGATGAAATGCTAATTTACGATGTCTGGCTGAAGTCAGGTTTAAGTTAATTTATTATGCACGCATTGCTCTGAAAACAACGTATCTAGAGTGATTTACGCATAGTGCGTATTTCACTAGTGATTTACGTGGCGTTGTCATGGCAACCAATCTGTTTTTTTGCTAAGGTTACCAGTAAAATTCAAATTTATGACTCGATTTATTTCTATTTTCAAGATTGAAAGCATGTATAATAAATCTGTTAACTAACTCGTTGGTTTCAGTTGCTTAAAATATTGCTTTCAGTTGCTTAAAATATTGCCCTCGTTGCTACGCAACTCGTGCAATATTTACGCTCCTTCGACCAACTCGTTAGTTAACCAGTATATATAATTATAGAAATTAGCTATCGTCTAGACATCAAGGCCGTATATGATATTAATAACTAGCCTTGTCCTTTCTGTACGGTTACCAGGATATATGTATGTGCTAACCAATCTAATTAAGTGGAATTGTTGTCTAAGGCGTGAATTAATGATGATTAAAATTGACATCGTCACAAAGACTTTTGATTCCTTTGTTCAGTAATCATAATGTGTAGGTTTGATAATGTTATAGTTACAGATAATAATTCCAGTAGCAACTGTCTGCATAATGCTTATGAACAAAAACAAACAAGCACATATCCATGGCAACAACGGTGGTCAATTAAACCATTGAAGGTCATACATTTTGTCACATCAAATTGTCATGGGTCGTTAATTCTTGTCTTATTTTAAAATAGTGATTTGTCAGAATATGAGGAATAGTGTCATTGGAAATTAGTTTCACACGTTGGTATTTCGTTTATGGTCAAACACTGACCTAAAATGTGATCCGTTTTAGGAAAATGAGTCACAAGTCGCAAAATATGGATTTTGAGATATCACCATATTTGAAAAGAGGAGATCAAGCTGGTTCCAATGATAGTAAACATGAAGGGCATTTAAGAAGTATTTCTTTATCTTATGTTTGATATTTTTATTTTGAAAAAAAAGTTTGTAATGTTTCTGGGTGGGTAATTACCAGTAAAGTAACTAAATATACTCCATACGAAGGCTTTCAAACCGCAAGGATATGTTTAATACAATGTCCCGAAATTTGTTACATGGATTTATATGACTATAAGTGCTACTCCCTACAAAAATCAGAACATTTCAATAAAGAGATCTTGTGAAAAAACACTATGAAAAATATCAATTTGCGACTTGTGACTCATTTTCCTGAAACACATCACAAATGGTAACAACTGGAGTCATTTAGTAAGTATATATTCCTTTATCCCCGATGTGAGACTACTAGTTATGATGTAGTCATTATGCCACCAGACGTCAGTAGTGTTGAATAATACACGTGTACACTCTATTGGAGATCTACTTGGAGCGGCTCGCCGTAGGGTTACCATTGGGTCGCTTTGATATTTACTCTAAGTAGGTCTCAAACAGAGTGTACTCATCGCGTTGTTTGATTATTCCCATCGACCTGATTTTGATTTTGATTTTGAAATTTTTTTATTCAGGACACAGACATTTCCATACGACAGTATGAATATTCCCAGAATAGCCTGAGTTTTAAATTTACTTTTAAATTACATCAAGATATTTCTATATAACTTCTAATTTAAGTACACGAAAGAAGAGTAAAAGATAAAAGATAATAAGAGAAATTCTAAGTCTAAACTAATTCTACAACACTAAATTTTGAATTAAACATTATACCTACGTAGCGACCGATCAAACTATTCAAGTTTTACTGTTACTTCCGATAGTAGTACAGTGATACAAATGGGTACATATCTGATTAACATGCAGATAGTTTTAAATAGACCTTAGTTTTGCATCAGTCAAATTGTCTATCAATTTTGTAAAAAAAAACCTAAATATCACATGTATGTATCGTTTTTTAGAAGAAGAAATGCATGGTGTTTTTGTGTGGTTTTTTTTCATTACTATTACGGCCAACATTTTACATATACGGGTCAGATTTTCAGAAACTGTACAATTGGCAGCTCTACACATTTAGTCAATTCTGCTAAATTAGGCTGCAATTTGACCAATACTAGGTAAATTCGAGTATATTCGGTATTGCATTGATTCTAGCAATCTGTTTGGTTAGGTTGAACTGTATTTTGAACTTTATTTTCGTCTGAAATTTGGGTTATTTGAGAAGATTGGCGAAGTTGAATTGTACATTTTCTGAAAATCTGACCCACACATGTATATCAAAAACGCACATCAAACAATGTTGATGCATTACTGCGTTGCCTTCCGACGTATAAGATTAAATCTAGATCACAACTACAGAATTTACATTAGATATGGTTCAAACATATAAATACTAACTACACATATTTGTTCTCTTTTAATTAATTTGAATTAATTCCAATATCATATCGAAATGCTAACACAAACCTTTACACTCTAGGTCCAAACCCTCAGATCAGATAAGAATGGTATGTCAGCCTACTTTGCTAATCGGTCTCCTCGCCTAAGACTCGGCGTTTTAATGGGAATATAATGACATTTTGCTGTCTTAATGGAATTATAATGGCACGTTGCGGTTTGAGGCGAGAGGCTTTCCCTTCGTTTGAAGGGACTCTCCCATCTTTGGACCTAGATCTTTGGACCTTGGACCTTTAAGCTCAACACATGTCACAAATTTATATCTTTAAGATAGACAGTTACATACCCTAATCGCCAAACCCTTACAAGGGCTGTTTGTTGCATATGAAACTTTATTAATAAATGAATAAAAACAGATTAATCGTCAGAATTCAGGTTTAATGCTTAATCTAATCCAAATTAAAAACCAAGTGCAACATTATATATCATAAAATTCAAATTGATGTGAAGTCAACTCCTAACACATTAGGGACACTGAAAGTAGGTTTATTCAATAAGGTGGGATCGACGTTTCGGGCGACATGTGCCCTTCTTCAGGATCATATCATATCATATATTATGGCGAATGCAGTACCTTCTTGGGTTTAGGCTTGCACCTTAAAATATGGCTTAACATTAGCTCGTCTTACACTTAGAATAAAGAGGGATTATTGCCGGGTGTATATATTGCCCGCCGTGGATTCTTGCCATACATGGGTCAGATTTTCAGAAAATGTACAATTCACCTTCACCAATTCTCTCAAATAACCCAAATTAAAGACAAAAATCAGGTTCAAAATACTGCTCAACATAACCAAACAGACTGTTTGAATCAAGGCAATACCAAATACACTCATAAATACCTAGTGTTGATGATTTTTCAGTCCAATTTAGCAGAATTTACAAAATATGTTGATCTGCCAATTGTACATTTTCTGAAAATCTGACCCACATGAAATTGCTGTGGGTATATTAAGCAGTTGTCTTTATCGCATTGAGTGAAAAGGAGGTGCTAGTTTTGCCCACACTGCCTGGCTTGTGTCGTAAGTGGTGTAAGTTTACCGTGTAGTATTTGGTTAACAAGTCGTATACCAACAGTGGAATAACGCTACCTCCTCCCAGCCACGTTTACTTGTACTACGGGGTGGGGAGGGCTAAAGGGTACCTGAACATGTGAAGACGAAATTTAAAAAAAAAAGAATCAAGGCCTCGATAGTTTAACACTATTATGGCAAGCCGTTTGGGTAACAATTCATAAAACAGTGTTTCTCGAGATAAAACACTGTTTTATCTTGAGAAACACTGTTTTATCTCAACAAACATTGATTTTCGACTGAGAAACAGTGTTTCTTGAGATAAATCGGTGTTTCTCGAGATAAAGCAGTGTTTCTCGAGATAAAGCAATGTTTTATCTCGAGAAACAGTGTTTCTTGAGTTGTTACCCAAACGGCTTGCCATACTATATACAGAAGTACGCATAGTCCTATTCAGATTGTTTTCATGCATTGCCTATGAAATTATTTTGAAATAAAACTGTTGAAGTATAGAAGTTGTAATAACGCGAACAAGGTGTAAATCTGATTACGATGAGCGAGCCTATAGGTGAAGAGGTGATATGTATAATTAGTGAGGTACTGCGGAGATTACAATAATAGCACCAAGTAAATGTAGTTATGTATCAACTAGAAAATGTGGGATTTACGGAGATCCAGATATGGATCAGATTTTCAGAAAATGTACAATTGGCAGTTGTACACATTTAGTAAATTCTGCTAAATTAGGCTGCAATTTGGTCAATACTAGGTAAATTCGAGTATATTCGGCATTGCATTGATTCTAGCAATCTGTTTGGTTAGGTTGAACTGTATTTTGAACTTTATTTTTGTCTGAAATTTGGGTTATTTGAAAAGACTGGGGAAGTTGAATTGTACATTTTCAGAAAATCTGACCCAGTTGTCGCTACATAATAATAGATTACATGATAATTGTAAGGAAAGGTGAGGAGATCCTTAGAACAACATGGCAAGATATAAATAGAATATATTATCTACATAATGTGACTATATATTGTGTGTAGTGAGTCCTCAATTGGTGGCGGGGTTGTGACGTGGAAGTGACGTCAGTTAATGTGAAAAGGGAAATGGAAAACAAAAGACAGAGAAGAGTGGGTGGGTGGGTGAGAAAGAGATGAATGGATGGTTGAAATAAGAGGAGATTGGACGAAGTTAACATTAAAGCTGGAAAGAATCTGGCGTTTTTAAAAATGGTGGAGAGGAAGTGGAATATGAGAAGTATACTGTAATGGTCTATACAGTGGAACCTCACATAAAGACCACCTCTCTATACATAGATTTCACTGACATCACGACCGTCGCCATGTCCTGGGGCTCGTTAGATGGCTATGTATGCTGCGATACTTGAAAATACCGTATTCTGGCTGTTTTAACCTTTACCAGTTTTAATGTGCCTCAATAATACCTTCTTGATAGGCTAGATACTCTTCCTTTAGTGTAGTATTACCCAAGTATCCACTCTTGTGAGGTTTATCAACTTTGTTTTGATAGCCACGCCATAGACGGCAAGGATAGCACTGTCCCTAGGCATGGCGGCCACAGTGATTCCCCAGCCACCCGGGTGACGTCATGTGAAATCTATGTATAGAGACCACCCCTCTATTAAGACCAGTTTCTATCAGCTTTCCTCTTATTAGATTAGCCCCTCTTATGAGACCACCTCGCTATGAGACCACAAATCGTTCAGTCCCAAGGCTGGCCTCAATAGAGAGGTTCCACTTTATATGTCAATTACTATGTAACATGATTGCGAAATTATTTTTTCTGTCCATGCAATGTCTTGGGCACAGGACGGATCCTTGGAGTGCTGGTACAGTGATGAGGTGAGGTGTGCCAGCCACCTGGCATGATTTGGACCATTTGTATCGTACAGAGATCCGATCATGATGGATGGTGACGTCACTTCTTGTAAGCTGGCGAGTGGGATCAAACTGGGCTACTGATTTAGCCGCTATGTTGGATTGTCTGAGGAATGTATGGAAGAGGAGGAGGTATGCAGCAGCTAGGGATTGGCCATTTGGGAGGGACAATGCTACTTTTACGATACGCTCGAGGAGATATGGAGGGACAGGAGTAGCAGGCTGAGTGAAATGTCTGATATTTTTAGAGATTGCTAGGAGGGCATTTTTCACAATGTGGCTAGTGAATGGAGAGGGGTCTAGGCCCATGTTACAGTAGCAGGATGCTAGGGCTGATATATAGTTTTTAATGGTTTGAGGGACGTTGCCTGATTTAACACAGTGCTCTATGAAAGCACATGGGATGTCATTTGAGGGATGCATGAAGTCTGTTCCCGCTCTGGAGCAGAACGCCACAAATCGTGAGAGAATCGACTTGTGGTTGGTGAGGGTGCCTGGGCGTAGAGCAGTAGTCTGTCTTCGCTCGGCCGACTCCAACAGTTCATTGGTGTACCTATCTGGAATCATATGAAAGAGTGATATGTGAGAGCGTCTTTAGGTACCTGAACATATGATAGGTTATGTTTTTCGACCAGATGAGATGCCCGACGTTCCTCAGATGTGCTGATGTGGCGTCTACTCAGCGCGTCTGCGATGGTCATCTCCACCCCCGGGGCATGCAGGTACTGGAAAACAATATTCCTCTCGGCCGAGAAGTACCAAAAGGCCCTGCATACTGCGTTGAGTACAAGGTCGTGTCCTCGTCCACCTGTAAGAGCTGAAATGGTGCTTTGGTTATCACATACAATTGTTATACAGCAGTCATGATAGTCATTGCATAAAGTCCTTACGGCCACGAGGCAATTAAGGGCCTCGAGCTGAGAGATGTGCATGCCACTTATTTTACCAGTTGGGTATACAATAGCATAACAGTTTTGGTCAGCCCACCCCCCGCCCCCAGTTAGGCATGAGTCAGCACGGATTGTGATAGCTGGCGTTGTTGTTTCATGTATCATTGAACAGGCGTTATTCTTAGTGAGGAATCGTATGAACCAGCTGAGGTCCTTCTTGATTTCATTTCCCACATGAACCCCCTTGTCAGATGATTCCCTTAGAGATTGAAGTAGTCTGTTCATGAATAGTCTACCCAGTTTAACGACCTGAGATATATGATTTATATGTCCAATTATGGACTGCAAGGTCGTTTTGGAGATGAAGTGTTTTGCGCAGACTTTTCGGGCCATGGTGATGAATTGATCAACTTTTTCTGCGGGGAGGCGGAGTTCACGTTTACTAACATCGATCATTATTCCTAAGAACTTAATACAGTCGTTAGGAGGGGCTATCTTCTCCCAGGCAATAGGCAATCCCAAAGCACGAATAGTTGCGCGAGCGTCATCAAATTGTTTTTGCGGGTCATGGTTGACAGGGCAAATTAGGAGTGCGTCGTCGAGATATATTATGCTTTCAATCCCCTTTTTCTCGAGGGCCCGTGATATGAACATGGCCATGCGTTGCATATAGAGAGAGCTAATGCGAGTGCCAAAGGGCATGCTTGTATCAACATAATAGTCACCTTGAAATTGGATGCAATTAAGGGGCCAATCAAGTGGATCAAGAGGAAAGTTTCTGTAAGCACGCGAAATATCAATCGATGCTAGTTTGACGTTGAATTGGTGGTTTCTAATACTTTCGGCAGCGTCAGAAACAGATGGTAAACAATGAGAGACGATTTTGCCAAATATTGAGTTTTTGATGATTTGTGAGTTCGGGCCATGGTCGCGAGGATGAGACAAATCAACAATAATGCGTCGCTCGTTGGGACTGGACTTTGGTCTAGTCATAATTGGTGCTATATTACACCATGGTGTGAATGGAGGACTTGAGAAGGGTCCTGCCAAAGCTCCTAGGCCGGATTCTTTGGTTATGTATTTTATAACATGTGTCTCAAATGCTACGGCGGAGGGGTGGGAGGAGATGGGATGGGAGGAGGGGGGCCCCGATATTGTAGTGGGAATCCATATTCCACTAAGTCGGCTACCCAATCGTCGTCCATGTGGCCGGTTGCTAGTTGTCGCCATTTAGAAATGTTATTACACGACTTTACTGGAATTCGAGCTCCCAAGACGTTGGGGAGGGCGATGTTTCGGACATCCATGTAGATTTTAAGTAAATCAGATTTCGATGCCTCTTCACTGAGGTGGGGCCAGGCATTGACGCGCTCGTTTTGTAGTATGCTTGTTAGTTCAGGTGTTGGGTAAATGCTCCGACCAAAATAGCTATCATGGTCGGGGCACTGTAATATCGGGAAAGAGTCAATTTCAGGATATATAAAGTCAACACTTATACTAGCTTGTGAGCGGGAGAATGGCGGCGGTAGGTCAATGAGGTTGAGTTCAGTAAATGCTTGATTACAAGCTTGATCAGTAATTATGTCCCCCTGGGGTTGTATGGCCTGATCGATGGTGGGGTGGCAGGCAGGGGGAGCTAGTGGTTTTTTGAACTATCATTGGTGTTGGAGGATTTATGGAAGGGTTTTGAATCCTTCTTATCATTGGGTTTTCCCTGATAGTTTCCCTTTCTTTTATTGCAGGCACGACTAGTGTGGGGGTTTTCAAAGCCGTTGGTTGCGCAGAATGCGCAGATGTGCTTCATTTGGACGGTTCCTACATTGTGAGTTTCTTGTGCCTCACATCTCCCTTTATTAAACTGGGGGCAGGGGACTGACCAAACTACTTCTTCAACTGGTTTTGTTTTGAGATATTTATCGGTGCGGGCTCTTTCAATATTAACTGTATCATTCCAGTCCCATTTTCCCCTTGCTATGTTTGCGATTACAACGTTGGAGAAGGCCCTGACGTTTTCCCATGGGATTGCATTTGAATCATCAACAATTTGACCAATATGTGTCAAAATGCCCTGCTCCTCAGTGTCAGGCGTCTGCCGCCATTGCACACAGGCCTGAGATGTGTTGGGTGAGTGTAAGTTCGTCTGGGTGGGCTTTCTTAAGGATAGATCGTTGGGTCCCTCTTTCAAGGAATGCAAATGGTCTGTACCGTTTTATGTTACTATCAATACGCTTTGGGTTACCTTTTGTTCTTCTGAACTTTGGCTCGAGCATTTCGACTGCCTTCTTTACCGATTTTTTGGTGGAGGGACTGGTGTCTGGGCTAGTGGAAAACTCGGATAGTGATGGGGACCTGTATTTATCTCTTCTGGACCGTCTTCCCTTGGGACTTTTCTTCTTAACTGGTGTACTAGTGACAGATTTTCCAGCCCTATTGGACCCATGCCCCGGGGATTGAGAGGAATTAAGTGGCGATATCACCTGATTTCTTGACTGTTCCACGATCTTCAGTAGGCGGTTGGTGTGGCTTGACTGCTTGTCCATGCGCCTGATGAGGTCGGAAATCTGGCTAACGTAGTTGGCCCTCTTCTTTCTCGCCGGTTTCTGGTTCACCTGGGAGGCAAATTCGTCAACAATTTCGGATTCAGGCAATTCTGCCATGACTTCCACGTTTGCTGACTTTTGAGCTCGTGTAGTCATTGTGATATAGTATAGTGTAAATGCCGGCAGCCGGGCTGGGGGCAATAGCAAAGGTGTGTTGAGACACAGGTGCTCTCTACACGTGCATGTGCACAGGACAAGCTGAATCCGAAAGAGTGATTTGAAAGGGAGGACATGAGGGTTTATATATGAGGGAGTTATGTAATAGTTGATTGGTGGTAGTTTTGGAAGAAGGGAGCCCGGTCGGTCTCTCATGCTTCACTGATTTTCAATAGTGACAACAATTACTATGTAACATGATTGCAAAATTATTTTTTCTGTCCATGCAAACACCTGATCAGAGTACCTACCAAACCAATTCTACATATAGTGGAACCTCGCATAAAGACCACCTCACTACAGAGACCACCCCTATATTAAGACCAGTTTTTCTCAGTCCCAAATTGCTTTCCCCTTATTAGATTAGCCCCTCTAATTGGACCACCTCACTATGAGACCACAAATCGTTCAGTCCCAAGGGTGGTCTCAATAGAGAGGTTCCACTGTATGTACTTTACCATTGATTGATTGATAATGTCTATTTCCAGATCAACAGTTACATTAAAGAGAATAATACATGTCTGGAAATAGGTGCTCGCCTCTATGCCTCTAATTATAGCTCTTCCAGAGAGTCCTTTTACACTAAATAATAATATACATTATATAATACATGTTACATCAGTGATCATGAAGAGTTAAATTGATTGTAGTACAACGAGTAAATTACATTTATTAGGAAAGCATTAGTTGACATTGGACAATATTGTTCAACTAGTCATCGTTAGTTTCTGTAGCTGGAAGAGGAACATTACAATTTGCAAGGGACATTTAATATTGTAGACGAATAATGCAGTCTAAAATTAAATCAGGTTATGTTTCTAGTCTAAAATTAAATCAGGTTATGTTTAGAGAAACAATGTATCGATTCTGTAATACATTTATCATTATTATACAACTTTTATTCAGAGAACATATACATTAATATAAATCAAGAAGAGGACAAACTCCCTCTCCACTGGAGATCTTCCAAGCAGCCGTTTAAACTAAACATCAGTAATAAGTTACTGGATCCTTAAATAAAATATACAGTAGTACAATTCCATATTGTCACAATTTAACTTAGCGACATTTGATAAATCTGTCCGTCATGCTGCCGGTTTAAAGACACAATTTAACTTTGTTGACGGTATTCAATAAGTCTTTCTGTTGAGCTGCCGGTTTGAATAGTTTATGTAGGGCTTCAGTTGTTGTTTGGTAGGTACTGTCCATAGGTTTACATGAATAAATGTGTTTCACAACCAAACAACACAACCTATATTACCACTTTAGTCTTATAGTGTTTTATAGTATGCGCTTAATGTGAGGAAATCTATGCATGCATAATATAAAATCCTTTGGTGAATTAGTGCTTGAAGTATCCATGTTTGCCTATATTTCACTGGTATGGAGGAGGATTTGCCCGGGGGATTTGCATGGAGTATAGGAGCTATATACTTAATTTTCCTAAATTAAGCTTGAGGGGAGTATGTGGGTCAGATTGTTAAGAAAATGTACAATTCACCCTCACCAATCCTCTCAAATAACCCGAATTTCAGACGAAAATAAAGTTCAAAATACAGTTCAACCTAACCAAACAGATTGCTAGAATCAATGCACTCCCAAATATACTCGAATTTACCTAGTATGGACCAAATTGCAGCCTAATTGTGCAGAAGTTACTAAAAGTGTACAGCTGCCAATTGTACATTTTTCTGACAATCTGACCCATGTACACCTTCTGAGTCAATTGAAAAGCTCAGAGAAGAAGCTAACTTCACAAAAGAGTGCTACTGTGAAGACTGGGGAAGGTTGGGTAATAAAAGAGGAATAATCAGGAGACACATGCTAGTCCAAGTGGGTCAGATTTTCAGAAAATGGACACTCGGTAGATCTACACATTTTGTAAATTCTGCTAAATTAGACTGAAAATGATAAATACCAGGTATATCTGAGTATTATGTTGTATTAAACTATCAGTTCTGCTATGTTAAACTGTATTTTGAACCTCATTTCTGTCTTAAAAGTGGGATATTTGAGAGGATTGGTGACGGCGAATTGTACATTTTCTGGCGATTTTACCCAAGTGCCTTACTAGTGATTGATTCAACCATCTATAATTAGATGCGCACTTGACTGTCATTTCGGGAGTTTAGTCTTTGATTTTGATTTTAAGTTTATTCAGGACAACAGAAATACATTTCATCGACAAGCGTTGATATTCTCAGAAGTTGCCTGATTGCATAAGGCAAGGTATTAATTATTCCAAACAAAAGGCTCAGTCTGTCAAGCTATAACAATTCAAAGTGGCATAATTAGTACTTTAAACAAACTTCCTACGCTATGAATCTCAGAAACATCGTCCCCATAATGTGTGCATGGTTGTCTGAATAGGAGATTTGCATAGCCGCCATTTTGAATCTTCATTCGCATGGAATTATGGGACTAATGGTACAGTATAAAATCTATAGTAAACATGGCATATCTAGCATGGACTATTTATCAATTCTCTAATGGCAATATCAATGTGTTATACATGTTTTCATGACATAATTCCCCAACATCTTTCCCATCATGCATTTGGTTTTCATAGACCATTTTAAAAAGTAATGAAATTGGTCAAATCATTCTTGCAATTTTAGATAAAAATGTTGCCAAATATTTGTATGTTCGATTTCAACAGAATACATCCCATGATGCACTGTAACAGACATGCGCATTGGCACATGCAACTCCCCTATTCATTGTTTTCGCTTCATGGTGACTGACCTTGGTATAGAAGACGATTACGTGTATACAAGCCAAACCCTCGAACCCCCCTTCCATGTTAAACCAAGCTAAGTCCATGCCAATTGACCAGCTTGCAGCAGTGGGGGGCGATGCAGTTGCTTGATCGCAGATTTATTTGCAAAGACCAGGATATACTTGATATAATGTTGATCAAAATCAAGTTTCATTAGTAGGAATAGGAAACATGCCAGCAGACACATACATGTATGCAAGCACTTGTACTTGAACCACCTGTAATTGATATTTTCACTCTGCTACGTCGGAGGGAAAATAGTGCTAATTTAGACGCGGCCTAAGCATTGTGTACGCCTTTCCCTTTCACTCTCTGCAACTATCCATGGATTTATTCATGCATTGTTTGTTCACCAACTACGATCAAGTGGCTTTATCAAGTTATGAATACCGAGAGACATCAACAAGAGGAAATATACTAGTGGGTCAACTGACGACTGACGCAGGAAAATGTTTTTACTCAACGGCGGCTCGCTCACTTAATGGACAAAATTAACTTTAACTTTCATTGGCTTCACACATTTGACAAGCCGACCCAGTGTTTGGGTTGATCACCTAATTTACACGTTTGTCAAATAACAAGCTTTTGTTGGAGTTTTTTTTATATTTTTAATTCACAAGATGGAACCTGGGACATGTTGACGTTCTGTGCCGCCTGAAGGAAAAAGTAAAAGTAAAATTTCCTACTCGGGAATAAGTAATACTTTCCTGTCACCAAACACCGAACAACACAATGGTAAGAATTAGCCACATCATTATAGCATAACAGTCTAGGCCCAAAGTTGAGAGAGTCCCTTCAAATGAAGGGAAAGCCTCTCACCTCAAACCGCAAAGTGCCATTATAATGCCTTTAAGACCGCAAAATGTCATTCTATTTCCATGAAAATGCCGATTCCTAGGTCAGGAAACCGATTAGTGAAGTAGGCTGACATACCATTCTTATCTGATCTGAGTGTTTGGACCTAGAGTGTGATCTGAGTGTTTGGACCTAGAGTGTGATCTGAGGGTTTAGACCTAGAGTGTGATCTGAGGGTTTGGACCTAGAGTGATAACAGGAAGGAATAGGTCTTTGATCTTTCTACTATACTGTGGTAATACCAGTATGTCATGCTGCAGTATTTAGAAAGTTTAATTCTACGAGTTTATATATATATAAACTTTTATTTTCCATATTACATACTTATGGCCTACATGGAGAATGGGTCTCCTGTCTCAGTCAGTTTGCATAAGACAGTTCTTCCAACAGGACCCTCTACTTATGAAGATAACATATGCTTATCATATAACAGATAAGTTTTGAAACAATGTAAAATAAGATTGAATAAAACAAAGCACATAATACAATTTTGTACAGTGTACAATGATGTTTTCACTTTCTGTGGGGGCTGCGTAGCTTGCAGTAGACAGAAAATATAGTGTGGGGATTTGCATGTGCCACTGTGCATGTCTGGTACAGTGCATCATGGGATGGATTCTGATGAAATCTAACATACGAATATTTGGGAACATTTTTATGAAAATTGCAAGAATGTTTTCACGAATATCACAGCTTTTATAAATGTTCTATAAAAACCAAATGCATGATGGGAAAGATGGATACTTGTGTTATAGAAACATGTATAACATGTAGATATTGACATTAGCGCATTGATAAATATCCCATGCAGAACATGGCATGTTTTCTCTAGATTTTACACTGTACCATTAGCCCCAGAATGCCATGCGAATCAGGATTCAAAATAGCGGCTATGCAACTCCCCTATTCTTACATGCTTACAATTACTGTAAACGTATTTATTTTCGCGCAGATAAATTTTCGCGCACTAATTACATAGACACATTTTCGCGCGGATTTGTCTTCGCGCAGCAAGGAAGTCTCACACCTTGTTTATGCAATAATTATACCTTTCGCGCAGGATTTATTTTCGCGCACAAAGGTGTGTGCGCGAAAATAGCGAAAATAAAGTGAGTGAGTGAGTGAGTGAGATTGGTTGCTTTACGCCCTTATCAACACTTTGAAGTGTTATATCAAGGGCGGGAGAGCTGAGAGGGAGGCATTTTTTAATCATACCCAGGAAATAAAGATAGAGAGAAGAAGGGAGAGAGAGACAGAGAAAAGAGACAGAAAGGCCCTTTAAGGTCTTACCCAGGACCAGAAGCGAAAATAAATACTGCGCAAACATTAATACGTTTACAGTACTTTGGTTTACGTAGGACTACACTTTGCTTTGGCCAAACAGTGAAGCAGGTCATATAACAGGCTTCCCTTGTCATTACCGTTCACTTAACACTTTAGGGTCAGATTTTCAGAAAATGTACAATTAGCAGCTTTACACATTTGGGAAATTTTGCTAAATTAGACTGAAAAATGGTCAATACTAGGTATATCTGAGTATATTTGGTATCGCATTGATTTATAGTATCAGTTCTGTTATGTTAAACTGCATTTTGAAGTTTATTTTTGTCTGAAATGTGGGTTTTTTGACAGGATTGGTGAAGGCGAATTGTACATTTTTTGAAAATCTGACCCTTTAAATGGATCGTAAACTCATGATATTTGCTCTCGTCTAGAATGATTAAATAACCCGAGTACAGTATACTCAAACTCAATGATTTGCCCTTTAAATTTTAAATGGCTTTTAATCCATCCCTGCAATGGTGTTGTTTGTCCTGTAATTAATTGACAATTCTTCCTCATATACGCACAGGAATTATATACGTTTGTCATGGTTGCTATAATTAAGTCTGACTTCTGTAAGTAGTATTCAGAAAATGCCATGTTTTCATATCAGTGCCTGTAAGTAAACAGATGAGTCAGATTTTCAGAAAATGTACAATTGGCAGCTCTACACATTTAGAAAATTCTTCTAAATTAGGCTGACAAATGATGAATACCGGGAATATTTGAGTATATTTGGTATGGCATTGATTTATAAATATCAGTTCTGTTATGTTAAACTGCATTTTGAAGCTCATTTGTGTCTTAAATGTGGGTTATTTGTGAGGATTGGTGAAGTTGAATTGTGCATTTTCTGAAAATCTGACCCAGATGAGCGTAGACATACAAATATTCTGTACTTGTCAGTTACTCAACGGTCGTTGAACTTACGTGGTCTATGTTTACCTTTTGCTATAACTCATTCAGTGATTCACAATTGAAAAAGGAACTACATTGTCGTATCATTCATATCAGGCATACTACTATATATTATAGATATTATATTTTTGCATATATAATAATGTATGTGTCTGAATTCAATGTCAGCATTTTTCCTTCCCCAAAAGGCTCGCAATGATGTCATGCTCATCTATACGTGTATACATCTTTAAATGCTAAATGGTATTTGAGTGACTTCACAGTTCGCTAAGTAGGGACAAATTAATCGACTGTGGTATTTTGAAGTGGGGAGAGGTGGCAGTGTAGTTGTAAGGTCCTAGTCCACTAAGCCGATTCTCATGCGATTTTGCACCGCAAAGGACCCTTTTCCACTAATACCCCTTTCACACTACACAACCGAAGCAAAGCATAGCGAATCGTTGCGAACTGGTTTATATAATTCGCACCATGCAGACTGTACTCAGAAAGCGCTTTGAAGTGCTTTCACTAAGTTGGTTCTATTCAGACTACAAGCATTGTCACTGTACACTTTCCTACGTGTTTATAATTTTGATGACGTCAGAAAACACTTCGCTTCACTTCGGTTCCATTCACACTAGCAGAATTAGCACTGAGAAAGCGAAGTGAAGCGAAGCAGTTTATATAATTCACCTCAAGTAGGTGGATTGTAGAAACCACTTCACTTCACTTTGGATTCGTTTTGGAAGCGCTTTAGAGTGCAGTGTGAATGGAACCGACCTCGAGGAAGCACTTTGAAGCACTTTGAAGTGCTTTGAGAGGTGTAGTGTGAAAGGGGTATAAGTTTCATGAGAATCGCAAGAGAATCAGCTTAGTGGACCAGGCCCTTCGACCTGCTTGCTGACTTATATACCCAGGAGTAAGTGGAAGACCAGCTATGGAGCTGAACTAAAATTATAATTGTAATCATTCATTTATTGATTGTGTGGACTAATATTTGTAATTTTTTCATTTCATTATTAGACTTAGATAGACCCAGCAGTGGGCAGAAAACCATGAGGAATCAAAACTGATTTACTTACATACCGTGAGCCCATATCCCATTGTGTCAATGGCCTAACTTAAAATTAAACCATTATTTGTCACTTGTTAATACTGTATGATGTCCCTTGTTGGAGGATACGCTGTATGTAGTCCAGGGCCTAAAGCCTGGGTTCCACTGCCACACTACTTCTCCTGCTACTACTCTCGTTTCTTTTGTTCTGCTACTTTAGAAGTAAAGGCTGGGTTCCACTGGCCGGCTACTTCTCCCGCTTCTAAAAGTAGCGGCAGCAAAGAAACGGGAGTAGTAGTGGGAGTAGTAGCCGGCCAGTGGAACCCAGCCTTTATGGGAAGTAATGGGAAGTAGCCGTTTCAAATCAAACCTGTTTGAATTGGAGCGGCTACTTCCCATTACTTGCTCCCACTTCTAAAAGTAGCAGGACCAAAGAAACAAGAGTAGTAGCGGGAGAAGTAGTAGGCAGTGGAACCCAGGCTTTATGGCCCAAAATGGACCAAAAATGAAATTTCATGTTTATTCTTTTTTTTAATTGCATTCTATAGTATAACGGTGCTGAAAATGATCAGATTGCGCGGCATTCTTTATTTTCAATATTTCCGCCATTTTGGGCCCACTATATGCAAATTAGCTGAAATTTGATTGGCTGATAAGGAATTGCTCATTACTCAGTGTTAAAGATATTTTCTCTTGATGACATCCACCCACACTAAATTGACTTCAGGGATTTCAATGGTGCTATTGAAAATGTTCTATGACCTTTGGTTGCAGCGAGGTATTTCCCTGGTCACAAATGCAATTCTATGAAAGATCAGCCCCTTGTGGTCAATCCATTTGAGAAATAGCATTTTAAGAGCCATCACATACCTGAATTAACTACATTGAGGGAAATGGGATTGTTGGAATTTACCTACGTATATATTAGTAATGAAGCAACATATTCCATCCATAGTTACCATTAGTACATAGTTGTACACATTTTTTTAAAATTTTATTGAGACTGGTTTCGGTGGTACATGTTATTCTCACAGAACTCAAGTTAGACAAAATATGTATCAAAACAAGAAGCCATACTGAAGGCAAGAAGCCATACTGAAGGGAGAAAGATCTGACTGTTCTGCAGCCCAAGTCAACAAAAATCACCAATTCAATAATCTATAAGCGCCAAACCCGCCAGAACACTCTTCCCACAGAGGCACATAAGCTATCCAGTAGAAAAGACTGACGATAATAGCTTGACCATTAATTATTTTTTTAATTCAAGATCTTTATTCAGGTAACGTTGTACATCCGTTTCACATTCACATTTATAAACACAACATCGGTTCACCCTCAGGTGGTCTTCCACCGTCACCTGATGGTTAGACTGAAATAGGTTTTCAATTCCAACAATTCAACCAATTCATACAACATCACGATTACAATGAAACATAAAAACATTATAACTAGGTTCTAGGGAGCTGAACATACTTGAATTAGTGGCTTGGGGAATTCTTGCTTATGCAGAATATAATTAAAATCTGGACAAGGATTGGCTTTCCACCAAGAATAGACAGAATTATTTCGTTGATAACCAACCTAGGTGACCTTTTTTGATTAGTTGGAATGGAGTGGAACAAAAGGAAGAAAATTTTACTTTTCAGATCGATGTTAGCTGATAAAATATAGATTTAAAATAACAAAGGGACACCCTTCCTCTTAGAACTGCGAAAACTCTAGAGATCCCAAAGTTTCCTCATAAGATAACATAACATCAGATAACAACAATCTAAGTAGATTTGGGTGATGTCTGTCAATCATTGATAGCATCTTGGCTCCTCACATCCTGGATATCAGTGTGAAGAATCTGTTGATTCTGATATCAGCAGATGGGATCACAATCATGCTGGTAATGGCTGGGAGGGGGAGGGGATGGCGTTTAGGTGTGAATTTAAGGGTAGACCATGTGTGAATTAAAGTGGCAAGTTGAGAAGTAAGATGCCTCATATGCAAAGGTGTTAAATGGACCAACAGCATTACATGGAGTGACCAGTCATATATGGGATAGGGATTTCATGTTTTCTGTCTCCCCTTCCTCTCCCCCTACTATCCCTCCCTCTCAAACCTTACATTTAACTGACATCAATCTTCGTTTCCCTTGGAAACGCAATCTTCTGCATGAACTAGAAATAAATAAATGTAAACTGATCACTGTTGACTAATTATTGTTGTTTACCCCCTGTCCCTATGAAACCCCAGCCTAGTCAGTGCAGAGCAAGGCATATAATGTATTGTTGTTTCTTTTACAGGGTCAGTCAGCGTCAGCCTGTCGCGGCGGCAGAAGGTTGTTGCCACTTTTTGCCGTGTCTGAAGTGCCGAGAAGTGCAGGCTCCTTGTACGACACCCACAGAAGAAGCCATGGCAGGGCAAAGTATCAACTTCCACCTTCTCCAAGAGAGCATTGAGAGATCCATCATGGCCGACCGGCAGAAAACCGACCCCAGTATGACGTCACGAGATCTTTATATTAAAAGTAACCCTGGTCTTCTTGGCACAGGTTCTGACGTCACTAATCCAAGAGACTGGTATTGTTCTTCATCAACGAGGAAGCTCGTCAAAGCATTTGTGAATCAGTACAATAATGTACAACATGAAAGGGGGAATACCGATGGGCGAGCTTCTAAGAAGGTTGCTTTCTATGTGAATTTTCCAGCGGTTATGAAAGACAGTGGTAATTCCTCCCTTGACCCTAATGGAAAGGGAGAGAAAGGGATGTTTAGCTATATGCAAGATCCTGAAGCTTCTGAAGATATCTCTGTGCTAACTAAAAAGCAATATAACAATCAGCCGGAATATTTTGGCAGCAGCCCTGAGGGTACACCAGATATCAAACCAATGACTCGCATGAAGTCATTTACGTTTAGTTTACCCACTGTAGAGACAGTTCCTACTGATGAAAATCAATCTTCGTCGGAGCCTCAAGTAGGGAATAAGTTTAAACAACCTATAGGTAGTGTATCCCTTCCCAGATTGTCTACTAGAAGTGTCACATTCACAGCGGACAAACCTAGCGCAAGTAGGGATGATTCATTGGACAAATGGCTGTCAAAATACCCCAATGAGTTATCGAGTGGCAAAACATATCTACTAAACGGTAAGGTTCAGACCAGAGGAAGCAAAGGCTCCGAGACAGGTCTCAGACGAAAACTGACATCTTTGAGTGCGGGAACAAATGCAGTTACAAGGGTCGTTCCTCATCAATACATTGAATTGTTTTTACCTAGGAACGAAGTTGAAGTCTCACAGTCACAACATTTCCATGACAAATATTCATTGCGACAGAAGTCGGTTTTCAACCTGAAAGTAGATTTAAAAAAGGATAGGTCAGGCATGGCTCAACCAGAAAGATTGCCGCCAACAACAGCAATGTCTGATATAGGCCATGAAAGAAAGAGATATCAAAGGAAAACGCCGCGAGCAGACGATCGATACGATGAGAATGGACTGGTTTCAGGGAGTGAGATACTTGGGTTCTACCCATATCCAGAACAATTATATGTTGACGCCTCGCCCGCAATGGCGGCCAAACCTGATAATCACAAAGATTCTTCATCTTTTGACAAACAACCCGCCCAAGAAAACGATATTTCCGCACCGCCGACAGCCCGATATATCTATAATGTGAATGCAAATGGCCACCTGAAGAATGAAGTTAAAAATCCCACGACAAACATCGTAACATTAGACTTAAATGGCGATGGCAAAAGTTTGAACAATTCTTCCACGAGTAGTCAATTGGGCAACTTTGGGGGAGGTTACCAGGTTGTTGGCAAATCTAATCAAGGAATGGGTGCCTCAATAGAGGAACAAGAGACACTCAGCCTGGCTCAATCTGATACTTCAAAGAAGACTCACAAAAATGAGGAGGGGAAACAAAAGGCCGTTTTACGTCACTATAAAAAACTTGAGGTTTTTGGAGAAAGGAAGCCAAACGACGAAGACGAAACGGAAGCTCAACCGGAAATTGTTCCCGCCCATGCGCCGTCGGAGAAATCTCTAAAAAGCTACAAGGCGAAAACGAGGGCACCTACTTACAAGCTGGACCAAAAACAGAGCAGCGGCAATAACAAGAAAGTGACCCTTAAAATGGCCGATCCTCATTCTGTTGATGAGTGCAGTCAAAAACCCGTTGCAACGAAGGGTGATCATGTCCTATCTAACAACTTACTAGTTATTGAAAAAATGAAAAGGGAGAAAGAGCAGAGTAGCCATATCTGATGTAAAAAAATAATTTAAATAGAAATTGACAATCACTGGTATAGCCTCCTCACGCCAAGATCTATACAGAAAGACATGGACTTGAATGAAACTCCCAAATTAATTTCAATGACAGCGCTGATGTAATGGTTATATATATTGAAGCCTGTAAACTTCGGGTGAAAGTTAAGTTGAGAAAGAGTAACGCAACAAGCATTCGCTACGGTAATGACTTGCAAGGTTAGATCAATTTCATAACAATTTTACTAGCCAATTTTGAGTTGAATAGAGCAACGGTTGACCGCTGCTTTTGTCAAATGAATTAAATGGAATAAATATGAAAAGTAGAATCCAAAGGTGCAAGTCCATGTGAGATTATAAGGATATTTGGCTTGGCGTAGATGAGTCAGATTTTCAGAAAATGTACAATTGGCAGCTCTACACATTTAGTATATTCTACTAAATTAGACTGAAAAATGATGAATACCGGGTATATCTGAGTATATGGTATCACATTGATTTAAAGTATCAGTTCTGTTATGTTAAACTGCATTCTGAAGCTCCTTTCTGTCTAAAATGTGGGCTATTTGAAAGGATTGGTGAAGGCAAATTGTACATTTTCTGAAAATCTGACCCAGATATATAGACAATTTGAACGCTGTGTAAGCTTATGAATCCACGAGGAAACCAAACATGTGCTTATTTATTTGGGTCACTTTGATATCTGTTATATTTAAAGGAACCTTTTCGTGGAAATGGCCCTTCAAGAATATGAAGAAGTTGACTTCAGGTTAGCTCAGAAACCAGTCAGTGTCACATAATATCTGGTTTATAGAAATTATATTATTTTGAACTACAATTGGCGTAATGGGTTTGGTCTTTTGTAATCTTTAGTCTTGCCAATGCTGCGGTGTTGTTTGCACATGGTACCATTTTTGGAAAAGCTCGTCATTCGGAGATTGGTCAGATTTCCAGAAAATGTACAATTGGCAGCTCTACACATTTAGGAAAATCTCCTTAACTAGGCTGAACAATTATGAATATCTGAGTATATTTGGTACCGCATTGATTTAAAGTATCAGTTCTGTTATGTTAAACTGCATTTTGAAGCTCATTTTTGTCTTAAATGTGGGCTATTTGAGAGGATTGTTGAAGGCGAATTGTACATTTTCTGAAAATCTGACCCAGATACTGTCTGAGTTATCTAAAGTTTTGATTCGAGGGTACAGCACTCTCAGCTCACATCGTTCGTCTGACTATTTGTAAAGCTATATGTTACTGACTGACAAAATGTTTACCAATATACTTTATTATTTTTAAAGGTATGTGACTAATCAATTGATCGAACACTGTGAAATAATCTTTTCCTATTTCAAGCGTGCACTGGAACATTATTGTATTGTCACTGTTTATTGAAAAAATAAAGAATTACAATAATTGTTCTATACGATTTCTGCATACGCCAAATGTCTTGAATAGACTCTAATATTTCCCGCGAAGAGTCACATTATAAGCTTGGGAAATAATTATATTATATACAGGGTTATTATTTTCTTTCGAATCAATGACCTTACTCAAGGTCAAGGTCACCAAATATCATATACATATATGTTGGGGAGGACTGGTGAATCTCAATATAGTAAATAGATAACGTAGCAAGGAACGTTGCGTCATAATAGTCACTGTTGCGTCACTTCAAATATATTCACCGATGTGTCGATTCTGCGTACGCATGTGTTTATGCATTCATGTGGTTGTGTGTTTATGTATGAACGTGGTTATGTATGAATGTGTTACATTTATGTTTTATTACATGTGTATACATGCATGTACTAGTTTACACTCAAATATAGGACTTCTATTAGATAAGTCGTTGTACCAGAAAGGCATTACATATCATGTTTTCATCAAATCCTCATGTCGAGATGACAAGAAACCTTTCCCACATTGATTAAAATTCACATCAACATCAACCAAGATAATAGTAATTCTAGTTCATATGTGATGTGTTCCAGGGAAATGAGTCATAAGTCGCAAAATTGATATGTTTCAAAGTGTTTTATTTACGAGATGTATTTGTGGGAATGTTTCCATTTTTGGGTTGGCTAATGTTTGTTGTAGCCTAAATACATGTATCAAATTTCAGGACAGTCTAATAAATATATCCATGTATTTCTGAGGTCATCTTATACAGTTTATTTAGCTTCTTTACTAGTGAATGTCCGCCCAGAGATATTTCAAACTTTTTTTCACAAATAAAAATACCAAACTTAAAATATAGAAATACTTATTTAGATGTCCGGCTGTTTACTATCATTGGAATCGGCCTGATCTCATCTTTTCAAATATGATAATATCTCAAAATCCATTTTTTGCGATTTGTGACTCATTTTCCTGTAACGCATCACATATTACAATGTTGTTGTTTTTGTTGTGCTGGTTCTGTAGGTGGAGAGGGTGGAGAGACGCTGACCAATTTGAGAACATCTACGTTGTGTTATCAATATTCGCAATAAAAATAGTTATTCTTTTTTTATCTCAATGTATCATTCTGTTATACCAAATCAATTTTTTCGACATGATTTTATGCAGGCTTATTACTTACAACATAGCACTCTCACCCCAGGGTTGATTTTCGTTGTGCCCTGTTGTTTTTCCACCAACCTCCGTGTTAAAAACTCTTATAAACATAGCTACACTTATAAATCTCGTCTATAGCTCATGCATGTTAGGTTCGGATTTTCAGATAATGTACAATTCGCCTTCACCAATCGTCTCAAATAACCCACATTTAAGACAGAAATGAGCTTCAAAATGCAGTTTAACATAACAGAACTGATACTTTAAATCAATGCGATACCAAATATACTCAGATATACCCGGTATTCATCATTTTTCAGCCTAATTTAGAAGAATGTACTAGATGTGAAGAGCTGCCAATTGTACATTTTCTGAAAATCTGACCCGTTATGTTTTTTTATTGAGAGCATTTTATCATACAGAGAATCTTCCCAATATATCCAATAAAATATTCGAAACAAATCAGGCTACCAACCATCCAAATTCAATCGCTTACATGCTTGAACATAGAGTATAGGCTTATGGCGAAATAAGTTAAGAGAAAAGGCGAAATAATGTTCGATAGTATTAAATTGCATTCAAAAATAGAGAAAAAAAGAAGATAAGCCTGAGTACAGTGCTTCCATCTTTCGGATGATCGACGGAGAACTGAGAGAGTACTAATACTTTGCTGCCACCTACAGGAACGTGCGATCCCCATGTACACGGAATAGACTACAGTTGTGATCCGTTTCAGGAAAATGAGTCCTGAGAGTTGCAAAATATGGATTTTGAGATATCACCATATTTGAAAAGAGGAGACCAAGCGGATTCTAATGATGGTAAACACTAGGACATCTAATAAGTATTTCTATATTTTAGGTTTGGTAATTTTATTTTAAAAAAAAAATGTTCCTAGATGCAATGTTCCTAGATGGATAATTACCAGTAAAGTAACTAAATATACTCTATACAAAGGTCTTCAAAACTCAAGAGTATATTTAATACAATGTCCCGAAATTTGGTACACAGATATATGTTAATATAAGTGCTAAGCCATCTAAAAATCAGAACATTCCAATAAAGAGATCAATTTTGCGACTTGTGACTCATTTCGAATTGTTGACAGCGAAATGGGGGCCATTATGTGTTTTTCATCGTGTTATCCTATCATTATCATTTTTATGTCATTGAATATAGATGGTCAAAGGGTAAAACCCCTAAATCTTAGCTCTTAACTCTTAACATTCTGGGAAGTAGACGGTAGAAGTTTTTTCATTAGGAATTAGTGATAGATTATGAATGACATCCCTAAAGATTGGATATAGATATTTATATATAATTAGTTGAACATGATTTTAATGATTTAGAGACATTTAAAACTGCTTTATTTTCAGGTTATACTTGATGTAAGCTTACACTTAGTGTCTTACTACTTTGTGAAACAATCAGCATAACCCCCTGCCCTACATTGTACAGTGAATAATCTGTACTGCTCAGGGACAATCAACATAACCCCCTGTGTAACTTTGTACAGTGAATAATCTGTATAGCTCAGGGACAATCAACATAACCCCCTGTGTAACTTTGTGCAGTGAATAATCTGTATTGTTCAGGGACAATCAACATAACCCCCTGTGTAACTTTGTGCAGTGAATAATCTGTATTACTCAGGGACAATCAACATAACCCCCTGTGTAACTTTGTACAGTGAATAATCCAGAGTTGCCAAACCAGATCTCCCCTTTGTTTTTGACAATTTGGCAATTACTCCCGTCCTCCGTCTCCAACTCAAACCCTCCTGCCTAAAGCCTGAGTTCCACTGCCATGCTACTTCTCCCGTTTCTTTGCTTGTGCTACTTTAGAAGTAACGGGAAGTAGCCGTTTCAAAACAGACATGTTTGAATTGAAGCAGTTATTTCCCACTACTTGCTCCTGCTTCTAAAAGTAGCAGGACCAAAAAAACGCGAGTAGTAGCAGGAGAAGAAGTAGGAGAAGTAGCGTGGCAGTGGAACCCAGGCTTAATGCCAAAACCACATGTAACTCCAATGGGAACCAACATGAGGACAATAGGCCTACATCTGTATTTTTGTCTTATAACTGCAACCACACGATGTACATAAAAAATAGTGATAAGAAGAATTAATCCTCTCTGAATTGGGTAGCCCATTCGATATATAAATGTAAAACAAACATGGGAAAGGTTATTAATATGAGCGCAAATATATGAAATATGTGGGGTAATAAGGGGTAATTTTTAACACATATTCGCAGATATGACCACTATACTATTACTATCAAAACCCATTGACAGGGGGATAGGGTGGGTAGGGGCTAATACGGTATAAAGGTTATAATGAGTGGATAAGTAACTCCTAGGTTCAACAGAGAATGCCGAGACTTGAACTTCAAGGTTCTGTATTCACTGTTTAGTCCAGTTGTGTTGTTGGGAGCACTGGACATTTTGGGGGGCATAATTAGTTTTGAAAAGTGGGAGGGTCTGGACCCATTGGCTCGACCCCCCCCCCCCGCCCTGTATGCGCCCCTGCTATCATATTCAAAAGAGCTGCTCCTATATTTTTCGTGTTTCTCCAAATTAGACAGTTGCATCCAAAGAAGGATTGTTATTGAAACGCAAAAACATTACAAAAATCTAAATGTACATCTGAAAACATCCTCTTTGATCAACAGTTAATTTGAATAAAGTGAAAACTTCTTTTAACTTTTTATTCAAATATGAAAAATCAAACTTAAAATATAGAAATACATATTATATGTCCTAATGTTTACCATCATTGGAATACTGGAACACAAACATATACATAGTATTTTTATTTCCGTTTGCATTACATATACATGGAAACATGGTTAGCCCCTCTGCTGAGCAAGTCTTCCAGGAACACAATGAAATGAACATAACATGTGTATTATATACAGTTTACAATTCGCAATTTCAATGGCAGGGTTACCATTTGTTATACAATAATATACTATTTTACTGTATGGACGGAACTCATGCCTACTTTGTTAAACAGTAATATACTATTTTACTTCATGGACAGAACTTATGCATACTTTGTTATACAATAATATACTAGTTTACTTCATGGACGGAATTTGTGTACATCTTGATGGAACTGATGGGCTGTGGTTATTCTCAGGTAGAGATCCTCCCCACTGCATAAACATACCACACGGAATGGTGCATGTTGTGACATGATACTTGCAGCACTTGTAATGAGTTGTCTGCAGTAACCACAGTCAGGCATGTTTCTAGTGAATTCATATCTCTTCTTTATTACAGCTGGAAATAGAAATATAGATACATGTAGTATAGATATGAACATGAATGTACCAATAGCTTAATGCATAGCTACATCTAAGTCAGAAATACCTGATAATCTTTGTAAAATCGTTAAATTGTTGTACAAAATAAAATCAATCGGCAACTTTTATATGACTCTACGTTAATTCATCATTTCAGCTACTGGCCATAACTGATACAGCAACATCCCCCCTTTCTACCAACAAAGGATCAATGTTCTGTCTTAAAAATTGAATAATGCCACTGCATGAAATCATTTGAGTCACTTGAGCAAGGGGCATTCGCAACAACTTATAGGCAAGGGGTATTCTCGACAACGTATAGGCAAGGGGTATTCTCAACAACTTATAGGCAAGGGGTATTCTCAACAACTTATAGGCAAGGGGTATTCTCAACAACTTATAGGCAAGGGGTATTCTCGACAACTTATAGGCAAGGGGTATTCTCAACAACTTATAGGCAAGGGGTATTCTCAACAACCTATAGGCAAGGGGTATTCTCAACAACTTATAGGCAAGGGGTATTCTCAACAACTTATAGGCAAGGGGTATTCTTGACAACTTACTCTGTTTATGCTTGCTTTTTCAGTTGTTTTTGTCTTATTTTCTTGGTGAAGAAGGTGATAAGGAATGAGATGCCCATTAGTATGCAGAACACAGATAAGAAGATTGTAAATACCGATGGAAATCCTCTGAAAATAGTAATTGGTTCACAAAATAGCCATAAAATTAGATATATTTTACCGAGATTGAATGTCTCTATAAGTTATATTTTTCAATCATTCATACATTTATTTATAAATTCCAACATCCCATATCTTCCCTGCAAGTTCAGTGAAAACAAGGTCAAATCATATACATGTATCGTTTAAATTTGTCCTGCCTGCACACACCCAAACAAATAGTGACTGGAGGTGCAACTTAAACCACTTTCACCTCCCCTCTGGCTATTTTAATCTTTTATTATTGGCAAATTTAAGGTAATCTGTCAATTATGTTATCGAGTAGACACACATCCATCATTGATAGGAATCTGATGTGTGTGGAGGTTGGATTTGGTGTTAATCTCAGATAAATCAGAAGCAGGAGTGTGTGGCTTAAGATCACATCAGAGTTATCTCACTTAACCATCTTGTCTTGCTTCTTGTCCTGCTTCTGGCTTTAAGATCAAATCTGTGATTACCTTCTTTCCCATAACTCCCCAAGGACCACATGCCACTGATCCCTATCACCTCTCTGCTCCAGCTCCATGGCTGCTTTATGTAACACTCCTGCCCTCCCTGTCTGTCTGATTACCGTATAACCTCCAATAAAAGTGCTACATCAGTAAGAGTCAGGATATTATATTCCTTGATAAAGGGCTAATGAGCCCGAAACGTCGGACCCCTCAATAAACAAACCTACAACTTACTCCTCCGTCCCTGCCCTTCTTCAGTTCTGGGCTAAATCTATACCTTGAGATTTATTGTATTCTTATACTTGACAATAATTGTCACTTGATTATGGGTTACATGTAACTGAAATCTGCTAACGTTTCTCTTGGAAACGGAAATTAATTGAATTAAGCTGACACAAGTTGTGAATACTTTAAAACAGCAAAACAGTAATAGAATAATAAATTAAATGCCCGTGTTATGAGAGGGAATATAACATCAAAAATAGGTATATATGTGAATGTATTCTATATCGTATTCATTCAATAAATCTGTCTAATTATGCTGAACTGTATTTTGAACCCGATTTTTTGTCTGCCATTTGCCTCATTTGAGAGGATTGGTGAAGGTGAATTGTACATTTTCTGAAAATCGGACCCATATATATAAAAGACTACATTACCCAGTAGGAGCACAGCAATATTCATCGTTAGGCTTCCCACAGCAGGCGGTGAATGCAGGGTCGCCATCTACTGGTGGACACTCAAAGTATCCCAGTGCAGGACTCAGTGCACCATCCGCAGCAAAATTACTGCATAACTGAACTGGTACTGCAAAATATATAGATTTTTTTTCTCTTGACCTGTTTTTCTAAACCGACTGTTAATTAATAATTTAAATATTATACAATCATTATACTTCTTGTATTCATGGTCTACCAAGATATACCTCCAGCACAGGTAGACAAAATCACTTGTTTAAGTGTGCAGGGCTTATATATGGGTTTCTACTAGATTGAAGAACAGTAACTATACATGACATATTATTTTAATATTGTTTATTTTTAACTGTATTTTAAACCTCATTTCTGTCTTATATTTGAGATTTTTGAAAGGATTGGTGAAGGCGAATTGTACATTTTCATAGTGGATTGTTATTGTTGGATCATAGCGTATTGTTGGAATTAAAAACATTAAAGACTACAACATATTTGTGATGTGTTACCGGGTAATGAGTTACAAGTCGCTAAATATGGATTTTGAGATATCATCATATTGGAAAAGATGAGATCAAGCAAATTCCAATGATAGTAAACGGTAGGACACCTAATAGGTATTTCTATATTTTCAGTTTGATATTTTTAGTTTTGAAAAAAAAGGTTGGCAATAATTTTGGATGGACCATGGTAAAATAGGTAATATACTCTATAGAATGAGCTTGGAAATGCAGAGATATATACACGGTCCTGAACTTTGGTACATGTCTTCATACGACTTAGAACATTAGATAACAGTCCTATACAAAGAGGACTGTGAAAAAATTACTTGGAAATATAATCTTTGCAATTTGTGACTCATTTTCCTGGAACACATCACATAACATTTGTACTTACTGGCACCTTTGTTCCCTCCCCTGTTTAGGAAGACACCATTTACTGGATACGCCATTTGTGGAACAATTTAGCTGTAGGAATAAAGCAGGTTTGGGCTCAGACTTTGTTGAATAGGCATTTAGCATATGGGTCACATTTTCGGAAAATGTACAATTTGCCTTCACCAATCCTCTCAAATAACCCACATTTAAGACAAAAATGAGCTTCAAAATGCAGTTTAACATAACAGAACTGATACTTTAAATCAATGTGATACCAAATGTACTCAGATATACCCGGTATTCTTCATTTTTCAGCCTAATTTAGAAGAATTTCCCGAATGTGTAGAGCTGCCAATTGTACATTTTCTGAAAATCTGACCCATATATGATCATCATACACCTGGCAAGATGCTTACTTCATTTAAATTAAAATTTAATTCAAAGTCACCAGATCTTAATTCTGTGACCAGATCTAGAAGGACCACCATAATTCTTGAAAGTGAATAACCATACTATACTATACATATATCCTGTTTCATTTTCACCTTATGCAGCTAAATCACAGTCAATGACTGATTTAGCATCTAATTGACCCATTGTTATATTGATATTGATGCACTAACTGAGGATACTTTGTACATATCCCTTCAAATGAATAGATACTTATACCACTAAGCACGTCACAAAACCGAAATATAAGCCATATTGTCAACAAGAATTCTTTATTAAACTGTACACTACTGCAAGGAGCCAACTAGCAGTCTATGACTGAATTGGTACTGTTTCTTGCCTATACCACATTTGTGATGTGTTTAAGGAAAATGAGTCACAAGTCGCAAAATTGGTGTTTTTCAAAGTCGTTTACTTACAAGATCTCTTTGTTGGAATATTTTCATTTTTGGAGTGTCTAGTCCTTGTCGTTGTATGAATACATCTACCAAATTTTAAGACAGTTTATTAAATATATCAGTGCATTTCTTAGATCATCCCATTGAGTATATTTAGCTACTTTACTGGTAATTATCCACCCAGAAATATTGCAAACATTTTTTTCAAAAATAAAAATATCTAACTAAAAAGATAAAAGTACTTATTAAATGTCCTTAATGTTTACATTCATTGGAATCGGGTTGGTCTCATCTTTTCAAATATGGTGATATCTCAAAAACCATATTTTGCGACTTATGACTCATTTTCCTAAAACGGATCACATTTGTAAAAATCAAAAGAAGAGACCGAAAACCCGTCCGCTGGAGACTCTTCTTCAACAGTGATCCTTGATCAATAAAAATGTTTTCCAAATCCAATCATTGTATGTGGAGGTCTCTGCATGGGTTCACTGTTTTATAAGGCCAGCAGATTTCTATTAATTTATTTTACGACCTAAGAAATACCAAACAAATATTTGTCCTATGAAATGAGTAGTTCTCACACGTACTACATCCTTAAGTTTCTGCTAAATGTAATGTTAAATCTGTTTATAAGTTCTACTGTATCTACTTTCATTAATCTGTCCTTTTAGCTGGACAACTGGAATATCACGAATAATAATTGGGAAACGTTTGTTCAATAACTTCTCACACCTTCCCCAACCCTCTAAAATAACCCACATTAAAGACAAAAATGAGCTTCAAAATGCTGTTTAACATAACACACCTGATACTTTAAATCAATGTGATACCAAATATACTCAGATATACCCAGTATTCATCATTTTTCAGCAGAATTTAGCAGAATTTCCTAAATAAGCTAATAAGCTGCCAATTGTACATTTTCTGAAAATCTGACCCATTTATCACCCCTGATTGCCTGCCTATACAGCAAATACTGGGCTTACCTGCAGAACTTAGCAACAGATGTGTATTAATGATCCACAGGTACACATAGTGTCTCACTAGCAGAGCCGATCAATGCTTTATAATGAGCTGCCAGACTGGGCGGCCATGGTTTACTGGTTGCCAATGGTTACAGCAACATGGCCGCCATTCCACATGAGTTGAGTGTCTAGTTGTACATTGCAAATACTACAACACCAGGAACCTGTTGCTCATCAAATCATAACCTTTAGTGAGAAAAGTTTAATTCTCAAATAAGTCACACCAATGCCATACATGTATATACTACTTTTGTTCTTCTACAATTAATCTACTGTATCAAGCGTGCCTTTTAGGCCTACCCAGATAGTAATACATGCCACAATAAGTACACATAACTCTTCTTCAGCCATGTTTTATGGATGAGGACGCCAGAAAATGTACAATTCACCTTCACCAATCCTCTCAAATAACCCAATTTTCAGACGAAAATCAAGTTCAAAATACAGTTCGATGTAACTAAACAAATTGTTAGAATCAATGCAATGCCGAATATGCTCAAATTTACCTAGTATTGACCAACTTTCAGCCTAATTTAGCAGAATTTACTAAATGTGTACAGCTGCCAATTGTACATTTTCTGAAAATCTGACCAATATAGTGAGGAACATTTGTTGAGACAAGGCTTTTTTTAATGGACCCATGCATTGGTGCACCATTCCAAGTGTTGGACGATAATACAATGAATTGCTAAATACAAGAGCACGAATTGATCTTTGTTGCCTACGTGCATATATATGGGTCAGATGTTCAGAAAATGTACAATTGGCAGTTGTACACATTTAGTAAATTCTGCTAAATTAGGCTGAAATTTAGTCAATACTGGGTAAATTCGAGTATATTCGGCATTGCATTGATTCTAGCAATATGTTTGGCTAGGTTGAACTGTATTTTGAACATTATTTTCGTCTGAAATTTGGGTTATTTGAGAAGATTGGTGAAGTTGAATTGTACATTTTCTAAAAATCTGACCCATATACATGCATGGCTGTAAACTGAAAGAAGGAAGCTAATTATTCCCATTGGTCCACGTTATAGGTAGCCATTATGTTAAATGATTAATGACTGAAATTGAGGAGAGAAGAGGTCACTTTTTGTTGCTAATCCCTGTCTTGGACATGTATACGGGTCAGATTTTCAGAAACTGTACAATTGGCAGCTTTACTCATTCAGTAAATTCTGCTAAATTAGACAGCAATTTGGTCAATACTAGGTAAATTCGAGTATATTCGGCATTGCATTGATACTAGCAATCTGTAAGGTTAGGTTGGACTATATTTTTAACTTTATTTTCGCCGGAAATTTGGGTTATTTGAGAGAATTGGTGAAGGTGAATTGTACATTTTCGGAAAATCTGACCTATACATGTATGTATCAATTTTATTTCCAACATGTACATCATTAGGAAAAAGGGAAGAAGCATCAATATTAACCCCTTTACAAATCCTTCTGTGAAAATTAAGTTCTCAGGTGTTCTAGGTATCCCTATTTCGTTTGATGACCATGAGCATAGATAATGTTACAGTAAAAAGCAGTCTGCTTGTTGGTTAACTCTCATCGCACATTTTCATCATTGATCTAGACATACACAATTTTAGAAATTTGGTACATAATTATTGACCATTAAATAACCAGAGGTAACGCTATACAAATAACAAGTATGAGGTCTTAACCTTAAACTTAAGGGTCTAGTATCCTTGGGGCTATAATCACCTTAGGCAGATATTATTAGGATTAATAGCCTCCATTTCGGGCCTGCTGGTGCACTGTTCGTGTCCAATCCCGGGGCGAAGCCGAGGAATTATACACAAACTGTATTATACACCAAACAGTGCACCAGCAGGCCCGTAATGGAGGCTATTAATCCTAATATGTAATAACCTCTGCCAAATGTCCCTCAATGACGCTCGGTCATTAATCCTATAATAACCATCAGAATTTAGCAGGAATAAATATCATTTTAAATATAATTCACCGCGTTTCTTATGTTACACCAGCCGTATGACAATATGGCGTAACAACTGATGACGTTGAGCTCCTGACCAGGACCCTAGCTGCCCCGCCCCCATTCCCCTGACTTCCCCCTCCCCGCCCAAATCCCCGCCCCCACCCCAAACAAAATCATTGCCGAGGACGAATAATAATTGCACTGAGACAACCCCCCTATAACTGAGACAATCCCCCTATAACTGAGACAATCCCCCTATAACTGAGACAATCCCCCTATAACTGGGACAATCACCCTATAACTGGGACAATCCCCCTATTACGTCTGCATTATTGCTGGAGCCACTGGGAGACCAGCTCGAGACAGACAAGCACATACACGACCTATTGCTGGTCACAGCACATCACTGCCTCAATTACAACCAGTGCAGACATCTATAACATGCATATATATATGTATAAGCTAAGATATATCCAGCATAATCAGCATAATAGGCCAATAATTATGCCTATAATTGGCTGACCTATATCTTCAATTATATTCAATCAGATATTTGTATTCACCATATTTTAAATCAACTATACCGGTATATTTATTTAACCATATCTGTAATTACTGAATCTTTTCTTCAGTGTCAATTCCAAATATATCCATTACAGACTAGAGACATCTATAGAAGTAAGTCTTATAAATTATATCGGAAGGGAGAGAGCTATAGGTTTGTTTCTCAACATTCTTTGGTGAGGCTATCATCAATGACATTGTCCAGTTCTAAACATTTAGCCAATTCTGCTTAAAAAAGGAGATAAAAATGAAGTCTAAAAAAGAAGTATTTGTACGGTTATTCCCATCTCAATTCATTTATATTAAAACTTTATATTTGAATTGTCTTTGGAAGACAAGAATAATTATATTTGAGATTCAATATTAGAAAACAAATGAATTATTCTGAATGTGTCCTGTTATATAATATTGATCTGGTATGGGGAATAGTACACAAAAAGGTTTTTAGTCCCAGACCTGTTAGAGAGATCTATAATTAGATAACAATTGTCTAGATTGTGTTAACAATTGTCTAGATTGTGTTCAATCATGTAATGTTAATTCGGGAGAAAAGGGGGCGAAATCTGCCTAACATACAAAAGTTGTGATGTAGTTTTTTTCTCACTGGATTTTTAATAATGAGGGTGTTGGCCGATAATTGTCATGTGGATAGCCCATATTGCCACCCTTTAGCATTGTGAGAAACCCAAGATGGCCGCCGAGACAATTATTAATTAATTTTATTAATATTTATGAGTACCTCCCAATAAAAACCTATGATTATTTCGTGGTTGTCTCACGAAAATTAATTATATTGGAGAACCAATATAAGACAGAAAATTAAAGAATTCCGAACGCTATACGATATCAATTTGAATAAAATATTGAGCAGCATATGTAATACACATTTTGGAAAAGAAAACATTTGAGCCCCAAGTCTGTTAGACAGATCTATAAATCTATGTTGTGTTCAATCATGCAAGGCCTGCCTATAGGCACCATGGATCTATACGATACATTACCTACCATTCCACCATGAATATAAGAATTTATCCATTCACAACGCACTCATATATGAATATGCAATTCAGTATATTGTCCGAGAGATTAACTCGATAAGAAGCATTCTCTTTGTGATCTCTCACATATAAATATCTTGTTTATGAATTGATATAATGCTTACCTGTTGTCTGCCTCGAGCTGTGTTTACTAAGGCGTTGTGTGGTTGTCTCGCTAGGTGGCTGTTTGTATAGCTCTCAATACGTGGGCCAAGTTGTCAGAAAGTGTACAATTCACCTTTACAAATGCTGCCTAATAACCCAAATTTAAAACAAAATGATGTTTAAAGTACAGTTCAACATAATCTAACAGAACACAATACCAAATATACTCAGATATATCTAGTATTTACACTTGTTTAGTCTGATTTAAAAGAATTTGCTAAATGTGCTGAGATGCCGATTGTACATTGTTCTGCTGTCATGACCCCTGTGCGTGGGTCAGATTTTCAGAAAATCTATACACATTTAGTAAATTCTGCTAAATCTGGCTGCAATTTGGTCAATACTAGGTAAATTCGGGTATATTCAGCATTGCATTGATTCTATCAATCCGTTTGGTTAGGTTGAACTGTATTTTGAACTTTATTTCCGTCTAAAATTTTAGTTATTTCAGAAGATTGGCGAAGTTGAATTGTACATTTTCCGAAAATCTGACCCACGTATGGCCGTACAGAATCTATGGTATGGTATTGCACCACGCCATTAGCCGTCACTATATAGGCACGTATAGTTGCATGCCCCTCCAGCTGGCTAAGCAAGGAGGTTACTTCGTTGAGCAAATGGTTAAGCAACTGTCTAAAACACGGTGTTGTGGGTTCGATTCCCGCACGATCCAAAACCCCCTGCGCCAACCAGCCTTTTTCCCCTTTAAAGTAATAAGTTTTTTTTATTTAAAACAAATTTAATACAAACAACAAAGACGTATAACGAACTAGAGTTTGTATTATTGCGTTGCCATAAAAAAAGATTGTATAATTATTAAATATATATATGTTTTGTCTTTAAACAAACCGACGGAATGCATTATGTACAGAAATCACTCTCAATACCGAATAGAAATAATAATAATCTCATGTCATTTGTAAGTAGCATATCACTATCGCCAAAGTGACGAGATAAGCTCGAATCCGCTGAGTATTTGATTTCCTAATGTGTGGACCCCCCCCCCCGTTGGTAATTATATTCAATAATTATAATTATAATATAATTCTATAATCAACCGCTCCTGGCGCGAGGCGCGCTATGGCAATGTGATGTGTATTCTTTATCGCAAAATGCTATGAGATGCTATATTTTTTTATTACATTATTGGATTATTTGACTATTTTATTATACTTTGATTAATCTATTTGCATTGCATTAAATGTCTTAGTATGCAAAAGCCAAGTTGGCAGGAACAGGAAAATAACGATTTTGCAAAAAAAAATAATAAAAAAAATAAGTAGCATATCATTTAGCTTCATAGAAACGTTATTAAAGTCGATGTAATTGTGTCTGTGGTAACCACCAAAATAAACAATGCTGTAATCGTCTGTCATAAACAGTTCCTCACTGCATGCTCTAAAAAGGTGGCATCTAAAAACAATTTGATTTGAGAAGTAGGCTTAATTATGAATCTGTATATTTCTTCCACACAGCGAAAAAGGTGCACATACAACACTTCATAGATAACTTGTTTGTTTGTTAAACTTTTATTCGTCTATTAACTAGAACTGGGACTTTATTTTTTTTAATTTTCTTTTATGTAAATATATATTTTTTTAAACATTGGTGTCGAATTGAGATACGGTTAAAAGGTAGTTAGTCCCATAATTCCATGTGAATCAAGATTCAAAAATGGAGGCTATGCAAATCATCTATTAAAAGGAATTCATCGACTCCACTGGAAACCGACAAAGAAAGACTTGATTTGAAATGTGTTTCCTTCAATAGTAACATACACATCAGATCGAGATGCTTTACTCAACCAATACTGTCATGAAATAGATCTTTACTTGCTCACGATTATTAGTATGTTGACGAGAAAGACCCAAAGATTTTAAACAAGAATTTGGGTTGTGATCAAGGAACAACCTCATTTCAGTAAATCTCCGATGTAGAACTTTTAATCGCCCCACTTTATCAAAAACAGTTTCCTCTATAGAGATTCGGATCTAATTTGTTCAGTTATGTTCAACTCTATTTTGAGTATAGTTTTTATCTTAAATTTGGGTTATTTGAGAGGATTGGTGAAGGCAAATTGTATATTTTTTTTGTAAAATTTTCTATCGGATGTAATGCTGATTTACTATGTCCAAATAGTTTAAATAGTTTGTGTAGACAGTTAGTGAAACAACACATATATTTACTGTAGACATTTTAGTGTAGCAACAAATAACTTTCTGGTCTTTGCACACATTGTCTAAAAATTGTCTACACCCCTGTAGTCAAGGACCACCAGGAAGACCAGGAATACGTTTCTGAAACATGGCTCATATTTGGTCAAAATGTTTAGTTACAAATAAAGAATAGTTTGAATTTGAATTGAATTGAATATGACTCAAGGCCAAATAAAGAATAATAAAACATGATAATGATATTAATCATACTTATTTTATTTTCTTATATCACAGTTTGGTAGAGGTGAGGACGAAGAGTTCACACAAATTCTCAATAAACATTAATAATGATAATAAAACCATAGCATTTCTCTCATCATGATAAACATTAATAATGATAATAAAACCATAGCATTTCTCTCATCATGACGATCGATCACTGAAGGTCAAAAACTTCCCTTTTCACAAAAAGAATTTCCAACAAAAAATTACCATGAAATGATAACAATAATAATGAGAATAATAATATTTTGGATTTTTTTTTGTTTGTATAAAAGCAGAAAGCAGTACATAGTAATAAAGTATACTAGCAACAGTTCGCGAGTAGAGATAAAAAAAAACACAAATCATTAACTAGAATCAGCGAGAAGAGAGTCGAGTTATGCAATGCAAGCTAGTTCTACTTATCTTAATAAATTTAAATCCTTCAACACCTGCATTTGTTTATAAAGAACCGGAACCGGAAAACAGCTAAGTTTACGCATGCGTATAGAGCAGGACACTATCAAGGCCAAACAATCTACTTCTTCGTGTTACACAACTTATAACCTATAAGCATGCAGTTTCACATTCAGGGTGGAATAAACAAATGTAAATATATGCATTGACAATGACTGCATTTGTATCATTAATGATTGCTCAGCAAAAAGACAACCATCATTTTCTCTTCTTATTCCTCTAACACAAGAAACGCTTTTTTCCCTGCCCTAACTACTCATAATTATTGTCACATTCAATGATTCAAATAAAGAGAAGCATACTTCTTAATCTTCTTCGTAGTACTCATTAAAATAAACTATATATAACATAGGACTAGCGTTCCACGTAAAATAAAGCATTTATCACAAAAGGTAGACAATAATAAACTGTGGAAATGAAAAAGAAAAATCTCACTTCAGGCTCACGAAGAGGGGGGAACGTAACGTAACGTAACATAACGTAAGGGATGGTGTGGTTACGGCTGGGCTTGCGTAAACTAGGACTAGGGAGACAACATTCCACTCTCTCACCTATCTACCTTCACTTCCTTCTGTATTGAAGTCCACATTAAAAAGACTCAACTATTTCATGCAGAATAAATTGCAAGAGATTTCTATGCAAAATTGACAAAAATCAAACATGCTTTTGATTATCACCTACGACATGATAATAATCAAAATATTCAGTTTTCGAGGGACCCCTGGCCCTTTATGGTACCGTATCAATTTCGATAGATTTTCCAAATCAAAAGGGGTGAAAATTGAATTATTTATGGCTTGGTAAAGGCAATATACAGAGTTCATTGCTTTCAGAAGAGAAATGAATCAACAATGGACAACCTTTACCAAGCTTACGGTCATACTCCCCGTACTACATCAAACTAAAATTATCCACAGCCCATCATAATTGAGTACACCCCGAAAAGTCAATGCATCAACCCTAGAAATCACACGATAACAAGGTCGGCAAAGGTGGCAAGTATGAAAAGGAAGGCTAGATTCTAGTTGACAAACGGGATAGGAAGGATTCGGACAACAACTGTGACACCAATGTGACACCTATACGTGACTGACACTGACACTGACTTGTATGTAATACAACTAGGCGTGACAGTGCTTGCATGCATACAAAGTGCTGTCAAAAAGTAGTAGTAAATGGTAATAATAAAATGTCACAAGAACAAGGAATGTATATATCATGGATATGTTCAGCTTTTGGTCTTTTTCACTTGGATTTTTTCTTCTGTATTATACAATACAATGGTAATAATAACCATATTTATAACCACAAAATGATGTCATGGAAACCATGCATTCATCATTCCATCTCTCTCCATAACAATAATAATAAGCAATGAATGATTCTTTTCTATTCTTCATTCTTGTTCTTTTCATGCAGTAATAGATGTAGGTCCTTAGGTTACATAACATTTGCTCTATGCAATGATAGAATTCGTTACATGGAAGAGCAGACCATTTGGTGGGCTATAATATACTGATGACAAATACCACCACCACAATTGTTCACATTTTTGTTCACATTTTAATCTCAATTTTGTCTTCTAGGTCTGACTCAAGGCACTAGGAGTTTTTTAGTACATGCCAATAATCTTGAGCACATGCCACAGACAGTCAGACATACCATTAACGTTTTATTCCAATCATAAATACAAAATCTTGTATCTATTTTTAGCTCAGCCCTTCACAAAAGCGTTCTCCACCAATGTTACATCCGTCTTCCTCCATCTTTGGTTTTGTTTACCCCAGCAAAATCTGTTTTTAAATAAAGTCTTTGGTTGATTACCCAACCTCTCCCCAGAGCTTTTATCATGAGTTTCTTTTACATTGTAGTAGTAGATAAAATATATATTTTTGGCTTTGGACGGAACGAAAGCTTGACATAATATATGTGTATTAATATATATATGTAGATTTCAGCCAATTTATATCACAATAATACCTGGACGGATCATGATAGACACAAATGATGACCAGACTTAGAACCTGAGTCCTAGCATTCTTTCGCGCTAAAAACTTAATCAGTGCTGCCCACAAAAGTGACAGCATTGTATATTTACTTTGAGGTACACACATAGCATTTGTATCCCTCTTTGAGTAGTAGATGATGCATTATGCAAGACAAATCTCCACTTATATCCAAAAAAAAGGCGATTCAGGTATAAAACAACCACCTCTCCACTTGTTTTCCTTTCAAAAATAGATTTTGGAATAATCATAATAACAAGAGTGATAACGGTAACCTGGGTTCCTTTTCTTCACCCAATCATTCATGTAGGAATATTTCATTCCGATGCCATTTTGTCATTGCAAAAGAAAAATAACCATAACGAATACATGACATTTAATGTTACAAATCATCATCACCATATAGCAATAAAACTTAAGGGACTTCACCTGTCGGTAGATTTCATCATTATTACCATCACCATCATAAATAATAACCTTAGAGGAAACAAAGGACAATCATTCAACTATTTGCTGTTTAATGTAGTAACCATTAACCTTAAAACCACAAAGAAATCTTTGTATTCATCTTTTCCTTCTTCTTTGTCTTCAACATCAAGAAAAAAAAATGGCGCTGCCCTTCAGCTTGAAGATAATAAGTTTATTTCCTGATTTTGTGTCTGAGGATGGATTGGTGGGGGCTGGAGCGGCGCAGCGATGTTGGTGGCGATTGGATGGATGGCGTGGAGGTAACGCGACCCAGGCGGACAGGTGAAACGCTGCGACCGGGTGACATTTGGCGGCGACGGAGAGTTGGGCTCGCCTTCTGAGCATGGAAGTCCATGGAGTCATCCAGCTTCTTCGACTCCTGCTCAAACAGGATGGGGTCAAGGCTGCGGTCACGGATGACAGTGTTCAGTGAGGAGTCGAGGATGTTGCGGATGTCCTTGATCTCATCCCCCGTGCGGACGCTGCGGGAGATGTAGGCTTGGCGCTTCCTCATCTCCTGAGCAAGCTGGTCTTTAAGTGTGGCAATCTGAGCAAGAGAGAGTGTGGTTATATAGTTGTATTGTATTGTATTCATATTACAAAACAGTTTTAACTGCGACCAGCTCCATACAAATCTAACTATTCACTGCGGGAAGCTTTACCGATACAGGCATATCTAGGATATCCATGGTGGACGAAGTGTATTTACATTTGAACATTATTTAATTGTCTTGGCCGTAAAAGAAATAAAAAAAAATATAAAAAAATACATTAATACAACTACATCAATCTACAATGGCCTGGATAATGTGGAGAAAACTAATAAAATCAACACCAACTTTAATATGTCCTTCATAATTATCATCTATTAATACTCCGGCCACCCCGATATACAGCGAGCCCCCTTCCCATCTACTGATCGTTATATTTAATTTTATTTTCTTGTGATAGGATGAGGATAATATAGACAGTATATCATTCTTATTTTTTTCTCGAGAATATTTGATTTGTAATAGGACCTGCACTAGCAAGGATGGAAGTGGGCAGGCATATGGAAAAAGTACTGAAATACTTCTGGCAAGGGGAAAAAGTGGGGCTCAGGTGGGGGTCATTGAACATTGATAATTCTAATCTTTGAAGGTTCCTATTTTATAAAAATCCTTCTTTTTTTCAAAATGATGGAATTTTGGGGGAACTTCGACAATTCTATAAGTTTTTAGCAATACTGATTTCAGTAGAAATATTGAAGACTTTCATCCCAGAGATCTATACTAAGCTAAACCCTTATATGTACGCACAATGCTCTATGTCCACTGAAAATAGACCAGTAAGGGCACTTTATCAGTAGACCAGCAAAAGGTTCATCCTCGAGCTGATATAATGCCTTTCATGAGTATTAAATACCAGATAAAGATTCTCCTCCAAGCAACGAGGGATCTATTTTCACCAGTTAATTACATGTATACTCATAATAAACCTTTATAAAAAAAAAAGAAGCTTGGTGCCCACCTGTTCCTCAAGACCCTTGACGCGCTGGCGGTGTGCACGCTCTCTGGCCTCCAGGGTGCGCTCTGCCTGCATCTGCGCAGTGCGCAGGCGCTCAGTCTCCATTTCCGTTTCCTGGCGGTGGCGAGCGGTGAGGTCAATCAGTCTGCAACAGACACAAGAACGCCGTTAATACATATAGAGGCAAATCTACAGTTGATAATGCTAGAGTGAATAAAATGTTTTATCACTGGAAATATTTGTCAGATTTCAGATTTCAATAGAATCCGTCCCATGATGCACTGTATTAAACAGACATGCGCAGTGGCAAATGCAAATCCACTATTGAATGACAAGTATTACTATGATCGAAACTCATCACTTATCATATGTATAAACCTCATCTCATTCCAACACCACCCACAATACTATGTTCATATTTAAACCCATTACTCTATTTTGTAAGTAAACATGCCAGGCTCGGGGCGTAAATCAGACGTCATGCTTGTTCCCCGATGAATTATGGTTGGAAAATGCCATAGCCCTTTTATACTACCTGGATAAATAAAGTGTTAAGAAAAATAAAGAAATAACAAGTTATTGACCTCGAAGAGAGTATCTGATGTGTTCATTTTCCTTAAAAACCTGGATGATTAATGTTAAAAACTTACTTATTTACTAAGATTACCATGCGAAACTTATAGTTTCTCTACAACAATATTGATACTTTTTGAATATTTATTTGTATCGCATGAGAATATCGGGACCCGTCCACGAAATTGTATGCAATAAAAATCTTTAAAAAAAAATGGGTCACATTTTCAGAAAATGTACAATTCACCTTCGCCAATCTTCTCAAAAAACCCAAATTTCGGACGAAAATAAAGTTCAAAATACTGTTCAACCTAGCCAAACAGATGGCTAGAATCAATGCAATGCCGAATATACTCGAATTTACCTAGTATTGGCCAAATTGCAGCCTCATTTAGCAGAATTTACTAAATGTGTAGAGCTGCCAATTGTACATTTTCTGAAAATCTGACCCAAATGCCAAGTACTGACCTCTGTGCGTGTTGCTGCTCTGCCTCGGCTAGCTGGGCCTGCAGTTGCTGGATGTTCTGGTGCAGTTCTCCTGTGTTCTCCTCCAGGCGCACCAGGGAGCGGTCCATTTCAGTCTTCTCCATGGTGGTCCTGTTAGCCATCTCTTCTGACCTCATCTTCTCACGCTCAACCTGCAAGTATGTATGTATGTATGTATAGGTTTACTGGAGATACTATTAGGGGGGATACGTAAACACTATAATTTTATGTATGTATGTATGTATGTATGTATGTATGTATGTATGTATGTATGTATGTATGTATGTATGTATGTATGTATGTATGTATGTATGTATGTATGTATGTATGTATGTATGTATGTATGTATGTATGTATGTATGTATGTATGTATGTATGTATGTATGTATGTATGTATGTATGTATGTATGTATGTATGTATGTATGTATGTATGTATGTATGTATGTATGTATGTATGTATGTATGTATGTATGTATGTATGTATGTATGTATGTATGTATGTATGTATGTATGTATGTTTGTATGTATGTATGTATGTATGTATGTATGTATGTATGTATGTATGTATGTATGTATAATGATTTATTTCCGGAAGTGTACACTTTCGATAACATATCAAATTTTGACACTGAAAAAGGGGGTGGATCTCAACCTGAAAGTAAAGCCATCAATGATAAGAGTGAGTATAGGTCTATTGATTATTTTCTTCTACTATGATTATTACATTGTCTTTGTTTTTTCTATAATTTGTAAGGTAGCCAGAGTCAACGCACGAAGACACCCTTGTAGGGTATGATGAGTTTTTTCTTTTCTTATTTTCCCTTATATCTGTAGCTCTAAATGAAATAAAATATCTGCACCCTCCTTATCAAGGCACTTGTTTTCTTCTTTTTGTGGGGAGAATTTTGACAAACTTTGGTAATAAATGGTTAATTTGAGGGAAATTTTTGAAAGTTTTGCAACCACCTTGTTTTTATTGTTTGTTGTTGACAATTTTGACGAAATTTGGTTATAAATGATTAATTTGGCGGGGAAATTTAAACAACTTTGCACCCACCTTATCAAGGCACTTCTTGAGGGCGTTCTTGTCCTTCTCTTGACGCAACTGCGAGCGTTCCATTTCGCGCTTTTCCGCCTCTACATTGGCGAGTGTACGCTGGAGGGATGCGATGCGCTCGTTGAGGCTGTTCTTGTCAGCGGAAAGTTTCTGCACGCGGTCGTTCAACTCTTGCTCAGACTCCTGTCTCTGGGCCAGCATCTGGTGAAAGGTAGAATAACAGAAAATTATTATTTATACCAAAAAAAAAAGGGAAAATAATTATTTATACAGAAAATAAGGACGCAGACATGGAACTATTTACCCCCTAAACCTACGCCAGAGGTTGATATGACATTTATTGGAATATCAGAATTACAGAGAGAATTTGAAAAAAAAAGATGAGGAATGTCATGATGTTGAACAACGCGCTGGAGTTTGTTTTTATACATCTATGTATTTTACTGTATTTTATTTTTTTCACTTCTTTACATATAAATAACATTTTATGTGAATAACATCTTTACTAGACATTTGTATAAATACTTGGTAAATGAGAAATCAGCAAATTCTGAGAATAATGTACTCGATGCACAATGCTTTTGACTGAATAAAAATCTTTAAATACAAAAAAAAATACATGCGAATATCTCCCAGAGGGTGATATGACTTTCCAATGCTGTAACCTATGGTTTTCCATACCATCCCGCCAAGAGGTATAATAACTCTTTTTAATGTTGGTGGATGCAGTAAACAGTTATTGATGATATGTTCGTCGATCTTGGGAGTTGAAGCTGAGATTTTAGTCACTAATAGGGGGCAAGATTTCCACTGCCCCATCGGGCGACTAACATTAAATTTCACTCGCCCAGAGACAACTTTTAGTAGCCCTGGGTGACTAAACATGGGGTGTTTTTTCAAGCCCTGGATATATAATAACCAATAGGGTAAATAAGTGAACGTACTGCGTGGGTCTGTCTGATTTGGCCTTCCAACTCAGCGCGGCGGACCTCACTGTCCGCCAACTCGTTCTGGTTGCCTTGGTTACGCTCCATGAGGCCGTGGTTCTGTTTCTTGGCCTCCATCAGGGCTTGTCTGCAGAACAGAAGAGTTTTAACTTTACATCTTTAAACAAATATTCATTCAAGGAACAAGTATAAGGGACAAGGCTGCAATATCAGCCAGATACAGGGTTGTAACACCACCATGCATGGGGCAGCTTTACACATTTGGTCAAGTCTGCTAAATTAGGATGATAAATGATAAATTCTGTACTAGGTTTATCTGTGATGTGTAACTCAAAATCCATTTTTTGCGACTTTTGACTCATTTCCCTTTAACACATCACATATATGTCAACCAGACTTTCCCAACATGCATTTGGTTTTTTATAGATCATTTACACAAGCTATACTGGTGAAAGCATGTTGAATCTATCCCAGCATGCACTGTAAGACATGCGCAGTAGCACATGTGGGTCAGATTTTCAGAAAATATACAATGGGCAGCTCTACACATTTAGTAACTTCTGCTAAATTAGACTGAGAAATGGTCAATACTAGACATATCTGAGTATATTTGATATTGCCTCGATTCAAACAATGTCAATGAATTTTAACATGATTTTTGTCATAAATTTGGGTTATTTGAGAGGATTGGACAAGGCAAATTGGACATTTTCTGGCGATTTCACCCATGTATGCAAATCCCCCATTAGATCAAATAAAGGTGTTAATTAATCAATCAATCAATATTATTTTCACTCACTTGGTGGTCTCGAGTCTCTCCTGGAGCACGCGGCGGTCCTGCTCGCTGGAAGTGAGAGCTCTCTGGAGCTGCGAGACGCGTTCCTGCATCTCGTTAATGGTGGCGGTCGAGTCGGACAAGGTCATGCTCAGTGAGCTGACCTTCTCCTTCTGGCTGGTCTCCTCCTCCTCTGTCTTGGCCAGGGCCAGGCTGAGGCGGTCAATGGTCAGTTGGAGGGACTGGCTCTTGGCTTCCAGGTCAGCAATCTGTCGCTGCAGGCTCTCAATGCGGTCTTGCAACACCTGCATGGGCCAAGTCATAATATGTTAGTTTGTTGTGGTCAAATATGATATTATAATATATGTATGATGGATGTGAACGTTTCATGAGAGATAGAGTGTGGAGTGTTATATGAATATCTGAATATTATTGTGTTTTCTGGAATAAGTAGTATTTGTAGCGAGTCTGATAACTGATTTCAGTTGTTTTTTTATTAAAACCATTTAGTAGCGGTAAACTAAAGGAGAGGCCTTTTGATATTTTTCGTATAGGCAACGCGATAATTCAAACTGCTTCAAGTACCACGAAAATACCAGGTTTTGATCATTTTAATTTCTGAAAATCTCATTTTGAGATTTGAAATTTTGGGAAGTCCTCAAAACTTCAGATATAATATATATAATGAGAAATATAATGAGGAATTCTCCCTATCCTTAATAGGGCGAAAATACATTATCTGACCGTCACGCCACCTAGCTTTTCTGGCTTTGCTAAGGTGGGAACTTCCGGTTACGGCAGCCGCAACCTAATAAACAGTGTATGCCTAAACATTGTATACACATACAGTCATTGCTCGGGCTCTACTCTTTCAAATACGTAAAATTATATACCTACGGGTAGCTGAGAATATACTCTTTTCATATTTTTTAATCACATGAAAATCTTTACATTTTTTGCTGGTATTATCACCGTTTTCGCGGGTGGCGGTCGGCGCAAACACCTTGGGGGAAGCTTCTGTCTTAGCCTACTGGGAGATATTGTAGCCTACAGCGCCACTGGTGTTAAATTCGCATGCTATCTGGCGATCTGGGTTCAGCAGAAATTCTCCCCGAATTATTAATTAGCGAGTCAGACCCCACTGTACCCACCTGGTTCTCGGTTTCCTTGTCGTTCATGGCGAGCTTGAGTCTCTGGAGTTCTCCCTCTAGAGATCTGCGGGCAAGTTCTCCGCGGGTCACTCTGTTCTCGGCATCATCCAGACCCATGCGGAGGTTCTTCTTATCCTCCTCCAACTTCTGCTCGTTAGCCTGAGCAACAACAATTAATTACAATCATTAATTAAATTCATTAATTTCAATCTAGGGTGGTGGAAACTTAGAATAAGTGGAAGGGGGCTCGCAATAATGCCATTTACACCCTGATTTTACTGGTTGAATTCAATTGAAGTATCCTTTATTTTTTCTTAAAGCTCTCATTTTAGGATGGCTTTCTCTTCGTCTGCCAACACTAATCACAGAATTCGTTTAAGCATTGTTGATAGAAGTATAGAACACCCAAATAAATGCTAGCATTTCAAAACCAGAAGTAAGTAGTTTTATTTGTTTACTTGTTTCTAATGTTTCTAATCTAATATCCTATGGTTGGTGAGATATTTTGATTCCAACCTTACGGTTCTATGATTGAACCTTTTTCTTCAGGGAATATCTTACATATAAATTTTATAGGAGGTATATCAACAATGTGTAGCTTAAGTTAGTACTAGCTTTAATGTATTATTGAAGGAAGGCGTCCCTACCTTTTGCTTGGCACTCTTCTCCTGGAGCTGCCTCTTCTCACTCTCGAGGGCGGTGTTGTTCCTCTCGAGGGCGGTCGTCTTGTCGGACATCTGTTTGCGCTCTCGCTCGTTGCGGCGGATGGTCTCCTCCTGTAGCATGAGGGCGGTCTGAGCGCTCGACAGACGCCCATCAATGCCCTGCAACAGCAACAATTGGTACAATTATTTATTATTTATTATTATATGTTAATTAATTAGTAATTGATTATAATTCTCAAGCCGACTAGAATATCAGGTTCTTTTTGTATTTTATTTCATTCCTCCAATGTTTCGCCCGAAGTTGGGGTTCTTCAGGGAGTGTGATACACGTTACACAAGTAGGCCATTGTATAGGCAGAATTTAAAAAAAAAAAAAATAAATAAATTTTAAAATGTGTAACTGGGGACTGAAAAATGTGTATGTTGTAATAATAGTTGTTTTAAAAACGTCTATATCGTAATAATAATTAAACAAAAGAAATTTCAAGCATAGCAGGCCTCAGGACTGTCACATAAACTTTCTACAGCAAGTCAGTGCTCCCCTCGGCCAGGACATTAGAATTACAATGTTATTTTGAACATATTTCTACAAAATAAAGAATTAAGAATTAATTAAAGGGATTATTACCTTCTTATCCTCCTCACACTCAGTCAGGGAATGCTGGAGAGCGTGGAGGCGGGCCTCGGTACGGTCCCGGTCCTCCTCCATCTCTCTCAGCTGGTTGCTCACGCTGCGGGTCTGGGAAATACAGTCATCCTGGACACAGAGATAATAGTACATTTAGTCAAATAAAGAGAGAGTAGTAATATCAGATAATAATGGTATGCCAATGATTGGACGCCTACTGCTATGATGGCTAATGTGATTTTGTGGTTTGGAGCGAGAGGCTTTCCCTCAGTTTGGAGGGACTCTCTCAATGCTCAACTCTGAGCCTACACCGAAAACACAATGTCTCACTAACTAAACTTATTGAGGCCTTAATGACAAAATAAAAATAAATAAAAAAAATTACCCTTTCGCGTTCAGAGTTGGCGAGTTGTTGCACGAAGTCTCTGAGGGCTCCGCGCACAAGCTCTGGGTCGATGTCTGCGATGCTCATGGTGCCGTCTCCACGCATGGGGGAGTGTGACCTGTTGGGGCTGAGGGATCGGTCTCTGCTGGGGGAGCCGGTGCGGGGGATGGGGCTGCCTCGCCCTTCTGTGGTGGTCGTGTACGTGTTGTCAAAACCTGCAAGATGCAATAGGAATGTTGTTGTTGAAGTGATCGATTGGTTTTCAGGTACTGTAAACTTATTTATGTTTGCGCAGTATTTATTTTCGGTATTTTCGCGCACCCACCTTTCTGCGTGAAAATAAATCCTGCGCGAAAGGTATAATTTCTTTTTTTTTTTTTTTTAGAAATTTACTTACAGGCCAAAACATTTAACATCGACAAAGTTCAAGTGTAAAAACGTATTGTCTTAAACATTGCATAAACCAGGTGTGAGACTTCCTTGCTGCGCGGATTTAAATCCGCGCGAAAAGATGTCAAAGTACTTAGTGCGCGAAAATCTATCTACGCGAAAATAAATACGTTTACAGTATCAAGCATTGGAGTGATGGAAGACAGATCCCTATTATAACTAGGATTTTTTTTTACACAAAAATAAGATTTGGAAGTAGTCTGTATGGTTATAATTGATATAACGTGCATTAAGTAAGGAATATTGATCATAAGGAATCACTACAGCAAAGATAGAAATGTTTCAACACTTTCCATCTTGATGTACGTGTTCATAAGCTCGTTGTGGAATTGTACTATTCAATCAAATTTATCAACATTATTTTTGATTAAATCATTTATAATAAAACCATCTATTAAAAAATTCATTTAAAAACAAAAAAGAATATACACAATTATTCATAAAACTATTTTTAAAAAAATGTATTACAAATTATTAATCAAATAATTTTAAAATCATTAAAAGGGTCAGATCGTCAGAAAATGTACAATTCACCTTCGCCAATCCTCTCAAATAACTCAAATTTAAGACAGAAATGAGCATCAAAATACAGTTTAATATAGCAGAACTGGTATTTAAAAACAACATAATACAAAATATACTCAGATATACTCTACTCATCTTATACCCCCATCTATCATATCTGCATGAGTTAAACTAAACTTGATTGGAATGCTATCATCGATAGCTGTACGTAGCGTACACTGTACATATATTTATTTAACTGATGTTTTCATAACATATTAAATGGATCTGGAATAGAACATTGTAGCACCCTACTACTTGTATGAATGTTAAGGCAAGCATGCCTACGAAAATCACTACTTTGTGAGAGGGGTCTTGTCATTTATTTGAATAAAAACGTTTCCAAAAATAATACCCAGTATTTATCATTTCTCAGTCTAATTTAACATAATTTACTTAATGTGTAGAGCTGCCAATCGTACATTTTCTGACAATCTGACCCTAAAATTGATTTATTAAAATGTATTTAAAAAACCCCAACAAGCCTGACCTTTAGTGGGTGAAGTTGGTCTGCCGCGGCGTGGACTGATGCTCCTGGTCCTCATGGGGCTGATGCTGCGTGGCATCTCCTGCCGGAAGCCAATGGTGCGTCTGAGTGACGAGTGGATGCTGGACAGCTTGAACTCTACGTCACGCTTAGCGCCTTCCACGCGCGCCAGCTGCGCCTCCAGCGCGTTCACGCGCCCTTCTGCTCCACTCAGCTTCAGCTTCAACTCTCCAATGTCGGCGTGTGCGTTCTCAAGTTGGATCTGTGTTAGAGAGTTAATGTGTAAATTAAGGGAACGTCTGGAAGAACTGGGATTATCCCCGAAGTCTGCCGACCTGCTTGTCATTTTTCTATGTAACTGCTATTTTATTATTGACAAATAAAAGATTTTTCAATTCAATTCAATTAAAAAGATGAATTATTCTAGTTACTGTAAACGTATTTATTTTCGCGCAGATAAATTTTCGCACACTAAGTACTTTGAAACCTTTTCGCGCTGATTTATATTCGCGCAGCAAGGAAGTCTTACACCTTAACAAACTATCATGACACCCAAGTTTATATAACTAAATTTAAGGGGAACCTAAAAGACCTGTGACAATCAGAGATTGTGTTCCTCTTTCCTTAACTGTCTCTCTTTAAGTTGACATTGTATGCCACTACTTGTAAAGTGATATGGAAATAAAGATATCTTATTATAGATTGATTGATTGTTAATGCGACATAAATCAGACAGTTAGGGGATACCTGCGGATTGTTAATTGCTAATCTTGTATATTGTATCTCTGTATTGTAGTTGGCGAAAAATCTTAAAAAATATGTGTGTAATATATACTGTTTATTCTTTATGTTGTAGAGCTACATTGTAAACGAGTTCCCCTTGTAAGACTCGGTAAAGTCTATTCTCGTCTTTGGATTTAAATCGTTAGATTAATCCTAACTCTAAAAGTATTGTTGACTACTACTTTGTTTGTATAATTTGTATTTTGCATCAGAAATATTTTCGAACATTGAAAGGTATCACCTATGTGAAATTTGTTTCGAAATAAAATCTGTTTAAAAAAAGGGAAATCTTTACAGCTGATGTTACAAATATAAGCAGCACCCAAACAAATGTGACGTGATTCAGGAAAATGAGTCACAAGTCGCAAAAATTAGATTTTGGGATTCCGCTATATTTGAAAAGATGAGATCAAGTCGATTCCAATGATAGTAAACAGTCTAATAATCTAATAAGTATTTCTAGATATTGAGTTTGATATTTTTATTTTGGAAAAAAAAAAGTTTCCAATATTTCTGGGAGGCAGTAAACAGTAAAGTTACTAAATATAGTCCATATAAGGACCTTTAGAACGAAAGGATATATTACATGAATTGTCCTGAAATTTGATGCATCGATCGATATATCTATAAATGATAAACTCTACAAAACTCAGAACATTCGAATGAAGTGATCTTGTAAAATAAACACTTTGAAAATTAATCAATTTTGCGACTTGTGACTCATTTTCCTGGAACTGTATATAAGCAGTACCCACCTCGAGGTTGCGTCTGTTGTCGTCCAGCTTCTTCTCGGCTCTGCGGCTATCCTCCAGAGCCATGGCATAGTCCTTCTCGCGCACGCGCACATCATCCTCGAACTCGGCGAACTTGCGCTGCATGTTGGCGAGTTCCTTACGGAGGGCTTCGCGGCTTGCTTCTGTCTCTACAACCTGCGGGACGGGGAGAGAGAGGCAGAGGTTAGAGGGTCAGTATTTGAGAAAATGTACAATTCAACGTCGCCAATCCTCTCAAATAACCCAAATTTCAGATGAAAATAAAGTTAAAAATACAGTTATCAACCTAACCAAACAGATTGCTAGAATCAATGTAATGCCAAATATACTCGAATTTACCTAGTATTGACCAAATTTCAGTCTAATTTTGGAGAATTTACTAAATGTGTACAGCTGCCAATTGTACATTCTCTGAAAATCTGACCCTAGAGCTAGTGGGATCCATGTTTAGGTGAATGCTGCATTCTCAGGCTTTACGACAACACATATCTTAGTACCGAATCTATTCATTCTTTGACCGCCAAAATCATAAATGTAGATTCATGAAGCCATAAGTATAGATAACCGAAGAACATACTCCAAAATTGCGGTCAAATAAGTTTAAGATGGGTTGGAAAAGAATGGAACAAAAAGTACATCTTTAATAGAAAGTTCAGTATTATTTGGAAATATTCAACCCAGGCAGCATCAGTGCAAATGGAGTTGATTTCAATTCATTACATAAATAATCCTGCAGATTCCCTACTTACTGTTTTAATTCTTTTTAGCTGAACTTTCAGTAACCTCAACCTTTTTGTTCAGGTTAAAGTGAAACACACTTTTTGCTTTTATTATTTTTATATTATTATTCACAGAAGCGAAGGACCTTTGTAACCCAGTGTTAATCGCCCATAGAGAAGAGAACGGAATTTGTTGGCATGTTGTATAAAGTAGTTTTTTTTAAAAAAAAAAAGTGAAACCTAGTCCAAGACTTACGCGTTGCTTGAGACCGAAGTTCTCCTTCCTGCTCTGCTCCTCCTTCTCCTCGTCATGAGACACTCGGTCCTGCAGCTCGTTGACCTCTGACCCCAGTTTGCTCCTCTCAGAGTCAAGCATCTTGACCTGTCTACGGAGCTCCTGCAGTTCGCGGCGAGCTTCTAGGCGGGCCTTCTCTACTTCACGCAGAGAGTTGCGCAGGTCTCCCGCCTCCTTCTGTACCGCCTCCTTCTGCTCCGTCAGCACTGCAAGGGTTAAAGGTGGATTATGAATTAAGTCATGTATTTACTTATTAATTACTTATACACCAGCACTGAAGGGTTAAATATGGATTATTGATTAAGTGGTGTATTTACTTATTTATTATTCATTTATTCATTTATTATTCATTTAGAGAATGGTAACAGAGAAAGTGGAAAAGGCAGTGATCTAAATAGTGGTCCCACCTCGTGGCAAACCAGTACAACTACAAGTACATGCTTTAGCAGTATAGCAACGTTCGTGAGTAGTAGGAAAAGTGGCCTTTTCGTATGGCACTACACATGTGATGTGTTTCAGGAAAACGAGTCAAAAGTCACAAAATTGATATCTTTCTAAGTGATTTATTCACACGATCTCCTTGGTGGAATGTTCTCGTTTGTTAGATGGACACAATTATGCTATATTTCAACTGGGAATTGTACATTTTCTGGTGACGTCACTACGTAAAATAAAAAGCTTCAAACTAATTTTTTTACCCTGACCTATTCATTTGAATAAATAAATACAACAATTAATTAACCAATTTCACTGCTGGAAGAGCAGAAGGAACAAAATAACCTTCAAAAGTACTAATTGTTGTACCCTGACCAACATGTATCCAAATAAATAATAACTAGAGAGAAGTATTATGTATATAGAAGGGTTATGTTTGTTACCTCCAATTCTGGACTTGCTGTCGCTGATGATGCGGTTGCAGTCGACCTTTTCTCCCTCCAGCTTCTTGACGCTGGTCCTGAGTTCTGCATTAGCTGCCTGTACGGCCTCCTTCTCCAACACCTCCTCATTGTTCAGTCTCTTCAGGTCAGAGATCTCCTTACGCTGCAAGTCACTCAACTCCTCACCTACACCATCCAAGCAAACAATTAATTAATACATTATTTAAAGTATTAATTGAATAATAACACCACAACCTCAAACTTCAGTCTTTGCCACTTATTTAGGCATAATGTTGGCACTTTAGAACACTATTATTTAAAGTATTTCAGACCAGTTTTTAAAGATGCTTTAGGCCCTATTAATCTATGTATATATTTTTTTTAGAATAGATTTATTTTCCGAAATTTTCATAATGTGATAATTCTTATTTCGAGAAGAAAAGAATTGGTATTAATGTATCTAGGATATATTTATAAGTAATAAAGATACAGTATATACATATTCTTAAACATATATATGTGTAGTGAACCTGCTGAAAAATGCCATTGCCTTGACGGGGAACTAACCCCGGACCTTTGGATTGACGCTCCAATGCTCTACCACTGAGCTATCGCGGCAAGCACAACCTCAGCAGGTCACAATCCCAAGTTCAACCACCAGGACCACTACATATGTATATATACTTATGCCAAAATAAAGATTTTTTTTTAAACCAAAAAAAAAGGCATTAGTATAAATCATGAGTGATTGTGTACCTTCGCGGATGCGTCTGTTGGCCTCGATGAGGTCACGTCTGATGGTGTCACGTGTCTCCTCCGCCATCTTGAGTTGCACCTTTAGTTCCGCTACCTCCCGCAATGCTGCCTCCTTCTGGCGCTGCAGGTCCTGGATCACAGTGTTCAGGTTCTTGATCTCCTTCTCATGGGCCACCCTGGAGTCAGAATAATATATATTTATTTATTTATTGTTTATTTATTTATTTTATTTAAAAACATTGCATCTTTATTGACCAATCCTGCCATCTCGGTTTCTACAACTCTAACGCTCTCACGCCACCTATCTTACTCTTAATTAGTTCTGTTTTATTCTCGCGATATATTTTTATCACAGTTTTAAAGATTTTTTGGTTATTCATTGATTTATTTATCTATTTATTCATGATGATTGGCTGTTGTCGCCTGAAATGTCGGACCACCATAGACTGAACCTCAACCAAATTCCCAGTTCCCTACCTCCTTTGTTTGGGGTTTCCCAACACCACTAGAAATTTATTTGTTTATCTATATTTGTACGTGCACTAAATTTATCCGAGGCGTCTTTAAGAAAGGGTCAGAATTATATATGACAAAACGTAGGAGAGACCATCTGAGAAATAAAGTCTGAAAACAGTAATCGACCAAGTGATGATAGATCCTTGTGTTTATAACAAAAAACTGTGTTTCGCGTGTAAATAGTTGGATAACGTTACATCTCATTTACTGTGTTGAGTTTTATAATTATTATATTATTACGCGATGGAAAGTCTGGGGAAATCTTGCTCAACATTTTACTTTATAAACTCTATAAGTCCCTCTAATCCCGCAATCCTCCTTAATCTTCACCTCATCCCTTCCAGCATAAGGTGTTCTTTGAGTCGGAAGTAATAGCCTGATCCAGAATTGGATTAGAGTGGGAGTGGACAGTTCAATGATTCATTCTAGCCTGCACATACCGGTATGTGATGTGTTACGACATGGATGGAGGGAGCTATCTGTACATTATCCTGTAGTAGGGATGATTAAGGTAGTTATCAGACAGGTATAGGTTGATACAGTGATTTGTACCTTCCACATGTAGACCTGTGCAGATTACATTCTACATGTCTGTGTTTATATAGAGTCAGTGAATGGCTTTCCCTTGCAGCTGTATACTGCAGTGGGTTATGGTAGGTAATGTTGCTGTTGATTAATACGGTAAGGACATAATGAGGGCGTAAAGTGATGGTATGAGGGAAAGGAGCAGCCACGGAGAAGGAAAGAGAGACAAAGAGAGATAGGGAGAAAGAGAGAGTGGGGAGGAGAGACCGAGAAAGAGAGAGTGGGGAGGAGAGACCGAGAAAGAGAGTGAGGGGGAGAGAAAAAGGGGAAGGGGAGAGAGAGACAGAGACAGATGGGGGAGAGAGGGCGAGAGAGAGGAGAGAGAGAGGGGAGTGACAAAGAAAGAGGGCGAGGGGGAGAAAGAAAGAGGAAGGGGAGAGAGAGAGACAGAGAAAGATAGAGAGAGAGAGAGAGACAGAGAGAGACAGAGAGAGAGAGAGAGAGAGAGGGAGAGAGAGGGAGAGAGAGAGCCAGAGACAGACAGAGCAGAAAAATGTCAAGAACAATTGCAAAACAAGAACGCCAACTCATATCTGACAATTGGTACAGGTCCATTCCACCTTTATACCCGTGAACCACTACCGTATACATTCACAAACAAACACTCTACCTGCTGTATAAGCCATAATAACTCCCCGGGGTACAACAAATCCATCTTCATGAAATAATCCACCAGATCAACTATATCCAAGATATCCAGATATCCTCCAGTCCACTACATGCCTCTTGCTGACCACTACAGTATCTATGCACTGACCAGTCCAGTGGACAACACAGGAGTGAGTGACCACACACTGGAGGAACATTTGTGTGTGTGTGCATAGGTGTGAATGGTCAAACACTAGCTGACCGCTTGACCCTAGTGGTGGCCCTAAACCCAATGCAAACTTTACAACCTACTATAAAAAGAACTTGAAGTATAAGTTCAAACCCTTTGTCCATATTTGCAGGGAAAATATTTTGGTTTAGATTAAAGGATTTTAAAGTTGAGGACTACCAGCTTTATACTTTAGATTGGAAAAGAAAAACTTCATTATAAGTGAATTATATTAATAAGTTGGTGATAGTTTTGAATGGTTATATATCTAAGAATTAGTGCTATATCCTGGTTCAGATCAAATACGATGAAAGCTTGATTAGATCTGTTATATAGTCCCTCGGGAGGAGTCCTTATTGATTTAGGCCAAGACAATTAACCAAGTTTCACATTCATTGGATGTTTCGATAGATAAAATGTCAAAAAAATCGTGTTTAATTTTTCAAGGCAAGAATATGTTAATCATATCTTTCGAGCAGAATCTGAATAATCTTTTAAGTATTTTATGTATCTACAAATAATAGGATACGATTTATATAGAAATAAGAAACAAGGAATTTTCACGTTTGGCCTAGTTTATTGGACTGTTGGCCGAGAGGCAAATCTAGAAACATGCTGATCCTGGATACAGGAGATCAAAGGGGAGCGCCATACAGCGGGGAAACCAGACATGTCGCCACATGTTCAAAAATTCCCCAAATCATTAACTTTCTCGATCAAATCATTAACTTTCTCGATCAATTCCAACCAGAAATCATCTTAATAAGTCTTCAAAATTTAAAATAAACTTTAGCTTGACATTGATGTGAAGAGAAAACCATTTAAATGAGTAGAACAATCGGTTGCATTCGGTTTTCAGTTTAGACACCATTTTTGTTGTTTTAACAGATAGGTGTAGTACGAGAAGCCCTTTGTGTTTGCCTTGGATTTAGGGGGTACTCGAACTATACACCAACAAGTTCCCTGGACAAATAATGATAGGAACCCTCAAGCACACCTTGGTAGGTCCAGCCAACACTAGCCATTATTTACATCACAAAACACATTCCTTGACCATTTCGTATTGATCCCACATAATTCCTGCTATTTAGTATTCGGTTTGAATGGGAACAAGTGCGAATACAGTGAAGGGGTAATTTATACGGCGAGGTGAGATTTAATTAAATGTGGTCGGCTGTAGTTGGCCATGTATACAATGATTGAATAAATTAGAAGGTAAGAATACTAGCCGAAGTTAAAAATGAAACAAGGGCGGCCATCAAATAAAAGTTTATTTGGCAAAAGGTTATTCTATAGTTTCTCATTGAGTCAATTAATACATCACATACACATGTACTAAATTTCACTTCATATGTTGTGCCATAACCGTCACATGAGTGAATGAGTGAGTGAGTGAGTGAGTGAGATTGGTTGCTTTACGCCCTTATTAACACATTTAATATGGTTATATCAAGGGCGGGAGAGCTGAGAGTGAGTGAGTGAGTGAGATTGGTTGCTTTACGCCCTTATCAACACATTTAATATGGTTATATCAAGGGCGGGAGAGCTGAGAGGGAGTGAGTGAGTGAGATTGGTTGCTTTACGCCCTTATCAACACATTTAATATGGTTATATCAAGGGCGGGAGAGCTGAGAGTGAGTGAGTGAGTGAGATTGGTTGCTTTACGCCCTTATCAACACATTTAATATGGTTATATCAAGGGCGGGAGAGCTGAGAGTGAGTGAGTGAGTGAGATTGGTTGCTTTACGCCCTTATCAACACATTTAATATGGTTATATCAAGGGCGGGAGAGCTGAGAGTGAGTGAGTGAGTGAGATTGGTTGCTTTACGCCCTTATCAACACATTTAATATGGTTATATCAAGGGCGGGAGAGCTGAGAGGGAGTGAGTGAGTGAGATTGGTTGCTTTACGCCCTTATCAACACATTTAATATGGTTATATCAAGGGCGGGAGAGCTGAGAGTGAGTGAGTGAGTGAGATTGGTTGCTTTACGCCCTTATCAACACATTTAATATGGTTATATCAAGGGCGGGAGAGCTGAGAGTGAGTGAGTTTATAATCATACCCAGGAAATAGATAGAGAAGAAGGGAGAGAGAGACAGAGAAAAGTGACAGAAAGGCACTTTATTGTCTTACCCAGGACCATGACTGTCACACGAATAAAATGAAAACTTATTAAACTACAAAAAGGTCATGTACTCACGTGGCCTCCTCAAACTGAGCCCTGAAGTTCTTGAGCTCGTTGTTGAGTTCGTTGATGTTGGTGCGGTCCTGCTCCTGGCGGGCCAGAGCGTCCCGCTTGAGTCGGTCATACTCCATGTTGGCCGCCCCAAGGTCACGGTTAGTGTTGCCCAACTTCTCCGCTAGGGTACTCTTCTCCTGCTCAACCAATGAGAGTGCCTGCAAGACAAGGAACGCAAGGTGACGTCAGAATTGTAGTCACGTGACATGGGGGGGCAGACTTTCTTAAGTATTTCAGAAAAACATTTCTTGATGGGCACCCACTATATTAAAACAGGATAACCTCATGGTAATTGATAGAAATATTCATCACATAGTTATAAAATTTGGTATATATATTTATACTAATAACAACACTAAATCCAGCAAGACTGAAAGGACTCTGAGCAAGGGTAATCGTGGAAATGGCAACACATTACATATTTCTCAGATTAATGAATAAATAAACACATATTAATGTTTGCACAGTATTTATTTTGCTATTTTCGCTACCTTTGTGCGTGAAAATAAATCCAGCGCAAAAGGTATAATTATTGCATAAACAAGGTGTGAGAGTTCCTTGCTGCACGAATTTAAATCCGCGCGAAAAGGTGTCAAAGTACTTGTGCGCGAACATTTATATGCACGAAAATAAATACGTTTACAGTAAATAATATTAAAAATTATTTCTCAATCTGATATTTATATATTGTTCTTCTGTTTTTCTTAAGCAAATTTATCAGTTTTTATGTCCGTAAGTCTCCTTCTGAGACATGTCTTTTTGGTAGGCACCGTATGAAGTACGTCCATGGTGGACAATACGTTTTTACACTTGAATTCTTGTCGATGTTAAATGTTTTGGCCTTTAAGTGAATAAAAAAAAAGAAATGAAAGAAAAAAGTGTTGACCAGTTGTTTCTCGTTCTCTGCGAACGCGAATAGGTATCAAAGTACTTGTGCGCGAAAATTTATCTGCGCGAAAATAAATACGTTTACAGTAAATAATATTAATAAAAAAGTGCTCACCTGTTGTTTCTCGTTCTCTGCGAGCAGTAGTGAGTCGTCCCTGTCGCGCTGCAGCATGTTGAGCTCGTTAGTGAGCTCCTCCTTCATGCGCTCAAACATACTCTGCATGTCCTCCTTCTCTAGACCGTGTTGGTGCAGGATGTCCTCTCTCTGTCTCTCCATGTCCAGTCGCTGAGTCTCCTGCAATACGTAAGGTGGTATATGTTAATGTAGGTATTTAGTGTTTACATGTGTAGGCTATGTGAGGGTTTGTAGATAGAGGAGACTCCTCTCCTCTCTGTGAGATTACATAGGTAAGGTGGTATATGGGTGAAATCGCCAGAAAATGTACAATTCCCCTTCACCAATCCGGTGAAATAACCCAAATTTAAGACAAAAAATCAGGTTCAAAATGCAGTTCAACATAACCAAACAGATTGTTTAAATCAAGGCAATGTCAAATATCCTCAGATATACCTAGTATTGGCCATTTTATAGTCTAATTTAGCAGAATTTCCTAAATGTGAAGGTCTGCTGATTGTATATTTTCTGAAGATCTGACCCTTATGTTAATGTGGGTATTTAGTGTTTACATGTGTAGGCTATGGGAGAGTTTGTAGATAGAGTAGACTCCTCTCCTCTCTGTGAGATATTAGTAAGATCAAGTCTAAAGGGCCTAGTCCACTAAGCCGATTCTCATGTGATTTTGCACCGCAGAGGACTCTTTTCCACTAAATTTAGTGAGAATCGCATAGGAATCGGCTTAGTGGACAAGGCCCTTTACACATCCACTGAGTCACAGTAGTATGGGTCTATGCCCCATGACACAAAAATAGATAGGCCCTATATATGTTCTAACCATATGCAAGTTGGGTCATGCCAAAATTTCGGACATTTTTCGAGAAAAAGAAGAGAGGGTGGATTTGTATTATATAGGGCCTCTACTACTGATGTACAGAATATTTTGAAATGATATTTTGACGACCAACACAAATAAGATTTGGGGAATTTTAATTTGTTCATGATATGACAATCCATAAAATGAATCTAATCAAGAGAATCCTATTTTTATATACATTCAAAAGAAACTCTTTCGCTTTGGCCAGGTCCTCAGACACATAATAAAATTGAACTAAAATCGATGAATGAATTCTGTTAGAGCAAAGAACTGACAAAAAATCTTGACAAAATTAGGTTTACAATTCTACATTCACCCTTCCGCCAAGTTTGTAAGTGCAAATAAACTTTGGAAAGCATTATTTTATCCGGCAATACGAGACTAAATGAATTAGAAACCTCTCTATTTAGCTTTGGCAGGACAATTACAGAGAATTCACACATGACAGAGCTGCTACCCCAAATCAAGGGACCAATCATTCATGACGTAACAGTCTAGACTCACTGCCTCTCAAATTAGATAAGAATGGTATGTCAGTGATTGGACGCCTACTGCACTAATGGAGTAGGCACCTTACTGGGATTCTAATGGCATTTTGGGGTTTGGAACGAGAGGCTTTCCCTCAGTTTGGAGGGACTCTCTCAGCTCTGAGCCTAGATTGGAGATCGAGGGTTTCCCTCAGTTTGGAAGGACTCTCTCAGTTCTGAGCCTAGATTGGAGATCGAGTAGTTTTGGAGGGACTCTCTCAGTTCTGAGCCTAGATTGGAGATCGAGTAGTTTTGGAGGGACTCTCTCAATTCTGAGCCTAGATTGGAGATCGAGGTTTTCCCTCAGTTTGGAGGGACTCTCTCAATCCTGAGCCTAGACTGGTAATCAGTTATAACATTGAAATTAGATTTTATTTGAAAATAATATGATATAAATTGCATGAAAAACTCAATTAAATCTTATAATTGTTAATCATGCTCTGCCATGCATGAATGTTACACCAAAGTCAAATTGTTTTCTGCAAAAATTTGAGTCGAGATTTTAAAATGCGCTCATGATTATTAGAATATATTGCATAAACTTTCTGCCAAAGCTAAAAGTACAGCTTGAAATGATAAGATAACATTACTTGAATCTTAAGTAGAACCCATTCCTCTTCTGGAAATGTCTATAGTAGACAAAAATGGGTTTGTCCTTAAATTCTTCTCAAATAAAAATATTTTTACCCAGGTAGAATTAAACTGAACCCAGATCCAACATAACTTAAAAATCAGATTCAATAAATAATTTCTCTCGATATAAATTATTGACTAAACAGAACGTGGGTCATAAAAGCCCAACACATTTCTGAAATGAATTGAAACTATGAAAGGGTAACTATGGCAACAAAATCAAAATAATTCATGCTCAAATGAAAGTCTATTAATCTACGGATGCAATTTTCCACCGTAAACCCAATCATTTTGGAAGGTAACGAAACCACAAGTTGTCCCCAAATATTTCTATTTACAAACCTTGTTGGAGGCATGTCTTTCATAAAAAGACTATTAAAAATATTTAAATAAAATATTCAAAATAACAGTATTTTCTCAACATCTTTTCATATATTTAAAGCATTACAAATCCTCACTGCTTCCTTATTCATGATTTGTTGTAAAACTAAGTGTTCCTTTTGAAAACCAAGTCATCTTGAATTATAACAAATATATTTATGCAAGAAATAACTGCACCTTTACATTACAAATACCTCACTTTTCATATTTTGATACAAAAAGGTTCTTACTAAATGTGTAGATTAATTTACCGGACAGGTAATGTATAATCCTTATAAAGCAAGTTTTACAAACATCATTACGTGAAATAATAATAAGATTTCATTAAATAATAATACACAAATCTACCTTTTCTCAAGGTTTTCCTCAATTTCTAATATTTTAATACAAAAAAAGCTGGGCAAATTAGTAGATTAATTACAAAGACAAAATATGATCCTTATAAAACAAGTTTTAAAAGAAACAAATAATCAGATTTTATTAAATAATAATAATAATAATAAAAGAGATTAAAATCCTCCTCAATTTCCAATATTTTAATACTAAAAAAAGCTGGCCAAATGTGTAGATTAATTATAAAGATAAAACATGATCCTTATAAAACAAGTTTTTAAAAAAATTAATTAAATTAAGTAATGATAATAAAAAAGATTAAAGTGTACCTTTTCTTTAGAGAGGCGCTCAAGGTCTTCCTCAATTTCCAATATTTCAATACAAAAAAAGCTGGCCAAATGTGTAGATTAATTATAAAGACAAAATATGATCCTTATAAAACAAGTTTTAAAAGAAACAAAAAATCAGATTTAATTAAACAATAATAATAATAAAAAAAGATTAAAATGTACCTTTTCTTTAGAGAGGCGCTCAAGGTCTTCCTCGTGCGCCTGTTGTTCAGCCTTGAGTGCGAGTTGTAGGTCCTTCTCTGTCTGTAGCAGTTTACCCGTGATGTTCTCCTTCTGCCGCTCCAACTTCTCTATCTCCATCTCCATCTCCTTACGCACGCGCGCAATGTCAGCTGCAACCACAAACATTTAAGGTTTCGGAAACATTTTATTTTAAACAGCTTTATATACAAGGCTAAATCAATATGGAACTCATTACCCACTTTTGCTCATGAATCAACCACAAAAAGGGAGCTCAGAAATTACATTGAATACAATGTCGATGTAAAATGGGCAAACATCTCGATTTCCATCCTTTCTCTCATCAAAACTGAAGCAACTAGCTATACAGCCAGAGAGAGAAGGAACTCAGAAGAAAAGAGATGGATAGCCAGACTTAAAACGATGGTACCCAACGGACTTAACATTTTGGACTGATCTCCTTTCGAACATTTTCAACCCCACGTTCACAAAAAGAAATTACATTGAAAATGTAAAAATGTAAAAATGTATTAGGACGGGTAACCTAACTCGTGATATCATTGTATAATGTATTACCATGCGGTATCAGCTTGGTTCAAGTCAATTCTATCGTAAGATGTCTGCATCTTACTTTTTTTTTTATCTCACTTCATCGCATTTTATTAACTATAAACTGCATCAAAATTAACTCTAGTCTTGAGAGGGATGGTAACGTCTGGGAGAACTTGATATTTTAATGGTGAGAATTCTGCAATCTCACAAGTTGGTGTATTTAATTCTAGACTAAATGTCACCTCTATGACATGTACTGATAATTTGAGTCTGAATGGACAAATGTTGGTCTACTTGCTTGATATTTTAATGGTGAGAATTCTGCAATCTCACAAGTTGGTCAGTCAACCTGATGTTACTATTAGCAAACATTGACATGAAATTACATCCTCTCACAATGTAAATAACCATCTCACATCTCATCACATCTCTTGCATTACTTGTATTATGTAAACACTTTGTACCAATTTGCAACTTTTCTGTTAATAAGTCAAAAACCTTATCGGCACTCTTCGGGAGACCTAGAATTCTAGACCTGAGCCACCGCATTGTACATTCCATCAGCAATAAAGGATTTTTGAATTTGAATTTGAATTTGAACTGGATCTGATCTAGAAGTCTGTGTACCAATTTGTCTGTGTTTGTCTGTTTTCATAACTTTATAATGTACTGTATGACTTCGATAAATAAAGTAGTATCTTATCTTAGAAGTTGAGAAACAAATGTTTATTGTTCTTATAAACTACTTCTCCCAAATAACCAACCACACTTAGAAAAAAACATTCAAAATTATTTTCGGCCTATACCATTTAAATGAATTTTAATTTATCTATCTAAATCTTAGGTTCAGAGGCAGGAATTTAGCTACTAGGTTTGCATCCAGTACAGGTATGCACCTGCCTCAACTCTCTCAATATAATACACTAACTGCTAGAAATCAAATTTATTTGGGCTGAGATACAGTCATTCACATTCAAATATTCTTTATTCGTCATTAATAATTTTGACAAAATCTGGTTGTAAATGGTGGACTGGAAATAAAACTTAAAAAATTCTGATTTCACTTTTGTCCGAAAGTGATAGATATTTCATATTAAATGTTGTTATTTTCAAGACGCCATCACTCTATGCACTCTAGAAGTGGGTACTGGTATTTATTTCAGTACAAAGTCGTAAAGGAGCACCGGTAGTTACCATTGAGGTTCTCTTTCTTGAGGATGAGTTCCTGGTTCTCGCCTTCGAGTTGCTCCTTACGGGTCTCCAGCTGGGCGTTGAGCTGTTGAGCTTCATAGAGAGCTGACTCTAGGGCGTCCTTGTCCGACTTGAGGCTGGCGAGGATCTAACAACACAAATAGCATCAATACTGCGTTTATAACTGCATGACTAAATCGGACCATAACATGTTATACCAAAATGTAATTTAATCGTTTAACTGCACTGTTAGGAGGAAAGTAATTACCAATGTACAAACTAACAGCCCAAGTATTAATGAAAGAAATGTAGTTCAAATGATTAACTGTACTGTTAAGAGGAGCGTAAGTATCAATATTGTACCGCCTCAATTAATGTTGTACTACAACATTTTTCAAATGAACTAAGTCAATTTGTACCTTTCATAATTTGCTATGTCAAAGAATATTTGTGAAATAATGGAACACTTGTAGGTTATGATTGTTTGTTTTTCTTGAAAGTTACTCTACATTATACGTCAAACTAAGGGGAAATAAGATAACAAAATGAGTTTCTGAGGCTAGGCCTTATAACCGTTGCATATACGTGCGTCCTTCATGTACTTTTAATCTTGTTAAGCCAAATTATCCCTTCAGGAATTTTAATTATTGACATGGGAAGAAAAAGAGTGAGTGAGTGAGATTGGTTGCTTTAGGCCCTTATCAACACATTGAAGATGGTTATATCAAGGGAAGGAGAGCTGAGAGGGAGGCAGTTTATGATCATACCCAGGAAATAGAGATAGAGAAGTAGGGAGAGAGAGACAGAGAAAAAGAAAAAGCGTGCTGACCTCGCTCTGCTGCCTGCATTCCCTCTCTGCAGCGGTGAGCTGTACAGACAGTTCAGCCTTGTCGTGTGTGAGCGCCTCCTTCTCCTTAGCGATGCGCACGATGGTGTCGCTGTGTCGCTCCACCTCCTTACGCGCAGAGATGAGCTCCTCAGCCAGAGCAGTCTTCTGTCTGCTCACCTGCGGGAAAAACAAGAAAATAAATAATTAATAATAATAAAAATACGATTTATTTTTCTAAAAAAAAAGCTACACATTTGGTATATGGCATTCAAAATTGGGCAAAGTTGACTTGGGATTTATATAATTCATTTTACAATTCTAAAATGTATGTTTTTGAAGAAAGAATTTTCTTTTTAGTATAAGTATTTCTATATTTTAACTTTGATATTTTTAGTTTTGAAAAAAGTTATATACAATATTTACTAGAAAGTAGCTAAACATACTCTATAAGATGACCTTAGAAATGCAGGGATATACTTAATATTATGTCTTGAAATTTGGTAAATTTATTCATGCTACAAACAACGTTAAGCACCCCAAATATAAAAACCTTCCCACAAATAAAAAAAACTTCACACAATTTTATCTAAAACACTTTGAAATATAGCAATTTGTAACTTGTGACTCATTTTTTATAACACATCACATCTTATTCATGGAGTGTTAATCAATAGCATGTAGAGTTGATTAACTCTGGTGGTGTACTTACGGAGTTGAGTTGCTCGGTGATCTCACCGCGGTCCTTGTTGAGCATCATGATGTCCTGCTCCAGGCGTTCCCGGGTTTGTTCCGTCATCTCCAGGGTCTGGAAGATGCCCTGCTTCTCGGTATCAATGTCCAGCTTCTCCTGCTCGACCCGCACCAACTCTTCCCGTAGACCGTACTTCTCCTGTTCTACCGCATGCTTCTGGCCATGCAGATTGTTCTTCTCTGACTCCATCTGTGCAAGGTAGGGAAGAAGAGGAGATGCTATTTAGCACATTGTGTTGGGTCTCTAAATCTAGTTTGGTTTTGGACTACATTTCTACTCTGTGATTATTAAGCTTTTGTTCTTCTCTGACTCCATCTGTGCAGAACAAGGTAGGGAGGAAGAGGAGATGTTATTTAAGTCAGATTTTTTTTTTAAACAGTTTTATTTCGTTACACATTTCACTACGTGATACATTTCATTGTACGAAACATTGCTGATGAGAAGTAATTTCATCCAAAATAACTACCTTTTATTATGTTATTTAGCCCATTGTGTTGGCTTCCTAAATCTAGTTTGGGTTTGGACTATATACATTTGTTTGTTGTTTAAATATTGTATTGATTCTATCTCAACATTGTGCCCAGAAGGGCACTATTCTCAGTAGTATTCTTAGTACATCTATATAAAGTTTAGAAATAACATTTAATTTGGTTGTTCTTCTCTGACTCCATCTGTGCAAGGTAGGGAAGAAGAGGAGATGTTAATTCTCAAAGATTTAAAAAAAGAAAAGGGTAATGAAGTAAAGTCCCTAACTTAGGGAGTAGCACTGGCACATTGTGTTGGGTTCCTAAATCTAGTTTGGGTTCGGGCTACATTTGTTTGTTTGTTGTTTAAATATTTTATTCTATCTCAACATTGTGCCCAGAAGGGCACTATTCTCAGTAGGATAGTATATCTAGATAAATTAAATAACATTTAATCGGTAGATATAGCATCAATAGAATTTCAAAAAATAGTATATGATATGATCACAGAACTAGACATGATATTCTAGTTCTGTGATATCATCAACCAGATCAAGTGGAGTGTATCAAGTAAGCTACATTTCTACTCTGTGATTATTAAGCTTTTTTCAGTATAGACATAATGCTTTTTATATGAATGAATCACATTTGGAGGCCCTAAACGTAGGCATCCTAGCTGGCAACATAATTATTTAAAACTTAATCTTCCCCGTTGCCTTCACTAAAGATCCTCTCAAATGACCAAATTTAAAACAAAAATCAACCGATTTTCTGATTCAACCAAAATTCATAGTCTCAAATTTTATCAAATTTTCAGCCTAATTTAGCAGAATTGACTAGAAGTGTAGAGCTGCTGATCGTACATTGTCTGCCAACCTGCCTAGAAAAAGCCCATTCCCACCCTAAACTGACCAGAAAAACCCACATTTCAAGCCTAAAATAACGAGAAAAACTCCATGCCCACCCCAAAGTGACTAGAAAAAGCCCATTTCCACCCTGAACTAGCCAGAATAAGCCCATTTCCAGCCTAAAATGGCGACAAAAACACCATTCCCACCCTAAACTGTCCAGAAAAATTTATGTATATTTCCCTATATCGAAAGATGAAGATTGTAACATGGTAATAATTTTCCTGTTCCACAGGATCCTTGACACATCAAGATCACTCGCTTCACGAGACAATATTATTATAATAGCCATCACCCTCATCTCTCATTATTTTTTAACAATTTTAATAAAACTTTCTATATCCTTGTTAAACTTAATAACTTAACTTAAAAATGCATGGATTATAAAACTTCTACGTCTGTTAACTAGTTAAATAAGGTCAGGTCATGATGAAAAACACAATTATTTAATTATTTTTGTGAAGAATGTAACTGCCTGTCTACCTGAATAAAGTATGTCCAAAAAAAAAAGCCCATTTCCAGCGTAAAATGACGAGAAAAAGCCCATTTGCAGCCTAAACCCGACCTAATATACTAGGATGAGTATATAACGGACCTGCATGATGATCTTGTTGAGTTCAATCTTGTCCTGCCCCAGGCCTTCATTGAGTGACTGCATCTTGAGCAGCGCGTCACGTAGACTCGCCTCCTCAGTCTTGCACTTGTTAACCTCCAGCTCCAGCTCAGCCTTGGTCAGCTCAGCCTTCGACAGGGCTTCAGCTGCAACACACCAATAGTAACATTTAATATATATAATTATATATTTCATTTGGTTTTATCAGTTTGACTAAAAGGAATTTAATCCAGGCAGCACCGGCGAAGAGTCCAACGTTAAATTTCTACATTACCAGTTTTATTATTTATATTTATATTTATTTATATTTCGCCAAGGGTCGCCAAATAAAAGACTTCAAAATCAATAGCATGGTTTGTTTCAGCTGAGTTGCCTTCAATCATTAAACTATTAATTATTTATATTTATTGAATTTTTATTCTGACTGAGATAATGTACAGAATAGGGTAAAATAAAGAAATGTTTGGAAACACATTACCAGTATTTTGTTTAGTCATAATTAACTCATTCTTGGCCTGTATATCTGGCCTATAAATATTGCCGTATCAGATCTTTGCTAATGTATTGATGATTAATACTTTGTTATTGTAAATTGTATCTACAGCAGAAATACTTTCGGACATTGAAAGGTATAACACTTGTGAAATTTGTTTCGAAATAAAATCTGTTTAAAAAAAAAAGTATGAAAATTAACTTTGTCAAATGGTAACATGAATTGTAACTAAAGTTACACATTTATAAAAACTGTTTGGATACTAGTTTTGGGTGTTACCTAGACTCAAGATATTTCTTTTTAAAACCCTCACCACATTCGTTCCTCTCCTGTTCAATGACGTCCTTCTCAAGGAGCGCCTTGTTGAGGGCCTCCTTACAGTTGACATGTTCCTCCCTCAGCTTGGAAAGTTTGACCTCTGTCTGCTCGATGACCTTGAGGCAGCGTTCGTTCTCCTTGGCCATACGGTCCTTGTCCTTTGCTACGTCATCCTTCTCGTCCTCCAGACCGTCGCGCTGACGTTGGAGTTCCGTGTTGGCCGCTTGGAGGCGTTGGTTCTCCAAGGTCATGTTCTCAACCTGCTCATTAAGGGCGGCGCGAACCTGGTGGCGGAAAGAGAAACTCAAATACTTAAATTGTTCGAATAATAACAGAGTGACTTCACACTCTAGGCCCAAAGTTGAGAGAGTTCCTTCAAACGAAGGGAAAGCCTCTTGCCTCAAACCACAAAGTGCCATTATAATTTCGTTAAGACCGCAAAATGTTATTATATTCCCATTAAAACGCCAAGTCTTAAGCCAGGAAACCGATCAGTGAAGTAGGGGTCCAATCACTGACAAATACATTCTTATTTGATCTGAGGGTTTGAACCTAGACTATTTAAAGATTTTGCCTCTGCAACATCCCAGAATTATTATATTCTAATATTCATTTTGTTCATCGATGACATCACAATGATGATAGAAAGTTGGCAGTAACTTACATTTTAATTTCGTAAATCAAGAATTTCTTTTAGTAAATTGGAAAATTTAAAAGGTTAAATGTATGTTTAAAATGGTTATACAAAATTATCAAAAGAATATGAGGAGAATTTACCTTTTCAAGTTGCACCTTCTCTGTACTGGTCAGGTCGAGGTTAGACTTGAGGCGGTCCTGGTTACGTAGGGCATCTTGTTGGGCACGAGTTCTGAAAGACAGGGAAGACCGATTATAAAACAGTTTCACAATGTTTAACTTGCTAGGTACACATTTATATTTGGGTGAAATCGCATCATACAACACATCATATATGGGCGGATTCGTCATAAAATGTACAATTGACTGCTTGCGAGGATCGGTGAACGGGAAATTAATGTACATTTTCTGGCAACTTCAACAATATGGACATATAGGACAGTCGCCATAAAATGTACAATTCACCTTCACAAATCCTCTCAAATAACCCAAATATAAGAGAAAATGAGGTACAGTTCAACATATATATAACGGAACAGATTTTTCGATTCTATGCAATACCAAACATATACCCAGATAAACCCAGTATATATCCTCTTTTCAGCTTAATTTAGAGGAATTTACTAAATGTGTAGAGCTGCCAATTGTACATTTTCTGACGACCTGACACTTATACATTTAGAACTTAAGTATTTTGATACTATCAAAGTTTGCATGTCGCTCATTTCAACCACTTGTGGTGCTCAGCCACACATACATTTATAAATTGTGAAAGTTTTATATCATATTACGTAACAATGACGTAATGGTGATTAACCACATTATAATTTATGATCTAATTATCTATGATCTATAAAGGGGTGCCTCCACTGGCTGCGGTAGGCTCTGCGTTTGGTCTGCGTTTGATCTGCGTTTCAAACTCTGCGATTCTATCAATATTTTGCTGTAGCCGCGGGTCAAACGCAGAGCTTACCGCAGCGTCATTAAAAGGTCTCATGATTGCGATAGAGACTGGGGCTGGATATCCTTCCCGCGCTTGGTCAACTTGATGCAAGGAGCAGACGACATTTATCACGGCACCTCCCTGTGTCTGCCGCATCAGTTAATTACTTTTTCAGAGGCATTGGAAGCTAATTTAAATCCGGGGGACAAGTTATAACTTTGTATTTAGATTCAAGGTTGTTGACTTTATATATACACAGAACTGATTTTATGATCTGAACATCATTGATCGATCAGTATTATGGGTCAGTTCATCAGAAAATGTACAATTCACTAGCAACTCTACGCATCTAGTAACTTCTTTTAAATTAGACTGAAAATGATAGATATTATTATTGATGCCGCCACTGCTACCGTCTACCACAACCCAAGCTATTATCTCAGTTTATTTACCAAAATACAGACAGAGATTCGCAGTATACAAGCACATTTTAACAGAAGGCTTAGCCAGCGTCCAAGCTGCATTAATTATTAAAGAATGTATTAACCCATGTAGTTTATCAAATCGGGCTTTGTTGTCTAAGAAATAGCATATATTATGCCAATATAATATAGCATGTAATGTCTAACACACGATAAATGAATAAAAATAACATTAATAAAGTAGGCATATTTCCTCAGTGAGAATATCCCAAAGTTAAATAAACAGGCAAATCCGGTATATTACGACATTTATAACGGTATTAAATCTGGTATATTACTTTAACACATGAATACATGTTATGTATACATAATTAATGACATACAGATGATAGACGTCAAAAGAATCCATGTTAGGATACTGCGATTGAACCTATATTAAATGAAACAAAAATTATAATAATAACCATTCTTAGCTCGAGGTAGGTACACAAAAACATTTAGCTAATTATATTAAATTGAGTAGGTAATTGATGACAAAGCCCTGGATGAAATAAAGCATAACATTGATGTATTATCTTATCACCACGTTGGGCCGTAATGACAGACATCCAATTGCACTTGAATCGCAGAACAGTCTCCATTAAGAATTTCAAACATAAACCCTTGCGGTAGAGCCCTAATCACATCGCAGAGGTGCTTCAATCGCAGGAAATATTCAACATGTTGAAAGATTTCAGTGACAGTCGCACCACAAGAAACACTCATTTTCAGCCGCAATTCAAACACAATCCAACCGCAGATACAGCCGCAGAACAGGTCTCCATTGCTACGGTTGGTCTGCACATGAACTGCGCTTGAATATAATTTCCTGTTTTTCTATCGCAATGCTTACCGCAGAGCTTACCGTAGCCAGTGGAGACCCCACTTAATAATGCTAATTACCCCTATTAAAATAATTAATTGCAGTATTATCAAGTTATAATCGAGATATAACAAAAGCGTTACTTACGAATTGTCCTTCTCCTCTTTGAGAGACAGAATATGCTGGTCTAGACGGGCACGATCATTCTCCATATCAATAAGGTTCTTACGCAGAGAGCCACACTGGTCTTTCTGAGCGGTCAGTTTGGCACGAAGCTCGCTTACCTACAGCAGGCAGAACAAGGGGGAAATTGCACGTGTTAAATTATCATCATTATTATTATTATAGAGTTTTTATTCAAGTTTGTCAGATACAAGAAAAGGACATGTAATTCTAAGATTGGTCGCGCTAAAATTAGATCTTCTATCCGGCCCTACAAGTTCCCTTCTGATTCAAGATTTATTCTTTTCTCATTATCTTTTTAGTTTTCAAAAAGAGCCTGGGGTAGCTTGAGGTGGAGGGGGTTAATATTGGGCGATAAAATATGTTTTGTACTTGGCAAATTAGTATTATCGCATCTGATGTGAGACTTTGACCAATAAAATTTTTCTTAAAAAAAAAAAAAAAAAAAAAAAAAAAGGACGCACCTGCAGTTGCCTCTTGTTAAGTGCTGCCTGCACCGCGGAATATGTTGAGTCAGCGAAACCTGGAGAGCGGGCACGGTTCGGTGAGCGTGAGCTGACACGCTTGGGTGAACGTCCCCGACTCGGCGAAACAGAATGACGCCCGCGTGAGGGAGAGGCGGTCCGGAGGACTGCCGTGGAGAGCTCGGGGCTGCCCGCATCATCCAGCATGGACTGATCGGCATCGGCGATCACTTCCTGAGCGATGCGACGAAGGGCTTCGTGCATCGCCCCAATCTCCTCACGGTCTTCGGCCGCGGCCTCGTCCTGAAATTGTTATGAACATTTATTTGAATACAGTGTCACAAAAGTAATGCTCCTGTCAGTTATCCGACACAGAAATTTCTAGAAACATTATTTGAATACACTAATACTCAGGTACTACTAAGTTACAAGTGGGCAAGTATATATAGAAACACTAGCATATGATAATTAATAATTGAATAAATAAATAAATGAATAAATATGATTTTTTAGAACATTAATGACGGGACCTGGGGGTTATAATTATTGTTTTTCACAGGCCAATGATATATTTAACCACTTATATATTCACAAATAAATAAATAAATAAATAAATAAATAAATAAATAAATAAATAAATAAATAAATAAATAAATAAATAAATAAATAAATAAATAAATAGGAGGACACAGACCTCGTAATGGCGAGGCTCAGCGCCGATCGGTAGTGCGAAGTCGACGCTAATATCTTGCGCGTTTCTCGCGACCTTGGCTTCCAAGGAGGCGACGGTGCGCTGCAGCATAGCCAGAGAGTTGTCCTTCTCTGTCACCTGCATCTTGAGCTTCTCGTTGAGAACGGTCAGCTCGTTGATCCTGTAACCAGACACAAGTACTTCTCTTATAACATTTACTCCACCTTGGTGTATGTACCACATGCTATTTGGCTCAGATTTTCAGAAAATGAACAATTGGCAGCTGTAAACGTTTAGTAAATCCTGCTAAATTAGACTGCAATTTGGTCAATACTTGGTAAACCCGAGTATATTCGTCATTGCATTGATTCTACCAATCTGTTTGGTTAGGTTGAACTGTATTTTGAACTTTATTTTTGTCTGAAATTTGGATTATTTGAGAGGATTGGCGAAGTTGAACTGTATATTTTCTGAAAATCTGACCCATTTGTATGGGCGGGAGTAGTGGGATGAATTGCGCCGAATACAACGCGTGAGGTATGGGTCAAATCGTCAGAAAATGTAGAATAGACAGCTCTACATTTTGCAAATTCCGCTAATTGTACATTTTCCGGCGACTTGACCCACATGCCTTAACATTACATAACATTAAAATTGTTTTTATCTAGAAATTTTATACAGCCAATCTTCCATAAAATGAAAGTTGAATATAGACAGTGATCAATGGATGCCAAATGTAGAGAAGATTGAAGAACATGAGTCACAAATTAATTTGCAAACTTTCACGAGGGTATTTTATGTCAAATCAAAGCAGAACCAAAGAAAGAGTCAAACGTTTTTTTGGATTACATTAATTAAAGATATAATAGCAAGCAATATATATTTGCCTTATTTCATATTATATGTGGTCATGGCTAACATAGGCCGGAGTTTCTTCGATGCAAATGCTCAGGGCAAATGCACTCCTAAACCAAAGGGCCATAAAGTTATGTTGTGGCATTTTTATTCCTCGCTAATAATGTATGTAATAAATAATATGCTATTTGTATGGGCGGGAGTAGTGGGACGAATCTTCTTAAAGTGTTTTTAAACCCTAATCTTCATGAATGTTAAACACCCGTCCTGAAGCCCAAAAAGGGGGAAAGGGCCCCCGTCAGCCAGGCAAAATATGTGTAAACTGCCCCCGCCTCCAATGGGTTGACATTACATATCAGTTAACATTTTTTTATTTAGAAATTTTATACAGCCAATCTTCCATAAAATGACAGTTGAATATAGACAGGCATGCACAGTGTACACTGAATGTTATGAGCAATGGATGCCAAATGTAGCGAAGATTGAAGAACGAGAGTCACAAATTAATTTGCAAACTTTCACGAGGGTATTTTGTGTCAAATCAAAGCAGAACCAAAAGAGACAAACGCTTTTTTGGATTACATTAATTAAAGATATAATAGCAAGCAAACCTATTATTTTGGTCTTATTTGATATCATATGTGGTCAAAGCTTTGCCAAACATAGGCCGGAGTTTCTTTGATGCAAGTGTTCAGGGCTAATGCACTCCGAAACCAAAGGGCCGAAAAGTTATGTTGTAGCATTTTTATTCCTCGCTATATTTACAATCAAAATTGCTATGAACATTTTTAACTAAAGGAAATAAAACACAAAAAGAATGGATATATTCTGACATTACGTTTGGTAACATCCCTTCATTGACATTGAACATGCAATGTCAAATGACAACTGCCATTGATAAGTACTTGAGTAAGATTTTCAGAAAATGTACAATTGGCCGCTGTATACATTTAGTAAATTCTGTTAAATTAGGCTGCAATTTGGTCAATACTAGGTAAATTCGAGTATATTTGGCATTGGATTGATTCTAGCAATCTGTTTGGTTAGGTTAAACTGTATTTGAAATTTATTTTCATCTGAAATTCGGGTTATTTGAGAGAATTGATGAAGGTGAATTGTACATTTTCTGGCGACTCCACTTATTATAGACATTTTACCACAGCTTGTGGCAGTGTATGTTTAACCTTTCACAAGCACCGTTAAACCTATTTCTTATTGGGAAAGTAAACCCAGTGCTCCAGCAACAGACACTAGTATATACCCCAGCCAAACGGTGGAACAGGTTGGAATTTTTCCAAGATAAAAAGGTTTGAAAAGTTGGTGTAAATTGTTAGTAAAGTTAACTAAAGAACAAACAATATGGAGTTCAATCTACGAGGAAACCACACAGCAAATAAAAATAACATAAATACTGTAAACATGTAAACAAGACTGTCTATAAGAAATATATAAAATCAAAGTACACAAATAGATCACTCGAAGGAATCTACTAAAAATCGTGCGTTACTAAAAAAAAAAAAAAAAAAAAAAAAAAAGAACAAAAAAGGTGTTTTCAAGTCAAAACATTTTAGGTGAAAATTTAACGAAAGAGGGCAGCACACATCTACTACTGGCACACAGGGGTCAAACGGTGACCTTTAAATGACCTTGAGAAGGGTCAAAGGGTCACATCACCAACCTCGTAGTGTGCTCCATAGTCTCTGCTTTATATTTAGACTCAAGGGACCGGGTCTCATGTTGGCACTGTTCCAATTTCACCTATAAATTTTAACAATCCAAAAAAAGGAAAAAAAACATTAATATTTTCATATATGTATGATTGCTGACTAACTAGGTCAGTGTTTGACCTACAACTGACCTTCCGTTAAGGGCAGTGGCTTGACTTTCTGTCTTGGCCTTGAGGTCCATGAGCTCGTTGTTCTTGCTATGGTGTTGGTTCTCAAGGTCCGCTCTCTCGCTCTTCATTCGGTCAAGTGAAACCTGCTCGTGTTTAATAATCACCAACACGTATAGTCATAGATAGGCAGGGGTGCAAGTCGGGTAAACCACCATTTAAGGGAAGCATTAGTAAATAGTATTTAAATTTGTTCAGATGGCTATTTCCATGAAAGGTAGCTGAATATCCCGAAGGAACATAATGTATACCCCTGCTCAGGTACTAGAGCACACGCATTTTGCTTGGTTCCCAATTGTTTTTATGCAAGTAGCCGGTTGTGTATTGTTTTTTTACGGTAATAAAATGCCTGAGATTATTTAAAAGGAAAAAAAATAAAAAATACAATAGGGGAGTTGCAGGTGCAATGCGCATGTCTGTTACAGTGCATGCTGGGATAGATTCAGTTCAGGGTTGTATTCGGCATTTTTATTGAAAATCGCAAGAATGTTTTCACCAATATCACAGCTTGATTAAATGATCTATGAAAATGATATGACATGTTTTCTGAAGACTTTATATTGTACCATAAGTCACATAATTACATACAAATCAGGATTTTAAAAAAAAGTGATTTTTTTTTATCTTTGGGGCCATAATATAGTTTTGTTTACATTCAGTTACATTATGTTCATTGAAAAAGGAATGGACCTTCTGATAACTACAGATATTCTAGGATATTTTAATAAAGAATATTCACAGAATATTTTAAACTGATAGATAGATTTTGATATTTAAAAAAAAGGAAATTAGGTAAAAAATGATTTGAGGACCAATACTAAAAACTTGCACCCCTGTATATAGTATACCTCACTGCAGATATACGAGCAATGGTTAACAATTTGACTTTACCTTTCAACAAAAGTCCATCAAAATTAAGGTGTTAGATGAATCTAAAATTTATATAATAACATTAACAATGAGTGACAATTGTAACTCTTTTAAAGATAAGAAATAAACAGAAAAATATCGAACATTGGAAAGAGCCTTATTATTTTTAACATAATAAACTATATGGTAAATTATTGATCAACATTCTCTAAGCTATTAAAACCTCAAGATATCTAAGGTCCCAGGAAAAAGGGGTGAAAGGAGGCAAGTTGCCTGAAACCTGTGAACAGTCAGTGGTAGAAAGCCCTAATGACCCCCTAATTTTTAGGGGTCAGGTGATTCCCATTAACACTTTTAGCCTTAGTCTTAGCCTTGTGGTTAAGCTTATCGCTGTATGCGGTGAACTGCAACGCTCAAGGAATGTGGCTTTCTGGACTATACTTGTCAACAGAGATTTTTTTTTATTGCGATTTCAGGCCAAGACATTTACAATGGTTTCATACAAAAAACGCTTGTCCACAAAGTGAATATGTTGTAGCGTTGCCTGATGACCACTCTATACATTGAACCTAGTTAAAAAATAGGGAAAAAAAGCCCCCTAAAAAAGAGTTTGAGCGTACCTGGGCCTGCGTGTCGGTGTTGCGGACATTTGCGCTCAGGTTGAGGCATGCAGAATGCATGGAGCGTGCGGCGCGTGTGACATCCGAGCGTACATGGGAGAGGTCGCGTTCAGTGGCCGTCTTCATCTCACTGAACTGGCGGCGGAAAGCAACAACCGCGCGCCAGAGGGAAAGAAGTCGGCTATGCTCAGCGGAGAAGTACTCATTGAATGACTGCCGGAGAGACAAAGGTACAGAATTAATAGAGCAATAAGTTAAAACACACTGATACATTAAGGCAGGATTTTATTTGTATTATTACTACATTTATTAATATTTCTTGGAGCCTTCTGGCTGCCATTTATTAACCTCCTGATGAAAGGCCACAATAGCCCGAAAGCTTGAGAAAACTAATAAAATCAACACTAACTTTATGATGTTCTTCAAAATTATCATCTATTAATATTTCGGCCACCCCGATATACAGCGAGCCCCCTTCCCATCTACTGCCATATATCAATCCAGGATGAAATATTGTAATATATTATATATAGGAAATGGTCATTCTATACAATAATGACCTTGATGGCTTAACTTCAAGGCAGGAATTAACAGAATGTGGAAGATAGTGGAGCTCTATAATATCCCACAGGCTCACAACCCATGTGTAGATGCCTCAGTAGGACACCCACATCCCCAATCAACATTCCTGATCATGGCAACTAATTCTCTTAATGGGGCGACTCCACTAGGGAGAAAAACGGCGCCGACAAATTTTATGGCAACACATCTGACACTCCTCCATTTGCCTTTTCATTGCAAACATGAAATGTTTGTGGGCAACAAAAAAATGTGTCGCCGCCGTTTTTCCTCTAGTGGAGTTCCGCTATAACATTGTACAACTTAGAGCAACTCCGAGGGACTCATACCTGCTCCTCGTCACGCCACTCCGCTTCCTTTGCCTCTAGCTCTGCGCGGGCACGCTGCCAGTCCTGGGTGAGCTTGTGGATGTCTGCGGTGAGGGACTGGTTGGCTGATGTCGCCTGGTCCAGCTGCTCCCTCAGCATCGTGTTCACATGCGCCAAGCTGTCAGACCTACAACAACACACAACATGTGAGGAAATGTTGCCTTCTAGAGTATAACATGACATAATACAAGCTGTCAGACCTACAATTCAATTCAATTCAAGAATTCTTTTATTGCTGAAGATGTTTTACAGTAAGGTAGTCCAACATTCTAAATAAACAAGTGTCTATGTAGGTCTTCCGTTGGGTGCCCGATTCTTGCTTGAACTTTTATTATGTTACAATGTTACTAAGGGTTTCTACGACTAGTGGTTGACTAGATATGGTGATTGGGGGGTACATATAAATGGTACAACACCACACAATGATATGTATCCTAAATGATATCCATAATTCATATATTAAATATATTAAGATTTACCGCTATGCGATTGCATAATGTTACGTAATACCTATATTTATAAAAGAGGATAAAAGCAAATGCAAACTGCAAATGCAAACTGCAAATGTTGCCTTCTAGAGTATTGGGTCAGATTTTCAGAAAATGTACAATTTACAAAAATGCACACATTTAGTAAATTCTGCTAAATTAGGCTGGAAAATGATGGATATATCTGAGTATATTTGGTACCGCATTGATTTAAAGTATCAGTTCTGTTATGTTAAACGGTATTTTGAAGCTCATTTCTGTCTTAAAGTTGGGGTTATTTGAGAGGATTGGTGAAGGCGAATTGTACATTTTCTGAAAATCTGACATGGCATGATACAGCAGTTAACTAAAGGCTGGTTTCGCAAGGCTTACCACAGCACAGTGGAGACCACCCTTAACTCATTGGATTCACTGACTTAAGCTGCGAATCCACTGGGTCACTTATTTTTTAATTATTCAACATATTCATATAGACTTGAAAGCATGGGAACAACTTTTATGCAATGGTTGCTTGCTGCAAGAGAGTGATTCTCCAGTTTATGGGAGGTTTTAAGCCTTCTTTTGCTAAGTTACATTTTTTTCAGTAGTGGATACCTACGGTCAATTTCGTCGATGACTGAAGGCAATTACTCCAATTTAATCCAGTTTTTAAGGTATTTGTGCAGAAAACAGCTCATAACATACAATAATAATTGTTTTCATCTGACCAAATTGAGTATTTTGTTGCATATTTCTTAATTTTTGGGGTATCTATAATTTGCTGGGCCTAATTCTAAAGTCCAGATTTCCTCTATAGGAAAGTGCTGAGTCATTATATGAGGACTAGTGCTGACCTCTGTTGTTCCTCCTCGAGTTTGATCAGCGCGGTCTCCAGATCAACATTCTGCGATTCGCTCGTCTCAGCACGGCTCTGCAGCTGTTGTTCCAGGGATTGCAGCTGTGGATTCAAATAATTATATAAAAAATAAGTAAAAATGCAAGAAATTATTAATACGGATCGATAACACTCCCGTCCCCCTCAAAGCTACAATGCTAAATGTATATATAAAAAAAAAATGCAAGAAAAATGTGAAATTTAATTTGATTATGACTAACTTCAGTTTTTAATTATATATGTGGATTCACTTTTCATCAGGTGGGTTTATTCATTAGCTTTATTGTATAAGACAGATCTTTTAGGTTGTTTAATCTTTTTACTATTTATTCCATCTATTAATAATATTCTGTCCATCATTGAGTTAATCCCTATCAACAACCAATCAGAAACTCTTAAATGGCGCAATATCTGACAAGTGAACCCCCCCCCCCCCCCCAAAAAAAAAAAATATGAAAAAGAAAGAAATGAACTCGCCAATTTATATGCCTTCCCCTCCAATCCTATTATAAACCACGCCATATCTCTACATAATCCTTATCAATGACCACTTAGAAAACTTTAAATGTCGCAATATGTAAGCGTATGGAAAAATCAAAATCAATCGATCGATCAATCACTATCTCACTAATCAACCAGTGAAATCGTCAAGTTCTCTGCCCCCCTACTCCCTCCCACACACACACTCCCAGCCCTATGAGATAACGCTTATCATATCACGACCTATAAGCCTATATCAATGGCGGTCGGGAGGGTGCAGCAATATATCCTCTTTGTTTACATGTTTCCAGGGTGTAACCATGGAGGACATGGTTGGATCAGATTAGACAGATTAATACGAGATACGGATCATCTCTACCCTGATAAGATACTACAGGCAGGGATATATACATAATCTTACATACAGGAATACTATTACTAATCCCAATAATGAATCCACACAATTTGTTACGTAATCATAGTGAATCTCTCTGATACCTTTATGAAGGATTACATACCCCACGAACAGGTACTAACAATGTGTAGGTTTAATTAGGAAATCATGAAAAGTCTGTTTTTACTTTTGTTATCTCTTGGGGTGACTTGTCAATCTATGTTATTTAAACATTTCCAAGAATACACATGTTTTACATGTCTATTTATTTCATAGATATAAAATAAATGAACTAAATTTGTTTTTATTAATAAAGATGGGTAAATTCAAATGATTCAAATGATTGGAAGGTTTCTTTTAATGAAGAATGGTTAAATTGCATTTTACGTATAATATTTGGTGGGTATACAATTTGTATAAATTTCACGAGGCATAGATATACCATGCATATAAGTTATTGATGTTTATGTTATGAATAAATCAGGTTTTATCGCTTGGATGAATGAGAAACTTCATCCAACACTCATGTATAAAGAGTAAATATCAAAAGTGCAGAAGTTCTTACAATGTAGTCTGTACACACTCCTAACAACTAAACATTTAAAGCGAGGATTATTACACTTACCTCAGTCAGTCTGGATACAGCGGGCGTAATTTGATCAGATAATTAATAATTCTTACCTTTTTGGCTAATTGCCAGTCATAGGGTGCAATTATGCCTCCCATTAATCGAGATTTTTAAATGTTATATTTGTGATGTGTTTCCGGAAAATGAGTCACTAGTCGCAAAATTGATATTTTTCAATTTGTTTTTATTCACAAAATCTTTGTTGGAATGTTCCCAATTTTGGGAAGTCTAGCGCATTAAGTCTTTTTTTTTTCAAAAATAAAAATATTAAACTTAAAATATAGAAATACTTATTAGATATCCTACTGTTTACTATCATTGGAATCGGCTTGATCTCATCTTTTCAAATATGATGATATCTCAAAATCGATTTTTTGCGACTTGTGACTCATTTCTTTGTAACATAAATTTGGTTCTTTTTAGTTCCATTCCCTTTGTTCTGCTTTGTCACTGGATTCAGGGCTGCATGGTGAATATGGATTTTGCTTTTTTTTACCTGGCTGTTTTGATTTTACTTGCTGGTTGTTTTGATTTTAAAAAGTCCAATTTCTGCTAATTTAGACTCGATCCATATAATGTTCTGGGTCACATCACTTATGTCCATTTCATAATGAGGTGTGTTTTTCGTATGGATGCAGATGAAACTGATCTAAGGTCTAGCAGAGAGGGTCTAAGGGTGAAAATGTATAATAGGGGATTTGCATAGCCGCCATTTTGAATCTTGATTCGCATGGAATTATGGGATTAATGGTACAGTGTAAAATTTATAGAAAACATGCCTTGTTCAGCATGGAATATGTATCAATCCTCTAATGTCAATATCCATGTGTTTTACATGTTTCCATGACACAAGCCTCCATCTTTCCCATGATGCGTTTGGTTTTTATAGATCATTTACAGAAGCTACTATATTGGTGAAAACATTCTTGCATTTTTAGATAAAAATGTTGCTACATACTTGTATGTCCCAGGATACACTGTACCAGACAGTGGCACATGCAAGTCCCCTATTGCCTATGTATATACTGTTCATCCCGCCCTCCCCCTTACATAAGTGAAAAGGTGTGAAAAGTTGGGTGAAGTTTCTGAGAAAAATAGGTAGTGCTCAAGCTGGTAAATAGCCATGATAATTTGCCCAAAATTGGGAATCATTAAAATCAATGAAAGATCAAATATCATCATTCAATATTTATTTGATTTCAAAAGATTTTGGGAAGTGTGCAACAGGTGTCCTGATAAGCATGAAAGCCGTTAGTGAACTAGGCCCCAGTAGGAGGGTGAAATATGGCTTAAAGCTTGTTTTAGTGAAATTGTTTTTTTCTAACTTTGTGAATCTGAGCCTAGAATCTGTAACTTAATACAGGTTTTGTAAGATTCTGAACGACTTTTGAAACAACCTTCAAAGGTGAATTAGGAACAGTTGCTTTATTCAGTTTATTAATTAACTGTAAAAAAAATTAACGGTAGTTTCGCCAGCCCCTCATGTTAAGCTGTTCAAAATGAGGTTTGATAGTTTTTCCACCCAAAAATTAGAACTTCCTTGAAGTATTTTTTATTACAATGACTCAATGAATGTAAGCTAGGAAGAACTCTGGGCATTCAGAACAATTGGGGACTGATGTGTTGAAACTGAGCCACCATTTGGTTCCCAATTAAAGCTACAATCAGTTAGCATAGATCAAAAACTAAATATTCTATAATTATTGTTCCGTTCGTTTCCAACCCATCTAAACGTCATTTAAGATTTTTGAGGATTTTGTCCAGTTGTTTTTGCGACAGAGCTTCATAAATAGTCCACATTTATATTTCGGAGAATAAAAAGATCCTGCTCTTATTATTATTATTATTATTATTATTATTGCTCATTGGTGGCCATTTTCTCTCGGCCAACTTAAACATAAAACAGCAGCCGAATATTGATTAATTCAGTCCTATAAATTATAATATGAGTAAATTTGGTAAGATTTTGATTGTTGAAATAGCTGAGAATGCGGCTTTAAAATTGGCCACAATTAAGCCACCATAAAATTATTTCTGGGACCATGATCTGGTGCCTATAGATGGTGCCATCAGATCAATGCCTGGGTTACAACGTGATGCCCAATTTGGGCGCCCACATGTACCCATCTGGTGCCTAGCTGGGCGGGCTATCGGGAAGCAGTGGGGATGTACTTACATACAGTAAGATTTACCTTTTCATGTTGCCAGCCAATCACCTTTTTCTCCAGGTCGGCACAGCGTTCCTTGTACTGAAGCACCTGGAGGAAGGGGGTAATCAGACAACCATGGTTACCATGGTAAAGTTTATGGTTGCCATGTAAACAACCTCCTCCTCCTCCTGCCTCCATACATCAATCTGTACTGTGTTGGGATTTGGTAGACTTTTATTATGTAACTTGCTCTACCATAAACAAAAAAAAAATAAATAAAAAAAGTAAAAATGGATGAAATTCAGAATTTGGGGATAGAAATGTACAAAAAATCTTCCAGGTAGGGTTCAATCTTTTTTTAATAATAATATAGTCGAAATTTTCAATGGAAAATAAATGGTTAGGTTTAAAAAATATAAAACAAATTTTAAAAAATCGCACCAAAAGGGCTTTATCCATTTTCCGCCGGTAGGAGCAAGTTTCATTCAAAAAGACACCGATCCCAATATAACCTTAAGTAGAATGATAACTTGTGAAGCCGAGCATGCTCAATATCTCCCCCACCTAACCCCAGCACATGTCACAAATACAAGCCTCCCTACCTCCAGCCCTTGATAATAATGGTAATAAACCATGCACGGATCAAAACAGATGCGCTAGACGAAGGAGGAATTAATATTGTCCTCTTAGGAACAATTTAATCCCATTGAAAATGACAAAATGACATGCTGGGTCCATTTAAATGCCCAAAATATATTAACCTTATAAAACCTAGCATTTCCAGGGAGATCTTAGATATAGTCTACCCAAAGTACCAAAAATATTGGCTTGTCATGCCTTCTTTCCACCTAAAAAGCATTAATATTTAGAATAAATGCTTTTGCTCTCTCCAAAGTCATTATTGGTTTCATGCGGGCTCCTGTAGTTAATGTTTAAATGCCAGCCAAGGGGAAACAACTGCTGGACCGGAAGTGGTTCCCTGGGGTCCCACTGAGCATGCTCAAACTACACCTTACCACCACAAGACGCTGCAGTTCCTGCTTCTCTGACGTCAGCGACTGGCACTGACGTCTGACCTGTGTGACCTATGACGTATACAAAGTCATAAATGTTAACTTCCGGTGGTAGGTATTAAAGTGTTAACTGATCCTAGAACAAACAGAAAGGGTTAATACTCGAAAAACAACCTGACCTCGACGAAAAGATCTGGAATACCAGTCAAATTTAATGACAGAAAAGATCGAAAATGGCAAAGTTCAATGCCCAAACAATCGTTTGAAATTTTGGAATGACAATGCACTTTATAAGCAAGGTCAAGGTCAGGATGTCTATGACGTATGTACAGTACAGTGTAAGCGTGAAGTGTGGACAGTCACATGACACAGTGCAGCCAATGAGAGGCCATAGATTTGCAAACGAGGCTCCGACCTTGATCTTCATCATCTTGTTGTCCTCATCGCTCTCACTAACTTTTCTCTTGTATTGGAGGACCTGCAAATTGTTTATAGAAACATTCATGTTTTACATTCATGGTAATATAGATCAAGCATTAGACATTTAGCATATCGATCACACACAAGATAGCAATATATATAAGAGACTACAAATGATATGTAAGCCAATAAGGTTTAATAAATATTCAGGATTTCACATGTACAACTGTATACTGAATACACGTATACCATCTGGTACCAAACACCAGAATCTCTGAATGAGAATTGTAAGACCGCCTTAGCAACATCCACCAGAGCAAATAATTAAGACCCACACTTTTAGAGAAAATAACAACGATAAAAAAGGAAAAACTTTGGGATCAGGAAGAAAGAATTTCTGTAACCTTCTAGATCATCTTAGAGTACTGTCGAATCTAAGGTTCGAACAGGGCTGGTAAGAATGGGATGCCAGTGATTGGACGCCTACTGCGTTAATGGCTTTCCCCGCCCTGGATTATTATGGGATTCTAATGGTATTTTGCGGTTTGGAGCCCGAGGCTTTCCCTCAGTTTGCAGGGACTCTCTCTCTCCACTCTGCCCAGACTGGAGATCGAGGCTTTCCCTCAGTTTGGAGGGACTCTCTCTCTCCACTCTGCCCAGACTGGAGAGGCTGTCCCTCAGTTTGGAGGGACTCTCTCAGCTCCGAGCCTAGAGTGGGACCGCAGTTTGTTAAGCCTATGTTTAGACTTTACTCGTGTAATAGCCGCCATCAGGCACACATATATTACGTAATGGCGAGAAGTATTTTAATTCCTGAAACAATACGACCCAGTATTTCCCCTTAATCCTTCCCCTGGTCTTAACACTTGAGGCACTGCGTTTACTTATCCCAGGGTCAATATTGTACCACGTTACCTGAGTAGTACAACTAAATTGCACTTTAAGGCCATGGCAATTTGATTTTGTTTCACAACGATAATATTGTCCCACTTAATTGGGCGCACAAATTAATGCTCTATTTATAATTATATTCAACTGATTCTTCGAGTGGTCTGAACAGTGAACAACATTATACTTGAATGTATTTTAATTAATTTAATTCGGTAGAATGACAAGAGACTAAGCTATTTGTCTTGGCCTGCCCGGCGTGATTTTATAGTGGGTTATAATCAGATTTAAATGAATGAGTAGAATTAGGGCTGGGTAGTAGAACTTGTCAACGACCATGTAAGGATACAGGACCACGACAAGCAGAACCTACTTACTATATAAGCCATTTACATACACTTAATATTCATTGAATGGGCTAGAATTCAAGATCGTGTAACTCTATTAGCAATGGCGAGTATTTCCAAATTATTATCTAAAGAGCTGTAAAGGCTCGAGTATGGGACATTTCAGCATATTGAGCCGCGTCCAGTGTATTTCTGTAGTAGACAGGCGTGACTAGAAGTTAGATATGACTCATAGAATACTTTCTTGTTAGCTGAATGGGTAACATTTCTCGATTCCACATCCAGCGATAAGCTTAAGCACAAGGCTAAGACTAAGGCTAAAAGTGTTAATGACCCCTAAAACTTAGGGGTCCAAAACTGCCTTCTGAACCTGACTGAAGGCTTCATAAGTCAAGTGGTCAGGGGCATTTTGCACAAGAACTCCTTACTTAAAATGTTCCTTGCGAAGCGTTTTTTCCCTTGCTTACTGTATGTATGAACATTCCTTACTTAGAAATACAAATTAGCACTGTCTGTATAGCAAATTCCTTCCCTGAAGGTTCTTTACCAGCTGCTTAAGGGCCTAGTCCACTAAGCCGATTCTCATGCGATTTTGCGCCGCAGAGGACTCTTTTGCACTAAATTCTGTGAGAATTATTATTATATTATAGAACTTCTATCCAAGTTTGTCAGTTACAAGAAAATGACATGTGATTCTAAGATTAGGCAAGCTAAAGTTAGATCTTCCATCCAGAATCGCATGAGAATCGGCTTAGTGGACAATTAAGGCCCTTTAGCAAAGAAAAGGTATAGTTAAGGGAGGGAAATATTAAGTAAGGCTTTGTTATGCAAGGTGATCCATGTGATTATAGGTGTATATCTACATGCACCCATATCCCCGCCCATACGTAGTGTGATTGACAGCTCAGACCAGCATAATCTTACATACCGCCCCCATGCGGACACCAGTGTAACTAATGCTACTGGCTGGAACACAAGCTGCGTCTCATGGCTACTGAATTGTCTTACAGCGGGACGGTGGATATTGTCTTTTAGAAACTAACAGATTGGACGAATGATTGAGCCAATATGAGGGGGTGGGGGGAGAGAAAGATAGATATAGATATTGAGAGAGAGAGGGAGAGGGACAGAGAGAGAGAAAGAGAGAGAACGGGGGAAGAGAAAGATCTCTAGAGAGAAAAAAAGAGAGAGAGATCGAGAGAGAGAGAGAGAGAGAGAGAGAGAGAGAGAGAGAGAGAGCGAGAGAGAGAGAGAGAGAGAGAGAACGGGGGAGAAAAAGATAGATAGAGAGAAAGAGAGAGAGAGATAGAGGGGAGAGACACAGAAAGAGAGAGAGAGAACGGGGGAGAGAGAGACAGGTTGATAGATAGAAAGATGGAGATAGAGAGAGAGAGAACGGGGGAGAGAGACAGATGGGGAGAAAGACAGATAGATAGAGAAAGAAAGAGATAGTGGAGAGAGAAAGAGAGGAAGGGAGAGATAGAGAAAGAGAGGAAGGGAGAAATAGAGGAGGGAGGGGAGAGAAAGGTAGAGACAGACAGAGAGCGACGAGAATAAAGACCGATCCATCAATAAGCAGGTATAAAGACCGATCCATCAATAAGCAGGTATAAAGACCGATCCATCAATAAGCAGGTGTCTACATTACATCATATCTATGTAGTAATAAACATGTGCCAGTACTACAGGCGATTACCATTGATCAGACGTAATTAATCATCACAATAACAGGCACCAATCAATAGGTTTTACTTCAGAGGGACAATCATGACCTGGGTGCACTTTCCCAAACAAGCAAAATAACATCAACTCAAGGACAAAGAAATAAGTACAAATACTTTTACCAATGCTTACAATACATCCCTATATATGCTTGAGTGAATTGTCTTATTTCTTATTGGACCTCTGCCATATGTATTGGACATTTCAAACCGATAAACATTATGATCCGAAAAATCCGAAAAGTTGGATGAGAATTGGATATTTTGTCAAAAATAAAGAAACACCAACCGAAAACACTTGTACTTGTCAAGTACAGTGGAACCTCTTATAAAGACCACCTCTCTATAGGGACCACCCTATCGTTATGGTATTAAGACCAGTTTCTGCCAGTCCCGAATGGCTTTCCTCTTATTAGATTAGCCCTTCTAATGAGACCACCTCGCTATAATGGCGAGCCATTGGGCCAAACATTCAATATTGGAGAAATGTGAATTTTTGGCCGAGCCATCGGGCCAAAAATTCAAATATTTGGAGATATCTCCAAATATTTGCAGATACACATGCCTACTTCTGCAAATATCTCCAAATAATTGAAGAGGTTGTCAATATATTTATATACAATTGCGGATAAGTAGATGTGTAATTAAAGAGGATGCCTCAAACATCTCAAATAATTACAGAGTTTGACGGCATATTTAGCATTGAATTGCGGAAGTTGACAACCTCTCTAAATATTGAGTTTTTGGCCTGATGGCTTGCTATACGCTATGAGACCACAAATCGTTCAGTCCCAAGGGTGGTCTCAGTAGAGAGGTTCCACTGTACAGAAACAAACCTTCTGTCCAAAGTTAACTCCAACAACAACCGACATATCCCAACAAAACAACGTGGCGCTACATTACGCCACCCACTACACTAGCTCCCATCCTACCTTGGCCTGCAGTTTCTGGACGAGCTGTGCCTGGCGGTTCTGTCCGTCCTGGTAGGCCTGCAGCTTGCGCTTATACCCGCCATGCTCCTCCTCCAGCTTGCGTCGCAGCTCTATGTTCTGCTGTACCAGGGACTTGGTCGTCTGGTCGTCAGCCATCACTTCTCCTTTCTCCAGCTTCAAAGCAGACTCCAACTGTAAGAGAAGAACATTAAATAATTAATTATTATTATTATTATTGGTAATTATTGCAGATAGTTACATTCAAAGCAGACTCCAACTGTAAGACAAGAAAATCAAATAATTGATTATTATTATTGATAATTATTTCAGATAATTGCATTCAAAAGAGACTTAACTGTAAGAGAAAGTAAATTAACTTAAATAAGTAATTATTATTATTATTATAATTTTTTTTCCAGATAATTACATTCAAAGCAGACTCCAATAGTAAGTGAAGACAAGATAATCAATTAATCAATTAATTAATTATGTATTCATGCAGAGAAAGATGATTATATCGGTTGATTTATCACTTCAGCTCTCTTTGGCCGAAATCATTAAATGATGACAAAGAGAGCTGAAATGAAATCATTAATGATCTTCAATGAATGATAATAATAGAATCATGAAGGTTTCATCTTTCATCAATAACTGTAAGCAAGAGAAGATAAAATAATTAAATATTTATTCTCTTGCATAATTATTTCGGTTAAAGAAAGCTGCACTCTCAGTTAACATCGGTCAAGAACTACGGGGCTTCATAAAAACTTAATAAAAGTCCACATTTATATATTTCGGTGGCTTCACTGACAAAAGTACAATACATTCCCAAACCATTTCTCCCTGGCGGTTTAGACTTGGTACTTTTATCACAAATCTCTTTTCATCCTTCTCTAAACCTGTCTCTCACCTGTCTCTCAACTTTCCCTCACCTGTCTCAAAACCTGTTTCTCACATGATTCTAAACCTGTCTCTCACCTGTCTCAAAACGTGTCTCAAAACATATCTCTTAGCCTGTCTATCACCCCAACCTGTACCTTATCAATATGACTTTTGTTTTTTGATTGATGATTTTCAAAAGGAAAAATAGAGCTATACTGTAAGAAGTACAGCGGTATTTGACCCACGTATTTGATGGATCTAGGTTAATGCACTTCGTTACAATAAAGTGTCTGTCTAAAGAAGTAAGTAAAGTAAAAGAGGTCGTTCGGACTCCATTAAGGTTGAATTGAACACATAATTACTTAATTGATATCTCTTATTTTTCGAAATAAAAGAAGAAAAATTCAGGACTTCCGACTGTCTTCTGACATAATAATCAATATATTAAAGTATTAATGTTTGCGCAGTATTTATTTTTGCTATTTTAGCGCAACCACCGGCGCGAAAATAAATCCTCCGAGAAAGGTATAATTATTGCATAAACAAAGTGTGAGACTTCCTTGCTATAAATTCGCGCGAAAAGAAGTCAAAATACTTAGTGCGCGTAAATTTGTCTATATATCTTTATTTATATTATAAAATAAATACGTTTACAGTATCTTAAAGTAATAGAGTTATTAAGACTATACAAGAGTTACTAAATGCTCCCTGAGGGCTAGGTCTTTACCTTCCCGCACTTAGTTAATGCCGCACTTATGTATCAATCAATCAATCAATCCATCAATCAGCCCGACCCGCATGTCAGGCACTTGTATTGATGAAGTATTGGTACTCAGGGTGGTCCTGATATGTCTCTACCGTAAGCAATAATTATATATTTTTTAATTTTGTATTCATTAAAGCCTTAGGCCAATGTTTTTTGTATTTTTTTAAATTCCATTTACAGGCCAAGTCATTAAATTACAAATTGATTGTTACAAAAAAAGCAATTGTCGTTCGACGATGTATTTCGAGCGTTGCCTATTAATATCTCACTACCTTGTAACTACGATTTCAACAAGACGCAGACAATATAGGTGGGTTAAAGGAGAGAGTTCCATGAAATATTTAAAGATTCAATTCAATTAGAAAAAAGCGAAGTAACCACCATGTTTGTTTCACGCGACGCCTGAATACATTTTAAATAAATGTTCAATGTATTTGTGGCTTATAAAAATATTAAAAAAAGAAAATATAGTTCATTCCAACAACCTGGATACATAATTGCTAAAAGAAAAAGAGAAGCAAGATCTTGTTAAGTAGCGTTTAAAACCAAGTGTTTTCAATGTGAAAATTAATAGTAATTTTATTTCAACCTTAGAAAGCCGCCCATTTATAATTAATTTGAGATCAAATGTAGTATATTTTACAACGAATACTTAAATAATTCAAATGTAGAATATATACTTCAAACCAATATAATTGACAGCGAGTGCTGGCTAGCCCATTACAGAACAAAGTCCATTTCTCAGTGAACACTTGAAGAGCTCTTTCCAACCTCCCTCCTTGCCAAATAAAACTCATTGACCCGTTATACTAAATGGTTTATATCGAGATAAAAGTGTTCAACAAAATATAATCTATTAATACGTATATAGCCTTATAAAATGTAGGAATATGGATACAAAGAATTTAGCCATTAACACCTTACACATACAGGTTCCAGTACTATAATACTTTTTACAATGTTGCTTTAACCTTGCCACAGACCTATAGAATCCGGTTATTACTGTAAGTCAACAGTGGCAATAAATCTGTCACATTAATGGACCATTTATTGCTGTGTGCAGCATTGATTTCTCATATGGCCAGCCACTAGGTGTATGTATTGTATATTCTATGGGGTATAATATACCTTAATTATGGCTTCATAGAACATACATGTACTCACTCCCCATTCTATAGATTCCATATTAGTTCTACATACAGTATGGGAGTCTCCTTGTTAAAAAATGTACAATTCGCCTTCTTCACCAATCCTCCTAAATAACCCAAATTAAAGACAGAAATGAGGTTGAATTTACAGTTCACCATAACTGAAAAGGTTCTCTGAATCAATACAATACCAAATATACTCAGATATACCTAGTATTTATGATATTTCAGCAGAATTTACTAAATGTGTAGAGCTACATTTTCTTACGCTCTGAGTGGTTTGACCCATGAATTGTCAGGTAATTGTGATTGGTGGTATTAAGTCATACTATTTGGAACCTTGGCATACAAATAAGTCTATATTCTGTAATATATAACATATATTCATATAGCTTACTCCTGGCAAATTGGCCTGGTCAATGCACACCTAATGGTTCCTTACAGGGGTCGATTGCTTTTCTAAAGCCTGCTATTATAAAGCAGCTACATTTAAGGAAATCAAATCCAGACATTGCAAATACTGTTACAATATACATACATGTGTATTATGTATAGGTTCTCGAGTGAGCCATGACTTGTAGGACTAATGCTGTGACATTGAATCGAGCTTGATTAGTTTAAGCCCATGTTAAACACATGCGCTAGTCAACTCACACAGAAAACAATAGTGATAATTCCTTGTGGCAGCCATAGCTTTACAACCTGATTGCACCGTGATATAACTGCATGTGTATATAATGCCTAGGCATGTACCGTCTTATTCACCCTGGACAATATACCTTTATATGGGTTTGTTTCACATGTAATGAAACTAGCAGATTACTGTATTAACTGCATTTTGATTATAACTCACAGCTGTAAGTGATATTAAAATGATTATATATAAGTTAGGTTTAGTGAAGAAATAATTCACATACAAAGGTAAGATTAATATATCCGGAGTAGAAATCATAACCACGAAGAGAGAATTTAGAGATTGTTCTCTCAGCGAGCATATTATATAAAATAAAGATTTCTTTCAATGACCTATTGATATGGAATGCTCCCCTTCTTATGTATAGAGCTAAGTAATATACTGAATATACCATTTCATATCAGTATAAGGGTCAGATTTTCAGAAAATGTACAATTGGCAGCTGTACACATCTAGAAAATTCTGCAAAACTAGGCTGCAATTTGGCCAATACTAGGTAAATTCGAGTATATTCAGCATTGCATTGATTCTAGCAATCTGTTTGGTTAGGTTGAACTGTATTTTGAACTTTATTTTCGTCTGAAATTTGGGTTATTTGAGAGAATTGGTGGAAGCGAATAGTTCATTTTCTGAATATCCATAATCAAATGAAGTGCCTTGGGAGATCAGAAACCTTATAAATGACAGGCGTCGCCAATGACCCTGCACACGCACTCACACACAACCTTCCAACAAAGTCACAGAGCAAAGTACAAGAGTTTAGACATTTGAAGGCAACCAAAGTAGCCGATATCCACCACCACGTACCGCTCCCTAAACTATTCCTAATATCCAACCACACAGGCCTTTTGACATATCCATTACCTCTTGTTACCAATATAACAATATATATAATACCCCTGAGACATAATCTGAGTTGAAGTATTGAAATGATTGAGAAAAGAAACTAATTATTTTAACCTTGCTTAAGAGAATAAATGGTTATATAAGTACTGTTTCTAGCTGGTAGCATAAAGGCTTTCTCCTTTGGTGAATATATATGATATGTTTAGATAAAATCTAAATGGAAGTTCTTGAAATGATAGAGAAAAGAAACCTGAGCTAATTATTTTAACCTTGCTATACAAGGAAATGGCTATATATATATTGGTCCTACCTGGTTGTAATAAAGTGGGTGTTCTTTTGTGAATATATAACAATAAATTACAATACCCTGAGATACAATCTGAGTGGAACTATAGTTGAAATGACTGTTAGAAGAAACTTGAGCTAATAAAGTTAACCTTGCTATGCAAGGAAATGAATTGTCCTACCTGGTAGAATTAAGGGGGTCTCCAAAGAGTGGCAGCAGGTAAACCGAGACCAGTAAAGGTAGCTATACCTCGGGAGGAACGCTGGGACGTACTGGAGGAGGTACCAGTGGTAGTGGTAGAGCAGTAAGTGGTAAGGGTGGGGGGAGGGTGGCAGGGGGTTGGGGGATTAGTGGTAGCTCCTAGTACTACTACTACTGCTAGCCAGCTATGGCACCAAAGCTCTTGGAGGGGGGAAGGTAATCTCCTGGAGTCTATGAGTTTATAAGGGCAGACGCCTAACGACTACCGCCAAGCTGGTAGGCTACAGGTATGGACAGGTAACCCCTGGAGTTGGTGGTAAGGTGGTGGTGGTGGGGAGGGGGTCGTAAGGAGGAGGAGGAGGTGGGGGCTCGTAAGGTTGGTGGTGGGTCTGTTGGTTACCTGGGCCTATATGGGTCAGGATGTCATAAAATGTACAATAGGGGATTTGTGTGTCCGCCATCTTGAATCTCGAAGTGAGACATGCAAATCCCCTATTGGCTGTTCTATGTATACATTGAGGCTAAATAATGGTAAATGCTAGCTGGGTATATCTGAGTATATTTGGTTGTGTTGATTTGGGAAAATCTGTTTGGTCATGTTGAACTGTATTTATTGAATCTTAAGTTTCTCTTAAAGTTATTTGAGAGGATTCAGTCTAAGTCCAAACCCTCAGGTCAGATAAGAATGGTATGTCAGCCTACCTCGCTAATCGGTTTCTTGTTCTAGAACACGACGTTTTAATTGGAATATAATGACATTTTGCTGTCTTAATGGAATTATAATGGCACTTTGCGACTTGAGGCGAGAGGCTTTCCCTTTGTTTGAAGGGATTCTCTCAAGTTTGGGCCTAGACTGGAGTGGTGAAGGCGGACATACAAGGAACATAATAATTTACGTATTTTCAACTTCTTATCTTATAGACTCTAAGCTCTAGTAGACGTTTCTTAGAGCACGCATGTCTAAAGATTACTGGAGAGTTCTGTGGATACATGAGTCAGATTTTCAGAAAATGTACAATTGGCAGCTGTACACATTTAGTAAATTCTGCTAAATTCTGCTACAATTTGGTCAATACTAGGTAAATTCGAGTATATTTGGCATTGCATTGAATCTAGCAATCTGTTTGGTTAGGTTGAACTGTATTTTGAACCTGATCTTTGGCTTAAATTTGGGTTATTTGAGAGGACTGGGGAAGGTGAATTGTACATTTTCGGAAAATCTGACCCATTCATACGACCCAGGAGGAAGGGATTAATATACACATCCGGGTGCTCCAGACCCTGCTCTTAATTGATTAAATCAAAGTCCAATTGTTAAATCCACTAAACACTTTAACAGTGACGACAGTAATACCCGATCATAAAATGACTCACACACCTCTTCCTAGAATGTGTTATTCCCAAACTAGAAATTGAAGAAAGAGTAGAATCGATTTCTATATGGTTAATCTAGAAGACTACTGGCTAAAGTAATTCATTCACAAGATCTCCTTTTTGGAATATTTTCATTTCTGGTGTGTCTAGTCCTTGAGGTTGTATGAATACAAGTACCAAATTGCATGAAAATTTATTAAATGTATCCTTGCGTTCTAAGATCATCCTATTTAGCTACTTTACTAGAAGCTGTCCACCCAGAAATCCTTTTTTGAAAATAAAGATATCAAACTGAAAATATAGAAATATTTGTTACCTGTCAGGTTTACCATCATTATAATACTCAATAGACTTGATCTCATTGTTTTACATACGACGATATCTCAAAATTCATTTTTTGCTACTTGTGACTCATTTTCCGGTGACACATCACATATATGGTGACCTTGACGGTGATCGTCAGATAAAATTCAAGTCATTAAATAGGAGGCAGTGAATTGGCAGAGAGAAACTATACTTGCCTAAGAACATAAGGTATTTTAATACATAGAACTAGATCAGGACTGGAGAAGAGGGGCGGGGTGGGGGCGGGGGGGGGGGGCGGGGGAGCCGGCGGGGCGCGGGAGGGATAAGCGCGTATTCTGGCAACAACTCCTACAAGTGCTACTAGAGGTCGCCATAATCAATCCCCTTAAAGTTTTCTTTCAATTTTTCCTTTCTTTCTAGCTTTTGTACGATATAGGATTTAACCTGGGTCAAAGGCAACTCGATGGGCCACCGCTTGCCCACTAATAGCATTGTTCAGGAGAGAGTTAAGGTTTAGTTGTCTTGAACATATCTAATGTGGGGCTTTGGCAGCAGTTCCTTACAAGGGTCAGATTTTAAGAAAATGTACAATCAGCAGCTCTACAAATTGGGTAACTTCTGTTAAATCAGACAGTAAATTGATAAATAATGGGTATATCAGAGTGTCTTTGGCATTGTATTGGTTAAAAATATCTCTTTTATTGTGTTAAACTGCATTTTGAACGTCACTTTTCACTTAAATTTGGGTTATTTGAGAAGATTGGTGAAGGTGAATTGTACATTTTCTGAAAATCTGACCCACAAAGTATAGACAGACGGTGCCCCAGTTCTATCATGTGTCAAAAGTTCAGGTATGTTTATGTAACATTAAAACTATTCTGAATAGTCTTAATGTTACAAAAACATGTTCATAACTGTAGATTGGGGAGAAAATAATATACGTACTAATCATATTGCACCAAATCAGCAATTGATTCCAGCCATAATAGTTAGACCACCTAATGGGATTTTAATGGGATTTTGTGGTCAGGTGCAAGATGTTTTCCCTCAGTTTGGAGGGACGCTGTGGACTCTGAGCCTAGACTGGGTACACAGGGAATATGGGAAATTACGCACAGGCTTTTTCACAAGTTGAGAAGATCGCTACATTCAATATAGCAGAACAGTCTAGGCCCAAAGTTGAGCGAATTCCTTCAAACAAAGGGAAAGCCTCTCGCCTCAAACCGCAAAGTGCCGTTATAATTCCCTTAAGACCGCAAAATGTCATTATATTTCCATTAAAACGCCAAGCATTAGGCCAGAAAACCGATTAGCGAAGTAGGCTGACATACCATTCTTATCTGATCTGAGGGTTTGGGCCTAGAGTGAGAAAGAGAGTGATCGTACCCTTCTGTCATTACAGAAGTCAACAACCTTTTAAGGACCTTCAAGACAAGGGATGCAGTTTTACACAGATCTAAGAAACACAAATCCTACTCCATACAGTAATAATGGCTTTGATATCTTTTCTGTAAGTTTGCCGGTGAAATGGCTATGTACAGCCAGTTTTGACAAATATATAAAGTGGAGCTAAAAACTTTCGCGGACTAATATTTCGCGGTGGGGCATTTCAAAACAGTTTCGCGGAGAAAAAAAATCCGCGGTGCCAGAAATTATTTCGCGGAATTCGTGGTATTTTAGCACGCGAATTTTTCTAGCTGCACATATGCATGGGGTACGAACACAGGCGAATAAATACCCCTGATAGCAAATTACATAGCGAAATGAAATCGGATATAATCATTGGTTTGCTAAAGCCAGACTCTATCAGCCTTGATTTCATCCCACAAACTCACAAAGCCTTGCCCTGTTTTATTTAAATTAGCTGATTGATATTGATCACGTGGGTCATTACGTCAACTTCCCGGGAGCTGGTCAATAACTGGGTCAATAGGATAATCATTACAGCTCGTTTTGGTGTAAATCGGGAGCTTATTAAAGCATTTAATCAATCCATATCAATTAGGGGAAGAGGATTTACATTGGTTGCCAAGGGAACAAACCAGGGATAAATAGAAGAGAATCTGACAGAATTTCGCATACCATTAGTTTTTAACTACAAGATGAATATTCTTTTTTATACAAACATAAATTGTATTGTATTTCATTAATCTTAATTTCCCTGTCTTCATCCGTTTTAGGAAAATGAGTCATAAGTCGCAAAGGATTTTGAAAAGAAGAGATCAAGCTGATTCCAATGATAGTAAACACTACGACACCTAATAAGTATTTCCATATTTTAAGTTTAATATTTTTATTTTTGAAAAAAAAGTGTGCAATGTTTCCAGATGGGCAATTACCAGTCAAGTAACTCAATATACTCCATACAAAGGTCTTCAAAACGCAGGGATATATTTAATACAATGTCCCGAAATTTGTGATGGATTCATAGGACTATAAGTGCTAAACCCTCTAAAAATCAGAACATTTCAACAAAGAGATCCTGAGAAAAAAACACTTTGAAGAATATCACTTTTGCGACTTGTGACTCATTTTCCTGAAACACGTCACATATCATATAACTTTTGCTAACTACTAGTGGAAAAGGGAGTTTATCCCGCCATGTTTTGCTGAACCTCTTTCTTCCTTTTAGCATATATATATATATGTGTATATCAGAGATACGGATACATTTACGTTTACGCATAAGTTAGACTTGCTAAACCTCCCTATTAATGGAGATATCTTACACGCAGTAGTACACAAGCTTGTGTACAAAGAGAGGGAAACTGTGTTTGCACTGAACTCTGATCTGACAGAGAAATTCGGCCTGGAATCATGTTACATTGATTCTATATACTCACACACTCATAATTGTCCCTTGAGCAACACGGTGCTCTGTCAACATTTGGGTGAAGTCGTCAGAAAATGTACAATCGGCAGCTCTACATATTTATGGCTGAAAGTTTTAGGCTGAAAATGACGAATACAACGTATATCTGAGTGTATTTGGTATTGCTTTGAATATAAAATTATATTCGGTTATATTGAACTGTTATTGATCCACATTTGTGTCTTTAATTTGGATTATTTTATTAATTTTTTAAAATTTTATTGGTGAAGGCCAATTGTACACTTTCTGATGACATGATCCATATAGGTTTAGACCAATACCTAGCTGTGAAATGCCTAGACATAAACCTAATAATAGTAGTAATACTAGTAGCATTATACTAAGATCAAATCAATATAGTTGTTATTAACAAATAAACATACTAATAACTCATATTTGAGATTACTATTGATATTGCTCATAAATGCTCAACAAATCTAATCAAACTTGGTTTAGAAATACTTTGTCCAAGTCATCAAGATTGATTTCTCTCAGGAAGATTTGATTAAACTGACTCCAGGGGTTGGAACGTGCCAAGGAGTCGGGTGTATATTGAATATTTGTCATCTTAATTATACACATTGACACGTATCATGCTGTAAAGTGTATTATGACCTTTATACATATATCCACCTGTAGTCTATTGTAAAATACCAAGACCAATAGGGGAATTGCATGTGCCATTGCGCATGTCTGGTACAGTGCATCACGGGATGGATTCAGTTCAAATCTGACATAAAAATATTTGGCAACATTTTGATCGAAAATTGCAAGAATGTTTTCACCAATATCAGAGTTTGTGTAAATGATCTATGAAAACCAAATGCATGATGGGAAAGATGGGAACTTGTGTAATTAATACATGTATAACAGATGGATATTGACATAAGAACATTGATAAATGCTCCATGGTGAACATGACATGTTTTCTATAGAGTATAGACTGTACCATTAGTCCCATAATTCCATGCAAATCAAGATTCAAAATGGCGGCTATGCAAATCGCCTATTCTTTACACTATTATGCACAAAATTTAATGGTGCATGGTGCAACGCTTGTGCACTAAAAGATATGTCCGTCAAAAAGTCAACCCAAGGTCAGGTTATTTAGTTAGCACTGAGAAAAATAACATTTTCTCAATCAAGTTATTATCTTGTGACTTTAATTACTTCTGGAATGTTTAAAAAACTTCTTGGCAAATGAATGAGAAAATAATAACCAATGCCAATTTTTATACGCATTTTTACGTGACCAATCTGTAGTACGAGGTAAATATAATCAAGGTTCAGGTATCACTAAACAAAATTAATGAAGTGAATTTCCGCCCTGGTTGTTGTGTAGCTTGGGGCAGGCCCTATACGCACTTATTGTCGAGATATCAATATAACTGACTTGTATTCCTGCCAATATTGATGTAATGAATCATGTTACATGTTAAAAACAATCTGTCTCCTGCGCCCAATGCCTTTCTCGACATGTTTCCTTGCATCCATATATGCATGTAAATACGAGTAAAGTGGCCAGAAAATGCACAATTGTCCTTCACCAATTCTCTGAAAAAACTCAAATTTAAGACGGAAAAGAGGTTCCAAATACAGTTCAATATAATCGAACAGATTGTTTTAATCAACACACTACCAAATATACTCAGATATAGCTAGTATTTATCAGTTTTCACTCTAGTTTAGCAGAATTTATTAAAGATGTAGAGCTGTCGATTGTACATATTCTGGCAATCTGAACCATATATATAATTAAGTAAAGTCGCCAGATAATGTACAATTAGCCTTCATAAATCTTCCCAAATAAGTTTATGACAAAAATGAGGTTCATAACGTACAACATAAACGAACAGATTTTGTAAATCATGGCAATACCAAATATACCCAAATATACCTGGTATTAACCATTTGTTCAGCCTAATTTAGCAGAATTTACTGAATGTGTAGAGCTGGCGATTGTACATTTTCTCACGATCTGACCCTTACATACAATACCACTCAGGCATAACACAATACTTCGTTGTAAATCAACTCAAAACAACATTATTCAAAAGTTTTTCAAGCAAATGTAAGCATGCGGCTTGTATTAACTGTGGTTAATCGACTGAAGCTCTTCAACGGTAAATTGCTTTTGTGAAATTTATTCATTACATTTCTCGCCTTTTTGCGCTTTGTTGAATTCATAGCTGAATAGCTATATTGTCTAGCACTTTCTGGGGATCTTTTTTTAGCTATTCAATTTTCTTTTTCAATACAGACATCTGGAAGTTGGGATATGTTCATGTGAGTTGAATCATGAGTACCGTAATTGCTTTACCAATCTATGCATACATTTTTCCCTTTTTTGCACATATTCTATTTGCATTTTAAGAACAATTGTTCATTTTATATAGATCTATTAACTGGTGTACTGACATAGGTGCAAGGCACACAATCTCAGTCTTTATAACAACATGACCGAGGGTGTTTAACCTCTTTTTTGTCTTAAATTTGGGTTATTTGAGATTGGTGAAGGTGAATTGTACATTTTCTGATCAGTTTACCCTACAATCCAACAATGTTTAACCAATGGAACTAATGGTGCAACGATTCATAAGGTGTGGGGAAAGCAGCTGCAAGGATTGAGGCAATGTATAGGCCAGATTTTGAGAAAATGTACAATTGGCAGCTGTATACATTTAGTAAACCACATTGGTAATGCATGACTCTTTATGAATCATGCACTTGGCTTCTTTGAGATTTAGTCATTATGTCAATAAGGTTCAGTCATTGTGTTCGCATGCATAAAATATAGGAATAATCCCTAAATCGCTCTAGTACATGGGGCTGCATATATTAAATATATGGGTCAGATTTTCAGAAAATGTACAATTAACAGCTGTACACATTTAGTAAATTCTGCTAAATTAGGCGGCAATTTTGTCGATACTACGTAAATTCGAGTATATTCGGCATTGCATTGATTCTGGCAATCTGTTTTGTTTAGGTTGAACTGTATTTTGAACTTTATTTTCATTTAAAATTTGGGTTATTTGAGAGGTTCGGTGAAGGTGAATTGTACATTTTCTGAAAATCGGACCCATACATTGGCCAGGTCGTTAGAAAATGTATCATTCATCTTCACCAATCCTTTCAAATAATCCAATTGTAAGACAACAATTAGGTTAAAAATACAGTTTAACATAACCATATACATTGCTTGGATCATTGGAATGCCAAATATACTCAGATATATCTAGCATTATATTTTCTCAGCTGAATTTAACCGAATTTCTTAAATGTGTAGAGCTGCCGATTGTACATTTTCTGAAGACCTGGCCCATATGGATGAAGTCGCCAGAAAAATGTACAATCCAAATTCGAGACAGAGTTGAGGCTTAAAATTCAGTCCCGATTGTCTGAATCAACCCAATACCAAATATACCAATTAAGTTATACTTCGTATAAATCTCGTGATCACTCAGTCTATTTATGTTTAGAATTGTGGCCAATGAAAATGATATTACAAAATGATAACGATAAGCCAGATTTTGTACTTTTAAGTGACTTAATCCCTTAAACGTTTTACAATGCATAGCTTGGATCCCCCAGTGATAACGATCATATCCAGGCCAGCTCACAATGGGCAGTCAACGTTGACAGTTCTGCACTATATAGACCAATGCCCCCGAGCCCTTAACTAACTAGTGTATAAATACACTAATAAACCTGACTAGTGACAGACTGACACCTATACGAATAGCAGCTGTCAACCAGTTTACTCCGTACTGACAGACATAAAAACCCACTATAGATATCATATATAGACATCAGTGTGATTTCTGCCTATCCTAAATTCTGTTCATTTATAATTATGCCTTTATCCATGTGTAACACATTAGAAAGTTAGGTATGATTGAGGAAATTAATCCAGTATCAAAACGTGATCCTGAATAAATTATCAAACAAACAAATATCATTATAAAGGGCCTAGTCCACTAAGCCGATGCTCATGCGATTCTCACAGAATTGAGTGCAAAAGAGTCCTCTGCGGTGCAAAATCGCATGAGAATCGGTTTGGTGGACTAGGCCCTTAATACTTATAAATTCACTATATGGCTTTAAACCAAAAAGAAAACTTAAAAATAAAACAAATATATATATTATTATTATATTAAGGACGAGACAAACTGGTTGCGATTTTATTGGCAAAAAAATGTCAATAAATATACTTGCATTTGTGGTTATGCCTTGCCCTAAACCAACCACCTGCTGGGTAATAATCTCTTCCACAACCTCCTCCTCCTCGTCCTCTTCTCCACCCAGGTTCAGAAAGACTTCATTCCTGTGCGTTCCAGAGCTTTCAAAGGGATCCATTGTTATTTATAATATAGTATCCTGGCTGTATTTCTCCTCAAGACTTTACCAGTTGTCCAATATATAAAGATTCACACCAAGATGTGGCTACAAGAGTCAGGATATAAAGGTTCTCGGATCGTTTCTTTCTAACAAGAGCTCAATGGGTAGTTTCACCTCTCCCTATGTACTCACAATCACAAGGGATTAAAGAGGGTTTGGTAATAGTAGTGTAGTAGTAGCCAGGTGGGCTTATAGTATTCCCATGGTAACCAATCTCACCTCCCAATACATGCACTACTTTCCTCCAGTACCCTATTTATGTATAGAGCGTTCTTCTAGCGACTACCAACTCCTTCTCCAGGGCAGAGGTCGCAATGTATTCAAGCCAAGCGCTTTATACCACTTTATAAATGCCTACCAGTGGTGTTATATACTATAGATCTTCAAGTGGTCGCGGCCAGTCCCTCTTTCCTCCAGTACCTTCTCCAGACACAGCGATTGGAGGCAATGACCCACACATAAATACAGTTTTTGGCCCAGGCCTATGTTATTAGATTAATAGTACCTGTCGTCGGCTGAAAGGTGGTTGGTATACAGGTAGGTACACAGGTAAGTAACTATATATGTGTGTGTAGTGTCCAGTAGCAGCATGGACTGACCAAGGGTCAACTTGCCCCAGGGTGAACAAACGCCCGTGTATCAAGGTGGTAGCTGCATGTAAGTGGGTGTATGTGGGTCAGATTTTCAGAAAACGTACAATTCACCTTTCCCAGTCATCTCAAATAACTCAAATTTCAGACAAAAATAAAGTTCAAATTGCAGTTCAACCTAACCAAACCGATTGCTAGAATCAATGCAATGCCGAATATACTCAAATTTACCTAGTATTGAACAAATTGCAGCCTTATTTAGCAGAATTTACTAAATGAGTACAGCTGGTAATTGTACATTTTCTGAAAACTTGACCCATGTATAGGTTGTAATGGTGGGAGAAGGGACTGTGGTCAGTGCCTAATGGCTGGAACATTAGTCCAGCAAAGCCCAGTTAAATTATACTTTAGGTAATTGGCGGGTGGTATTGACTAAGTACTGTTGTAGAGTGTAGAGGGGCTGATCATTGTTAATGAACTGGGGCAGGGGCGGGGAGATTATTGTTTCAATTGAATACTTAGTATCACACTTCTGAGGTTATTCAACTGAAAAGGTTGTATAAAACAGGGCCAGTGGTCCCGAAAAAAGTGCGTTTCCATGTTGCATGTGTCATTTTGCTTGCGAAAAGATATCACTAAGAATAAGATTAAGTATTGTTTAACTGGTAAAAAGGTTATAACGGAGCTATGATCTCTAATCAATGGTAAGATACCACGAGCAAAAGTATCAGACACATCAGCTGAGGGTTGTACGGAGAGAGGCATCTATTTCGTTTAGTCCTCACATTAAATTCCCTGTTTTTTTCTGGATGTAGCTAAATGGCATGTAACAGCCCCAAAACCACATATGTCACAGTTGACCATATGTGAACGAGTCACAAGTTGCAAAGAAAATTGAATTTTGAGATATTATAATATATGAAAAGATGAGATCAAGTCGATTCTAATGATGGTAAACATTAGTACATCATATAAGGCATACTTCTATATTTTAAATTCGATATTTTTATTTTTGAAAAAAAAAGTTTGCAATATTCATGGATGGCGCGATAGGCTGAGGTTAGAAATATATGTATATTTGATGCAATAAATTTCAATTTTGCGACTTGTGACTCATTTCCATGAAACACATCACAATGGTGTAATTCTCGTGACAAACCAGTCACGTGTAGCATACCTTCTGTTCAGCCCCCACCACTAGCGCCCCCACGTGGATGATGGGAGAGTTAGCGGCGATTACCAGCGGATTAAACTGTGAAATGAGGTCACGTGACAAGCGGGGATTAGCCGGAGTCAAATCATAGCCACCGTATACTACACCTGTCTCCTTAGGGAATCAGCGCGGGGAGGGGGACGGGGGGAGGGGGAGGGAGGGGGAGGGGGAGGGGGGTATAGAGAATAGGGGAGGAGGGGACGAAGGTCTAACAGAGAACCTATATACCCTCTCTGGTTCTAATCAGAGTTCTTGTAGATTTTAATAGAGATTTGGAATAGATGTTAACATTGTATTGTGTATATAATATATATGTATGAGCATCTTTATTTCACTTAAGCATCATGCTTATGTGGACGAATCTCGTCCAATAAATTTTCGATTATTGCCGGCTCAATCCCTCACTCAATGAATCAAACAATTAAATCATTAATAGAGCGATTACTGAATACTCACAATCGATAACAGCAACTACTTTTAGCTATTTAATTTCAGGATCTTAACAACAACAAAAAAGCGTGCGGCAACTTTTCCTCCTGATAAGACAGCATGACTTGACATTAAATGGCGCTAGTATTATCAGGGTTACATGCTAGCATGTAAAGGGAGAGGCAAGCATGTCAAAACATGTCACCCGCCCTACAGGATTGAGAGCATGATTGGTAAGCCTATACTCCACCACTCAACACACTCATATCAAGAGTACTCATATGTCTGGGTCAGATTTTCAGAAAATGTACAATTCGCCTTCACCAATCCTCTCAAATAACCCACATTTGAGACAAAAATAATCTTCAAAATGCAGTTTAACATAACAGAACTGATACTTTAAATCAATGCGCTACCAAATATACTCGGATATACCCGGTATTCATCATTTTTCAGCCTAATTTAGCAGAATTTCCTAAATGTGTAGAGCTGCCAATTGTACATTTTCTGACAATCTGAACCTCATATCAAGAGTGCTCATATGTGTGAGTCAGATCGTCCGAGAATGTACAATCAGCAGCTCTACACATTTAGTCAATTCTGCTCAATTAGGATGATAATTATAAATATTATAGGTATATCGGAGTATGTACTGTATCGCACTGATTTAAAAATGTGTTCTGTTATATTGAACTCTATTTCGAATGTTATTCCTGTCTTAAATTTGGGTTATTTGAGAGGATTGGTGAAGGCGAATTGTACATTTTCTGGCGACTTAACCCATATAATCTATTTTCCTACTTGCCTCGTACCTTTCCCTCAAATTACTATTTTATATATAGAGAGTACTTAACAGAATTCGACCTACGTTACACATAAATGGCAGAAAGTCTAAAGTAAAGAAACACGAGCCAACTTTTACAAGAAGTACTTGACACGTAGAACTATGCATATTATAAGGTATAATTTGTTGTCACGAATAATTTTATTTTAATTGGTAGAAAGGTGGTTTCTAGTAGGAAAATAATCTTGGAACTTTGTGACATTGGACTAGAAGCAATTGTATTGACATCTTAATTGCTCCAACCGATTAAAGAGACATTCAATATAAAAAAAAGAAATTGTTGTTATATTATGTTTTACCAGGTTAGGCTTCAGTAGATCGCCTTCCACTAACACCTGGGGTAGTATACTACTATATAGATGTATTACTGAGAGGGAAAATTGCGTAAAATCAATTGAGTTATTAACATACATTTATGTAGAGATATCAAATTGTGTTTTCTTTTGGATTTTATGTCCGATGTTTCGACAATGGCAGTGGCCTTCTTCAGGGATATTGATTTATTGAAACCGAAGTTCTAAACTCTGCACTAATGTATTCCTTGCCTAAAGTCCTAACGTTGTACTAAATGGTAATTATCTCTGACTCTAGCGTCAGGGATCACTGGTAAACGCACAGTAATGTGTAATACACAAAAGTGAACACATTGGACTCAACCCATTGGACCCTGTAATTGCACCTGGTGGGTCAGATCGTCGCAAACTGTACAATCGGCAGCTCTACACATTTAGTCTATTATGCAAAACTAGGTTGAAAATGATAAATACCAGCTATAACTGAGTGTATTTGGTATTGCGTCGATTCAGAAAATATGCATGGTTATGTTGAACTCTTTTTTTGTCATAGATTTGGGTTTGGTTGAGAGAATTTGTGAAGGCGAATTGTATATTTTCGGGGGACTTGACCCTCCTTAATTATGTTTGTTAATTGCGACTGGTGTGGAAAGATCGGGACAAGCTCATAAACAGCCCATACAACTAGCGACCATAGCGGCATTCAGTAACTAGTGTACAAGATAAATCACTACCCATGGTGCATCTGTCACTATAGTATAGGCAACCACTCACCCATGCCTAATGTACAATAGGGCACTTGCATGGCCGCCATCTTGAACTTTGATTCGAATGGAGTGAGTAAGTAAGTGAGATTGGTTGCTTTACGCCCTTATCAACACATTTAATATGGTTATATCAAGGGCTGGAGAGCTGAGAGGGAGTGAGTGAGTGAGATTGGTTGCTTTATGTCCTTATCAACACATTTAATATGGTTATATCAAGGGCGGGAGAGCTGAGAGGGAGGCAGTTTATGATCATACCAAGAAAATAGAGATAGAGAAGAAGGGAGAGAGAGACAGAGAAAAGAGACAGAAAGACACTTTATGGTCATACCCAGGACCATGGAATCGTTGAGGTTGTATGTCAGTGATAGATTAAAACATGTTATGTTCAGCATGGAATATTTACCAGTAATCCCATGTAAATAGCCATGTGCTTTACATGTTTCTGTAAAACAAGACTTCATCTTACCCATCATGCATTTGTTTTTTATAGATCATTTACACAAGCTATGATACTGGTGAAAAGATTCTTGCATTTTTTGTATCAAATTGTTGCTAAATATTTGTAGGTCAGAATTGAACTGAATCCATCCCAGCATGCACTGTAATAAGCATGCGCAGCGGCACATGCAAATCCCCTATTGTTATTAAAATCTAAGAATATATTAATCTCTACATTGGCAATACATGGCTACTACAGAGTAATTGGCTGACAACAGAAAAGCATATTTGATTAAGATAAGACTTCTCGGCGAGTTCAACAAAAAAATCGTTTCTTTTGAATTAAAACTGTGTTGATATGGGTCTTGTTTAGATGTGACAGATTGTGTCAAATATATAGAATATGTTAATTTGATAGAGCGCGATCACATACTCAATTTGGCTTGCGTTCAACTAATTCACACAATACTATATATATATGGGTCAGATTTTTAGAAAATGTACAATTTGCCTTCACCAATCCTCTCAAATAACCCACATTTAAGACACAAATGAGCTTCAGAATGCAGTTTAACGTAACAGAACTGATACTTTAAATCAATGCGATACCAAATATACTCAGATATACCCGGTATTCTTCATTTTTCAGCCTAATTTAAGAGAATTTCCTAAATGTGTAGGACTGCCAATTGTACATTTTCTGAAAATCTGACCCATATAATGTCTAAGCAGTAATGAGTTGAATCGCTTCCAGACAGATACAGATTCTAGTGGTAGACTTTATCTCACTAGACTCAAGCATTCAACATACCAATGATATTAAGCATAGTATGAGGCTATAGGTGAGCCCGATATATTATAGTATAAGGCTAAAGGTGAGCCCGATATATCAAGGGTATTAAATAAATACCACTCAAGTATCCCCCTTCCATAATGCCAGCCAAGGACTCAAGGTGTACTTAAGTATGATTGGAGAATATTCAAGGTCGTTCACACTATATTGTAATAGTACCGAAGAAGCAATCCAATTATAAAATACAGTTCATGACCGAATAGATCTTTTGATTTAGAACAATACAAAATATAAATACTCATAATATATGTCTAGTATTTATCTTCTTTGTTAGCTTTATTCACTAGTATTTACTAAATGTGTAGAGCTGTCCATTGTACATTTTGTGAGACTGGCTACTCACTGGCTAGCCAAGCTACCTCAAGCTACATCTTAAAAATATACTTTATTTCTGTCTTATTAAATAGGATTTAAGAATTTGATGATTAAGTTGAACCTCTTGCTCATGGGAAGTTGTATCATGATTGATATAAGATGTGTGCAGGAAAATCCATGTTGAGTTCTACTTTGATCAGCAGAGGGAAAGCTAGAGGTTGCATGGTACTCACAACCTCAGTACGTTGTTCTGCTGATAGGGGGCAGGACAGTTAAGGAATGGGTGTATAGGGATTATTGCATGGAGAGCAGAGCAATAAAACAACACTAGAATGAAGGCCCTGTATCGGGGAACACTCTATACCAAGTGGTACTCTAGCACTCACCCACTCATGGTGCATTGTAACACTCCCATTGATTGAAAACTTTTGTAATCATTAACATTATTTTTATTTCTCGAATTACGGTTATTTGAGCGGATTGGTGGAGGCAAATTGTACATATTCTGGTGAGTTTTGTCATTAGATAATTCCACCACTACTACTGCCACCTTGTGGCCAGTCTCTCGCTTACTTAGTAAATTACAATTATATTTAGAAAGATTGAATTAATCGAGCAAATACATGGGTTAGATTTTCAGAAAATGTACAATTGGCAGCTCTACACATTCAGTAAATTCTGCTAAATTAGACTGAAAAATGATGAGAACTGGGAATATCTGAGTATATTTGGTATCACATTGGTTTAAAGTATCTGTTTTGTTATGTTAAACTGCATTTTGAAGCTCATTTCTGTCTTAAATGTTGGTTATTTGAGAGGATTGGTGAAGGCGAATTGTACATTTTCTGAAAATCTGACCCATATTCCAGACCATTGGCGACTCCAGGTTTCAAACCATGTAAAAACTCTTTTCACATTTATATATAAGAAACCTTTGTTGTTCATATCTAGCCTGGAATAATGAGTGCACTGACATGTTGAATAGTTTTAAAAAAACCCAGATAAATCTTGCAATTGATCCTTTATTTTGATAACTGCGATTACATGCTAATAGACCAGGATATAGAGGTATAAGGGTATGTACACATGTATGCGGTTAGGCCTGAAGTATACAATTTATAACCCCAATATACGGTTATACCCTAGACTGAGCTAACAGGATTTAAACACTAATTGTGCTTCTGATTTTCCCATGCTTAAGCGCATAGCATTATTTCTATTATTCAAAAGGCCAGAACATTCACTGGGGTCTAAATCCGTCACGGAACTCCTACAAACTTATTCAGTCCAGGCTCAGAGTTGAGAGACTCCCTCCCAACTGAGGGAAAGTCTCTCCAAGGCTAGGCTTAGAGTTGAGAGACTCCCTCCCAACTGAGGGAAAGCCTCTCGCTCCAAACCACAAAATGCCAGTAAAATTAATGCCATTAGAATCGCAATCATATGTCTACTCTAGAGCCGGGAAAGCCATTAGCGCACTAGGCGTCCATTTCTATCTGATCTGAGAGGCTCTGAGCCTAGACTGTATGAATGTTAATGGATACATAAGGAATGCTGGTCTCTAACCTGCAGGTTTATCTAGTTATTTTATCTTCAGTTTAAGATAATAATACAGGACATGTTGGAGCATGGAACTGTGGGTTCCAACGGTGTAGAGAAAGACAACTGGACAAAGCAAAAAGGGTCTAGTCCACCAAGCCGATTCTCTTGCGATTTTGTGCCGCAAAGGACTCCTTTTTTTCTTTTCTTTTTTTGCAAAATCCTTATTTTCCTGATCCTGCCTTCTTGGCTTTTACATACTAAGACATATAATGTGATTTTACAATTTTACAATTTAACAAATATACTCAGATATACCCAGTATAGTCTATCATTTTTTCAGCAGAATTTAATTTCCATGTAGAGCTGTTGAATGTTCATGTTTGACCCCGTGACCCTGGTACCTTTAGCGTTGCCTGGAGGAAAGTTACCTTTTTACCTTACACCCATTACATTGAACTGATTGTATGTATACCTCTGCCTAAGGTAAAACTAATGTTATTTCATCCACTTCTGACCTGGTCACTATTGATCAAATATTACATATTGATTTAGTGGTCAATTTCCTCCCCTCACACTTGACCATTGGTCAGGGTTCTGCATATTTGACCAGGTATTAGTCCCAAACTGACCAGCAAACAAACTCAAACAAAAACAAACTTCTCGTCCAATCGCCAAACTCTGGTGGCCATCGAGCAAACTAAGCTCAGGCCACCTAGTGTTGTTCTTGTGAACTGTGCACCTCACCGGTGGTGAATAGCAGTACCAAACCTCACCACTAGGTGAGTAAACTTGGGACCTTGCCCCGGTATTTGACGTGGGGAATTTGGTTTCCTGATTGAAATAATTGGAACTGGCTTAATGAAAACAAGGTCTTGGAAGGAAAGTGGAATGTTTTGTCAGCCTGCCTTGTGGACAATACAATCTAGGCCCAGAGCTGAGAGAGTCCCTCCAAACTGAGGGAAAGCATCTCGCTCCAAACCCTAAAATACAATTAAAATACAATTAGGATACCTAGGAAGCGCCCAATCACTGATATACCTTTCTTATCTGGTCTGAGAGGCTGTGAGCCTAGACTGGTTACAGTATTTAAGGCTGCACTCACGGTTTTGTTGGGTTTTGGGGGTTTTTTTTTTTAAATCTTTTGCATTTTCAACTTTTTGTTCCGTTCTTTCCCAACCCATCTACAACTCATTTAAGGACTTTTTCATTTTTACAAACAAATCTTCATGGAACCTAGATATTCAGTTGTTGACAACAGCACTTTTCGGATACAGTATTTGCGAGAATCAGTATAACTGGCACTATTCAAAGAATCCTTGCAATGGCAAGAATTTACACCTTCCTAGAAAAGGCAAACTGTTTGGGCACCTGTTCCTTCACATAGAACAGAAATTACATAACATAAAATCTCCAGTCCACTCCGAAGAAGCAATTAGTTAATTAATTAATCTTAATTGTTTCCACTAAATAAGTTAAATCCTGTGACACAGGACGAAACAAGACCCTTGACAGTAATTAATATAAGCTGTCGCACCCAATGGGACAACTGGCAAGTGATAATACCATGTACAATTACTAATCTGATAAATCATGTAAACAAAGGGGCATTATTTGGTATAATGGAGCAGCACAGAGTGTACTGCAATATATTACATACAACTTTCTTGTGTTACTAACAACGGACAGCCTGCAGATAAACCTTTTATTGATAACCTGCAGAACTGCGATAAATACAAGTAATAATTTAGTCCTGTGTCTTATCTCGGCGAATCTCGGGGATTCACGGGCGCTTATCGTCACTAGAGAGCGTCCCTAGAAACAGGACTGACTACACAAAATATGAGTGAGTGGGATAGGCTGCCTTCTCCGGGCACAGGGTCAATGTAATGAGACACGTAAGGACACATTGGACCTTGGATTTATTGCAATTATTCCCATTATAACATTATTTCATTCCCATTACAACATAGAAATATGACAAAAAGTCTACAAAAGTGCAGTTCTTGCAATATTGTTGTATTACGGGATGGATTCTGTTTAAATCTGACATACAAATATTTGGATTTTTATCGAAAATTGCAAGAATGTAAAATAAGAATATAAATATCCCATGCTTAACTTTATAAATTTGTGACTTAATGCTTATTCTTAAATTGTGATATCTTAGTAATACACCTTTGTCGATTTTTGTTTGATTGTAAACTAGTATTTTCTATATAGTATATATTGTTTAGTATCTGTACTAGTATTTTCTTTGTTTTTCTCATTAGCTCTGACTGAAAACATTAATTGTGTATCACATAACGCTTGGCTAAATAACATCGTTTAAATACAAATATGTTATACATTCACTAAACACTCAGAAGTATACTGCCAGAACAGGCATGACTTCTCTTTTGGGATAGAATCCCTTTACTGCACCAAACCTCGCCTCATTTAACCTATATGCGGGTCATATTTTCAGAAAATGTATAATTCACCTTCACCAATCTTCTCAAATAACCCATATTTCAGACGAAAATAAAGTTCAAAATACAGTTCAACCTATCCAAACACATTGCTAGAATCAATGCAATGCCGAATATACTCAAATTAACCTAGTAATGGCCAAATTGCAGCCTAATTTCGCAGAATTTCCTAAATGTGTAGAGCTACCAATTGTACATTTTCTGAAAATCTGACCCTTGTACATGTATATACTGTGTACATGAAGGTATACACTAGAGATTTCCATATCAATATGTAGCCTTACTGGTATAGGGAGTAACCCCAGCCGCTACATGTATACGCCTCACTGAGTATTCCTAATCTTCCACCCACTTACAACCCTGTCCATACAGAAAATGTACAATATACGATCACCAATCTTCTCAAATATCCCACATTTAAGACAAACAAGAGATTCAAAATACAGTTCAACATAACCGATGAAATCTTGTGAATTAACCCAACACCAAATACCCCCAGATATACCTGGTATTTGTCATTTTGAACCTAATTTAGGGGAATTTACTAAATGTGTAGAGCTGCAGATTGTACATTTTCTGACGGCTTAACCCATGCAGTGCGTTATCCGCAAGCAGTTTGTAATTTGTTAACGCATCAATGGAAAAGATAGGCTACGTGTGACGTAAGGAACGTAAGGAACGTGTACGCATTCAAAGATTAAAACATAAACTCTCTACTTATAACGTACCATTTAGCAATAGTTGGATCTCATTCCGGTTGATCTATTTCTCCCGTAAGGTTAACCAATGAATCGTAGATTATGATTGTTATCACGTTTTCAAGAAAGACACTTCATTTGCATATATATATGGATAAATTTCAGAAAAAAATAGGTTCAAAATAGGGCTTAACACAACCCAAGAGATTGTTTAATTCAACGCAATACCACAAAATACCGAGAAATACCTATAGTATTTTCCATTTTTTAGTCCTATATGCATCATGAATCTATTTTGCCGATTGTACAATTGTTGATTATCTGGCCCATATAAACTTAAATTGGTGTATGGGAAGTGTTCTGCAATGAGTGGAAGTGAAACCCATATCTGAGAGGAAACCTTCGTTATTAATGTGTGATGGACAACCCACACATCCACTAGAGAAACATCATTAAAGAGTCACAATTATGCACTCACGATCGATTCTTAATGCTTAAAAAAGAGTCAAATGCAATAGGGGGATTTGCATAGCCGCCATTTTGAATATTGATTCGCAAGGAAATATAGGACTAATGGTACAGTGTAAAATCTATAGAAAACATGCCATGTTCAACATGGACTATTTATCAATACTGTAATATCAATATCCATGTGTTTTACATGATTCCATGACACAAGTCCCCATTTTTCCCATCATGCATTTGGTTCTTATAGACCATTTACACAACCTATGATATTGGTGGATACATTCTTGCAATTTTCGATAGAAATGTTGCTAAATATTTGTAAGTCAGATTTCAACAGAATCCATCCCAGGATGCACTGTGCAAATCCCCTAATACTGGAGGTAGTGACTTAAACGAATAATCCTCAAGTTCTAAAAACTCCCGCAAGGAGCGCAGCGAACTGTGCACAACAACCGCAACAGAATTAAACTTTTAAGAGGAGGAATAGAAAGAGTGTGCTCTCGGGGATAATCTCCCCAGGGTTAATCCCTCCTCTATGTAGGAGGAACTAAAGGACCTAACATACTACACACACAGCCACAATACACTACATTAAGCACCCGCCATATTGATTGGTTTTACAACAATTATATCATCGATGAAATAACTGATAACATGTGACTCAGACATCAGGGGAAGTCTGCGAATGTATGTGTTTTGGGGACAGGTGTATTGTAGTTGTAGCTAATCCACTTGCGTCCTGAATAATTCAGGTCAGTTATTTCTTTGTTTTATTCAAAACCTTCTAACTCATAGATCATATAATCTGTACGTGAATACATATGCAGGACTTATATCCCGAATGTTTTAACTAAATTTCCTCGAAATATCAATATGATAAATTGGTGAAGACAAATTACATTAATTATTACATCCTGAGCTATATACATTACATTCTAATAGTCCTGGAAATAGGAATGGTTCCAGGACAGAGCTAAACACAACTTTGTTGATCAAGAAGGGAGGGGGAGAAGGCGGCCGGGGGCGGGGGGGGGGGGGGGTCACATGAGAACTGGGATGATGTCTAATACCAACAGATCACAACAGATCATAGATTAACCATCCAAGGCACGAGACGACCACACTAGTACTTGTACAGATAGACAACAATTATTCCAATGTCACGTAACAATATTCAAGAATGGAAATTGTTCCACTTACGAATTACGAATACTTAATATAACGATTGAGGATTTACAAAAGCAAGCTGAATCAATGCATTGAAACGCTTTGAAGGCAATAATTCCCAATAATTTGGTGAAAATTAAGCGAATCAAATCCGAATGAAGTGTATATTTCATTGTAGGCTATTTTGGGGGGAAAGGTATGAAATTGGGAAGTTTCACGACGAAAACCATCGATCAGCTAGAATTGGAAATTGATACTTGATGAGTTCGACACATATATCTGGGGTATAATTTGGTTCCAGATATTAAACATTTCCATACACATATGGGTCAGATTTTCAGGAAATGTACAATTCGCCTTCACCAATCCTCTCAAATAGACCACATTTAAGACAAAAATTAGCTTCAAAATGCAATTTAACATAACAGAACTGATACTGTAAATCAATGCGATACCAAATATACTCTGATATACTCGGTATTCTTCATTTTTCAGCCTAATTTAGCAGAATTTCCTAAATGTGTACAGCTGCCAATTGTACATTTTCTGAAAATCTGACCCATATATCCAATAAGGAATGCAAATGTGTATCCGACACGATGGAATCATCGCACATGGCAGATCAAACATATAACTTTCAACACTGAACATATATAACTGATCTGGTAATAAACCGTGATAAACTACACAATACCTGTTGATGTGCCTGGTAGAATGTCCCAGTATTATTCCATGCCATATTCTGTAAATGTACAAATCCAAAATTTCCTCTTTTGAAGAATTATGATCTCAGATAATAGAAATTATCACTTGACGCGAGTCTTTTTTTCTCTCCCCTGACACCCTCCAACACAACCACTTTCTTCAAAGCTACACCGACTAATACTTTTCAAAAGTTTTTTTTTGCTCGGTTGCCAAATCTGGACAGATGATCCTCCAGGACGTCTGTTAAACTTAGATCCTAAATCCGGCAAAATCTTTGGCACGGGTTCCGGCTTATATACCAGGATCCAATCCAGTCAAACTATCCTGCAGGTAACTCCTGTATTAGGGATTGTACCGGATTTGTCCAGGATTTTCCAATAAGAAGTGAGAGAGAGAGTGTGTAGTCGGTACTGGAGGTACTACAGGGCAGTGAGTGAGTACTTGTGTGTGGGTTTGGAGGGTACTGGAGGAGTATAGGTGGGAGCGGTAGGTGGTGTATATGGTAAGGTGTAAGGGAGAGGGAACTATTGGTTGGATTCACTCTCTACTGGGGGACATGTTGGGACTGGTATGTAGAGTTGGTGGTGGTCTAACACTGTAATCTAACCACACCATGCTGTGTGTGTGAGAACCAACATACACTACCTCCTGGGTACAGACACCAGCAAGTGTACAATTGGCCTTCACCAATCCTCTCAAATAAACCCATTGTTTAATGAATGAATGAATCATTTGAGACTCTGCTCTAGAGGGCTATATGATTCTGAAAAAAGGTTTCCATTTATTTCAGCATACACTGGTATCTAACTAAGAGGCAGGAAAAGGCACGAAAACATAGGAGGACTTTAGGACTATTCTATATACATATATAAGGCATACTATTATTTATTTGTAGACAAAAATGGGGTTAAAAATACAGTTCACAATAACCGAACAGATCTGTTCGAATCAGTGCAGTGCAATAGCACATATTGATTCCCAGATCCAAATTAGTATTTAGTAAAACTCAGAAGAATTTACTATATATGTAGAGCTGCCGATTGTACATTTTCTGCCGATCTGACCCATTATTTCTCCTCATATAGTTCACCCCAATTAAGTACACACAGCCCGGTTGAATAGTTCAGTTTATTGCACCGAATTCCTGAGTGTAAATATATTGTATTCATAGTTTATTGCACGGGCTTTAGAAATGGAACTATACAAGCATATTAATCATTATTGCATGGTAACGTATAAGAGGGTTTCCACTATAAATTAGTGGATATTCACTGTTTGTAGATATTCACATGTTTGTTTCAGGATCGTGTCATTCTACAGTCTAGGCCCAAACTTGAGAGAGTCCCTTCAAACGAAGGGAACGCCTCTCGCCTCAATCCGCAAAAAGTCATTATAATTCCATTAAGACTGCAAAATGTCATCATATTCCCATAAAAACGCCGAGTTCTAGGACAAGAAACCGATTAGTGAGGTATATATAGGTAGTAGACTGATATACCATTATTATCTGATCTGAGGGTTTGGACCTAGAGTGTTCAAAACCAGCACAATGGTATCCAATCGGTTCATGAAGCAGCAACATTTAATTGATGCCGGGAATAATATATATTTAATAGTCACGAGGCATATTTAGACCAGGAATGCTAGCGTTTCTGATTTAGATTCTCTCTTTAATCCAATCATGAATTCTGATCATAGGAATACTTTGGGAAATGTTAATTAAAAATAGCAGAACCCGTAAGTACGCTCAGACTTAAGCACAGCTCATATCAGGGCCTTAAAATTATCTAATTTTATTTAAACTTGTCAAGGCCTTGGCATTACTTGAATTATATTCTTGAAAAGCCTCGGCAATCGTATACTAGTCATCTTTTCAAAACTGTCTGTTCACAGAAACCATTTCATCGTAATAATTGTAAAGAATATATATATATGAAAATCATTACTATATTGAGTATGATTTGTGTTTTTTAGATCCTTGTAAAACTGCATTCTCGGTGGTGAAAGTCCTTAAAATGCCTTGACGTGTATCGTGACACAAGTGTACCTAGCCAGATTAGTCATGTAACTATTGTATACAAGTTATATAGAGTATGGCAGTTATAGAAGCAGGTATAGTTTGTATAATAGACCCTGTATTACTCAGATATGCAACACCATATACAGCCAATAAGGACCAGGCCAGAACAATTTGTTTGAGCAGAAAGCTAATTAAAGCAGAAACACAAGTTTTCCTATAACCATAAAAAAAATAAAAGTGATTTGTTCGCGTTTAAAACTTCCTGAAACGTGGTTTCCTGAAAAAATTATATCACCCCTACCTAGATCTGAGGTACTATGAACCAGAAACACACCTATTTGTGATGTGTCGCAGGAAAATGAGTCACAAGTCGCAGAAAATGAATTTTGAGACACTTGTATGTTATGGTGGACAACTACTAGTAACGTAGCTAACATACGTTTTAGGATGAGCTTAGAAGTACATAGATATATTTAATACACAATCTTGAAATTTGATACATGTATTCATACGACTTAGAGCACTATCCACCCCAAAGATTAGAACATTCCTATTAAGAGATCTTGTGAACAAAACACTTCGAAATAAATCAATTTTGCGACTTGTGACTCATTTCCCTGAAACACATCCTATTTGTGTTGGCCTATATGTGAGACCGTGGAGGAGAAAGTCCTCCAGGTGAGGTATGAGTGGTCCGTGTTTGGGCCTGTCCACTACTGCCCCCCGCCAAAATATCACATATGTGCGCTAACTTATAGATCGCGTCCATAGAGCTGGGCTAAATAGCCTCGACATTTTGTGCTGGAAACTAATTCACACAAATATTGCTCATCGATTTTATGGGTCAGATTTTCAGAAAATGTACAATTCAACTTCGCCAATCTTCTCAAATAACCCAAATTTCAGACGATAATAAAGTTCAAAATACAGTCCAACCTAACCAAACAGATTGCTAGAATCAATGCAATGCCGAATATTCTCGGATTCATCTAGTAGTCACCAAATTGCAGCGTAATTTTTCAGAATTTACTGAATGTTTACAGATGCCAATTGTACATTTTCTAAAAATATTGTTTTAGTAATTCTTATGAATTAGGGACGTTGAGAGTTGAGGGATGTGCCTCTAGATTTATCTAAAACTTTAGAATTGTCTTCACAAATGCCAGTGAAAAGGTAAAGGTACTGATTTCAAGGAATGTGAAAGTTCAATGAGATCATGGTCCAGTTGATGTCCCAGTGAGTAACAATGATATAGAATGATATTGAGTGAGAGTACATTATATAAGAGATTGTACAGCACTCGTCGCTTTTGTTTATATTATATGCATTACATATAGTAACAAGACTATATGCTGGAGTGTGCTATGGGTATTTCAGATGTGCGTCAGATTTTCAGAAAATGTACAATTGGCAGCTCTACACATTTAGGAAATTCTGATAAATTAGGCTGAAAAATTATGAATACCGGGTATATCTGAGTATATTTGGTATCACATTGATTTAAAGTATCAGTTCTGTTGTGTTAAACTGCATTTTGAAGCTTATTTTTGTCTTAAATGTGGGCTATTTGAGAGCAAATTGTACATTTGCTGAAAATCTGATCCATGTAGCAGTGAAGCACAACATGCCTCCCTGTCTTACAATGTTTACTTATTATAAAATAACACTTCAGATAAAGTTTCCCTCTCAGAATGTACCAGGGATGTATTAAAAGATTCAAAATATTCATATATTCATAGTACACTCTCAACAGAACAAAATAAATATGTGGGGTAATATAGTCCCTTCCATTGAAGCCTTAACAGTCTAGGCTCACTGCCTCTCAGATCACATAAGAATGGTATACCAGTGATTGGACCTCTACTTCGCTAATGGCTTTCCCGACCATGGAGTAGGCGTGTTAATGGGATTATAATGGGATGTTGCGATTTGGAACGAGAGGCTTTCCTTCAAGTGTTGAGGTACTCTGTCAACGCTGAGCCTACACAGGCTAGACAACAAACACAAAAAGCAAGTTTGGGGCATTAAATCATAGATGTAAATCAGGTACGGCCATTTTATTGCTTTATATATTAAGCGGGGCCATGCTTACACACATATGCTGGATACTTAAGGGTGGTCTCCACTGGCTGCGATAGGCTCTGCGCTAAGCCTTGCGATGGTTTGTGCTGGTTCTGTAGGTGGAGAGGAATGACGAGGTCCTGCCTACATGGATCACTGGCCATGTAGGCAGGACCTCCCCACTCCTCACCAACACAGCACCATCGCAAGGCTTACCGCAGCCAGTGGAGACCACCCTTTATACTGGACGTTACTTTCTCTATTGCATATTTGCACAAGCATTATGAGACGCTAAGATGAGTTATTTTGGTCCAACACTATGGCAAGCGGTACGTCGATAATCAATAATCAATACATGCTGCAGCATAACCTACATGTCATTAGTTAATGCTTTGTTGAGAACAGGTGGGGAGCAGGAACCGGGGGCAGAACCTTAAGAAGAGTTGCTCCTAAGTGGTTAAGAGGGGTATGTGGGCCATGTGTATTAAATGTGATGTGTTCCAGGAAAATGAGTCACAAGTCGCAAAATTGATATTTTTCGAAGTGTTTTTATCACAAGATCTCTTTATTGAAATGTTCTGATTTTTAGAGGGTTTAGCACTTATGGTCATATGAACCTATGTTCCAAATTTTAGGACATTAAATTAAATAAATCCTTGAGTTTTGAAGACCTTTGTATGGAGTATATTTAGTTACTTAACTGGTAATTATCCAAATGAGGTTCATATGTTATGTCGAACCTGTAAGGTTACATTAAATCATACATATAATATTCCAACATTAATATTGATAATCATACATTGATATTGATAATCATATTCATAACTATTATGCGGTGTTACGTCATAATATACAAATGTTACATGCGGAATAATCCCTGTGACAGTTCAACAAAAGGTGAACAGACTTTTAGAAGGAGCTCCATACCAAATATACTCATATATACAGAGTAGTAGGCCCCTATTTATCATTTGTCAGTATATAATTTAGCAGAATCTACCAAATGTGTAACGCTGCCGACTGTACATGCCTAGGTAACTTAGCCCATATCCTCCCACCAACCATGAACAAGTAGTTAACGTTTCCCCTGACAGGTGGCAGCACTGCAGTAGCGAAGACTAGTTCAGTGAACTCGTACACGGGGGCGCTGTCATCGCCACCCTTGCATGAAGCAACAAATCACCACCAGGAGGACGGCGGGGTGGTATTGTTGTTGTTTCTGAACAGGTGTCCAATGCACATAGTTGTTACATGGCGCCCAACAAACAAAACACATTGATGTTATTTTGATAGCGAGTATAATGGGTCTGTTACATGGAAGGGTGGGATTAGACAGGGCATGGAAAAACAATAAACATAGATTCCTTCAACACTGATTGTGTGGAGTTTAGTTGAGATTGATTGAGATTGAGAAACGTTTATTTTTGTAAGTTAGGGGACATTTCTCCTTGTCTGTCAGGAGGTTTCCAAGCCCCCAACCCTTTCTTACATTGAATATTAGCTGGTGAACAATACCATCCTCATCATTGACGGAGGAATGGCTCACCGCTAGTTATACATTTCTTCTCTTACTCTTATAATTGAGAATGGTATTTTTACATTTCAGGTAATAAGTATGTATTGTTCACTGAATCAAAAGACATCATAATTATTCTATAAAGTTGCCGTCTGTCCAAATGAGATCTTTCATGGTGACATGGTTTTTAAAGATCTTTGTCTATAATTCTATGGGCCACCGTTGGCAATGCATTCCAGTAGTAGGTTATTCTATAATTATTGATTTACAAATAGTTGGAACAATGGGTTATAGAAGGAGTAAAGATAAAACATGTAATATTGCTATATTAATATCATAGATGCATGTTGGGTCATGCAAAACAATAGTGAAGATTTTCGAAAACAACAGAGTGAAGTCTAATTTGTTTAAGGTCTCTCATGGAGAATATTCTCAACTGATTTAATGAGAAATATTTTGATAGCCAAGAACACGGCTTTATTTTTTAATTTTGATGGTTATAAATTGGCGGAATAAGGGGGAGATTAGGGAACTTTTTTAGTACAAAATACTGAGATAATAGAATGTTTATATTTAGTGGAAGGACCACATTAAAGATAGCTTTGCTAAGAACTAAAACCTGGGTGGAAAACCACATTTCTACGTTCATGTATACCGAACAATGGATATCAATGTCTTCCCCTTGCTGGGTAAGAAAATGATGGGAAAATAATGACCGGTTTACCAATGATATACTAAACATTATACTGGTAGCATTTTATTTTTGTTGACTGCAGCGGAATGTTTCCCCTGGAGCCAAAGCTTGCTGATAATGAAACATGAATAAGAAGATAGACCAAGATAACAATGGCGGATAAAACCTTATTTATCTATTAATCAAAAGTAACCAAGTTGGACATATTCCAGGCTAAAAGCCCAGACGGGTAAAATCGTCGGAAAATGTACAATTTACCCCTTCACAAATCCTCTCAAATAACCCACATTTAAGATAAGAATAAGGTTTAAAACATAGTTCAACATGACCAAATAAATTCTGTATTCAATTCGATACCAAATATACCCAGATATTTAAAGATATATTTTTCAGCTGGATTTAGAAGAATTGACTAAATGTGTCGAGCTGCCGATTGTACATTTTCAGGCGATCTGACCCACGTGGGGATCAGGCAGGAGTAGGAGTGACAATTCATGAGAGTAAATCCTGGCAGCCTGAGTATTTGAGCTTCTTAATAGAGACAGTAGTCCAGGCATTAAAACATTTTGTAAATATGAAAGGAGGATCTACATCTCTATAATCAGACCTTTAATGTGAGCTTGATTGACATGGAATGGTAGATAAAACTCATTCACTCTAAGCTTAAAATGTGGTGTGTTTTAGGAAAATGAGTCACAAGTCGCAAAAAAATACATTTTGAAATACCATCATATTTGAAAAGATCAGCCTCCAAGAGCAGAACTTATTTTTTTCTTGCGTTTCCTTAGTATAGAATCTCGCCCTGCTTTGGAAGGTTGGAAAAGATGAGATCAAACCGATTCCAATGATGGTAACATTGGGACATGTAATAAGTATTTCTATATTTTAAATTTGATATTTTTATTTTTTAAATGTCTGCAATATTTTTGGGTGGGCCATTACTAATAAATTAGCTGAATAACCTCTGTAGGATGACCTTACAAAAAGCTATGATATTGGTGCAAACATCATTAAACTTTTCAATTTTCCATAAAAACGTTGCTACATATTTGTGTGTATCAGACTTGAACTGAATCTATCCCAGCATGCACTGTAACATACATGCGCAGGGGTAATTCCCCTATGACTGGCCATAAATGGCACTAGGGATATATTACTGTCAACATGTGTAATTAGAAATCAACTTTACTGTATGTAAATGACATGACTTGCTGTACATGTTGGTACATGTGGAGGAATGGGCGCGGGGCAGGGATAGGCCGCCGGGTCCAAAGTGTAACTTGCAGTAAATCTGCGTATAACAGTTACAGGCTTCACTTGGGCCAATAGTAAATAATATGTGATATATCACTGAAATATGAGTCACACGTCGCAAAAAAATGGATTTTGAGATATCATCATATTTGAAAAGATGAGATCAAGCCGATTCCAACGATAGCAAACAGTAGGACATCTGATAAGTACGTGTATATTGTGTTTATGCATGGGGAAAAAAGTTGACAATAATTATTTCTTTATGCCTGATCAATGACAAATAAAGTAATTACAATTCTGCTAATTTAGGCTGCAAAATGCTCAATACTAGTTATATCTGAGTATACTTGGTATTAGGTCGATTCGGACAATCTCTTTGGTTATATTTCTAACTGATTTTTTAACCGAATTTTAGCTTAAAGTTGGGTTATTTGAGAGGATTGGTGAAGGTGAATTGTACATTTCTGACGATTTCACCCATATATCGACTGAATGATAACGACTGTACTAAGGTACCTCTAATACTGGGTACACACAGGGCAAGTGTCACCCACCCACGCGCCCAACATGCACAACATGCATCTACATGCATTCAAACAAGCCCCGCCACAAGTTATCCGGTGTCCTAGCGCTTCATCCGTAGCCATGGCAACCAAGCCACATCCGGGTTCTACCGCACCGCTAGCGTCACCTAGAGGAGGTTTGTGTAACGACATCTTGCTGGCCGTATACCCGAGACCGTGACTTGAATCCATTAACTCAAGATTTATGTCAACTTTCTCTCTTTTTTTTCGAGTTTTCTCTCTCTTTTTTTTTCGAGGAAACACATTAAATCAACCACAAAAATGTGCATAATAATTATCCCCCAGACCCTGCCTACACAATAAGCTTCTGGGAATAGATCAGCAATGCAGGTCTGGTCATGTCAAAACTACTCAAATTTTAACCGAAAAAAGATGTAGAGTTCATGTTATTATTCATAGGTGACCTTTACTACCTGTGCAGAATATTTTTAAACTGATTAAAAGACAAATATTTTAATGATCAAAAAATAATTTTAAATTTTAATTTTTTGAAAATTTGGACGAAATTTGACGAGGCAAATTTGTAAAAAAAAAATTGGGCGGAATTTTGTTATAAATGGTAGAATTTTGGGGAGTTTTGGGGAGATTTAAAGGTTTCCAAAATAGTGATTTCCGTACAAATACTAGAGGCTTTAATTCCCTGAATTTAGGTGAAACTTGATACACAGAAACCAGTTAGTTAGTCTGTCTCGCTTGAGTGAGTCTATGCATGACCCAATTAGGGCTGGCTAATTAGTTAGCGACAGATGTAGTGAAATAAAAGGCAGTCCGCCAGACTATTGTCAACATAAACTATTTGTTTCAGGGCATGTATAATTCATCTTCTGATTACAATGCTGCATAAGGCAGACTCCCTACAGACTAGTGGACATAAAGCGCTTCCATGAAAGCAATTTTAATGTATAATTGACTGATACATGGGTGAAATCGCCAGAAAATGTACAATTCACCTTCACTAATCCTCTCAAATAACACAAATTCAAGACAAAAATCGGGTTCAAAATTCAGTTCAACATAACCAAACAGATTGTTTGAATCAAGGCAATGTTAAATATCCGCAGATATAGCTAGTGTTGACCATTTTAAGTCTAATTTAGCAGAATTTACTAAATGTGTAGATCTGCCAATCCTCTCAAATAATCCAAATTTATGACGAAAATTATCTTCATTTATATGATAACCGAACAGATCTCTTAAGTCAACACAATACCGAATATTCTCAGATATAATTTATCTTCTTTTTTTAAAAAGCAGAATTTACAAAAGGTGTAGAACTGTCGATATGAGTGTAGATCGGACGATATGACTCATCTACACGGTTCCCTGATTAAAGTTAGTATCTTAATTAACAGATGTCTCCTTAGTGAATTATGTAGTGTAGAACAAGTTGATATGCCAGATAAGAATGTTATAACAATGTCAGAACATTGACTAATTGGCGGGGGGAGGGAGGGGGAGGGTACATTTTTACCCAGGTCTGGTTTGTATTTTGTATTTAAAGATTTTTATTCAGCAATAGATTATTATGTAACAGTTGCACTATTCTCTGATTTTACTTACAAAAGTAACAAAATATTATAATAATTATAGTGATCAGATGACAAACACATTTTACATAACTTCGATGTTTATACAGATACTAGAACAAGGTAAATTTTATAAGAGCCTAGCACTTAGGCATTTTAAATAGAAAATAAAGAATAATAAAGAAACTTTAAAATCCACTCCCAGCGTTGTGTCTGATTCATATAATCCTAGTGGGTGAATCCTTCTTATATATTAAACATCCATAGAATAGTTCTCAACGACAAGGGTCTTAATTATAATTCACACACAAACCATCATGGTTGAATACGGGTAGGACAAGAATGGTATGTCAGTGATTGGCATTCTGTAGTGGCACTTTGCGGTTAGGAACGAGAGGCTTTCCCTCAGTTTGGAGGGACTCTCTCAACTCTGAGCCTAGATTGAAATGGCGGTGTCGGGGTGAATATTCGCCCACTTCCGGCAGGGAAGTGACCCAATATTCAGCCTCCAGCGTATCTGGGTCATCGCGCACCTGCTCCTCTCCTTCTCCTGTCATGGAGGTGTAAAAGGAAGAAGTCGCCAGAAAAGGTACACTTCAGTTCACCAATCGTCTCAATAACCCAAATGCACGCATTTAGGCAAAACTAAAAACACTGTAGAGTGAGTTCAGTTTAAAGAGGGTGACGGTACACCGGGACCTCCTCTGGTACTATAGTCATTCCACACACGTGTATGCACGACAACGCATCGTATTATCTCTCATTAACAATAATTATTGAAAACTGTATAATTGAAAAATAGTTCAATTATCATAAATTTATTCTACCGATGAATATTCAGATATATGTTGTACTTTCGTGATCAGAAAAAAAACATTTCAAAGTCCTAAAAGGAATATTTGAGATTCTGTAGTAGGGAGTGTAGCCACACAGGGAAACAACTGTAGAACAACCGACAGGAAAAGAACCCGAGGCCACCGTGACTCCCTCAACTAGTTTTTTTATCCTCCCCCCGCCCCCCCTCCCACTCGTACCGTTGCCAAGAGTCAGCCACCCTGAAATGAACAAAGGGGGATTCCCGCAGGTTTGTTTGTGGGAAATGGATCTGCTCGACGCTTGGTTAGGAAGCTTAATCACCTGTGTCTTAATTAATATCTCCATCCAGGTATGATCAATGCTCCCACTCACCATTTGGGTCAGATTTTCAGAAAATGTACAATTGGCAGCAGTACACATTTAGTAAATTCTGCTAAATTAGGCAGCAATTTGGTCAATGCTTGGTAAATCCGAGAATATTCGGCATTGCATTGATTCTAGCAATCTGTTTGGTTGGGTTCAAGTGTATTTTGAACTTTTTTTTCCGTCTGAAATCTGGGTTATTTCAGAGAATTGGTGAAGTTGAATGGTACACTTTCTGAAAATCTGACCCATTTGATGCATTCAGGGGGAGGGGGATTTCACAAGGTGGAAGCATAATGGACTGATGAATTATCAATTTCTTCTGAAACTGGGAATATTATATAACACATAGACCAAGTTAGGATTTGATTCGATATATGACTTTCTTTAGCAATAATATCGCAATATCGCACAACGAAACACCCCTGAAAGACCTTGTAATGAAAAAAGCTTTCGTAAGATTAGATTTCAATCTCAGCTGTCATAAATGTTAAGATCAAGTTAGGTTTTAGATATAGATTATTTATCTAGTATAGGCACTAGCAACTATGGTGCATTAACCGATTAGGATAAAGAATATAAACAATGTGTGTTGCTTTGGTCTAGAAAACCCTTTATATTTTATTTTGAAGGTGAAGTATTAAACAGCCCATAACAATAGTATCCCTGCAGGTAACTTTATGATAGGCTAAATAAAGCCGTGGACACACACAGCCGATTTGGCTACCGATTGTCCCCCGATTTTGGTCTTCCAATGAATCTTAGGATTTCATTTCCAATCCTGGTTGATGTTATTTCAAAAACATAAACCAGGACTTGAAATGAAATCATAGGATTTATCGGGAGACCAAAATCGGGGGACAATCGGGAGCCAAATCGGCTGTGTGTGTCCACGGCTTAAAAATGTAGAATTGCTGGCAGGGAACCCATGAAATTGCTCTAACATTGCATAGGGAGTTTTTACCCCTTTCTGCCAGCAACTGCCGGGAACTGCCGGGAAGCCTGGCGGTCTTCCAGGAATATGGTATTATTGTACACTAATATCACATTACAGTGATTGATTTCCCCTCATAGAATACCACTGACACTGTTCCACACTGTATGGGATATATTGGGTAATGTACAATGGAAACGTATATATATATATTAGTGTACGTTTCAAATGTTATATGTAAGAAGATTAACTAGTGTTTTACCCTAGTCCAGTGCCTGCTTAAATCTGGGTAGGATAAGAATGGTATGTCAGTGATTGGACGCCTACTGCGCTAGTGGCTTTCCTGACCCTGGAGTAGGCGTCTTAATGGGATACTAATGGCACTTTGCGGTTTGGAGCGAGGGCTTTCCCTCATTTTGAAGGGACTCTCTCAACTCTGAACCTAGACTGTATAAAACTGCTGACATCTGAGACATTAAACGATAACGAAATATAGTACGTGGTCTTCTCAATAGTTCATGTGGTCCTGGGTAAGACCATAAAGTTCCTTTCTGTCTCTTTTTCTCTGTCTCTCTCTCCCTTCTTCTCTATCTCTATATCCTGGGTATGAACATAAACTGCCTCCCTCTCAGCTCTCCCGCCCTTGATATAACCATCTTAAATGTGTTGATAAGGGCGTAAAGCAACCAATCTCACTCACTCACTCCCTCTCAGCTCTCCCGCCCTTGATATAACCATATTAAATGTGTTGATAAGGGCGTAAAGCAACCAATCTCACTCACTCACTCACTCTCAGCTCTCCCGCCCTTGATATACCCATATTAAATGTGTTGATAAGGGCGTAAAGAAACCAATCTCACTCACTCACTCAATAGTTCCTTTGATTTTACTGCACTTTATACTTATATTGCGACCAATATATACCATTATGTGTGTGTAAAGTTCCTCATAAGCATACCACCCTGCACTGACTGAACACTAAACATAATAAAATATTCCCCTTCTTCTAACCTGATATTATCTTGCACCAAACCAGAAAACACGGACAATAAATCACATAATTTTTAAATGTTTAAACCCCAAACACACTCGGCGTCGTCTCCATTCATAGAACAGGAGCGCGAAGGAGACGCATTTTATGAGAAAGGGATTAATATTTAAGATAAATACTCGAATTATTCCGCCCGTTTAACCCCAGATCAATAACGCAACCGCTTCCACAAACTTTACCTTTGTTAAAGTTACTTCCACGTCAGTGACGTCATCTCGCCAACCAACAACTCAGTGAAATGGGTCAGGTTTTCAGAAAATACACAATCTACAGTCCTACACATCTCTCCAATTCTGCTAAATTATAGAGAAAAATGATAAATACTGAGTATATATGAGTCTAATCTGTATTGTATTCATTCAATAAATCTGTCTGGTAATGTTGAACTGTATTTTGAACCTGATTTTTAGTCCTAAATTTGGGTTATTTGACGGGATTGGTGAAGGTCAATTGTACATTTTCTGAAAATCTGACCCAAATAATGTTGTAACCAAACCCCAATCGTTTTGGTCTTTAAACCCAAGTTTTAAAGAGCAAAGTGGACGTGCATGGGTTGGGCATAATTTGCGGGTCAGATTTTCATAAAATGTACAATTGCCAGCTCTACACATTTGGGAAATTCTGCTAAATTAGGCTGAAAAATGATGAATACCGGGTATATCTGAGTATATTTGGGATCGTATTGATTTAAAGTATCAGTTCTGTTATGTTAAACTGCATTTTGAAGTTCGTTTCTGTCTGAAATTTGGGTTATTTGATAGGATTAGTGAAGATGAATTGTACATTTTCCGGCGATTTCACCCATAATTTGGGTTGTTGGGAAGGTGGTTATTATGGACGGGTGGAAGCATTCGGGTACTATTGGTTTGGCATTTAAAGAAAGATGTAATTATATTGAAGAGCAGTTCCAATAAAGCCTACTGACATGGATATATTCCAAATCATGTAAAGATTACTTGACAAAAAAACTTTCTAATTATAGTAAAAGGTTAACTCATCGCATAAAGAATATCCCTTGCTTGTGAAGCAAAAAAGGGTGACATATTTATTTTGAGTGTCTTTCTTTAAGCTTGAAACGTAATCTTTATAAATTTGATTAAACATTTATTTCACCGGGAAGTTGTTACAGTACACAGCTATATACTTATACATAGCAACGCGGGAGTAATTATAGAACCTAAATCCGAATGTGGTCCTCGGGACACTATTGCACTGTCCTTGATGTTTGTTTTTTTTCGGGCCATGAAAAAAACAAACATCTCGGACAGTACAATAGTGTCCCTTGTACCACATTCTCATTAAGTTCTAACTATATATCAGCAGTCTAGACTGAGTGACCAGCTTTAATTTGATTAAACACAACATTAAACCATGACGTCATCAGTCCAAGCATCATGTGCCTATAATTACCATAGAGACAATGGGATCGGAATTACTATATGGCAACAAGGATCATGGTAAGCAGCAATAGAGTGAATAGAATGGGATGATGGACTAGCAGATGGAATACCATCAGTATTAGGATGATGGACTAGCAGATGGAATACCATCAGTATTAATTATACTTGTATAAAGTAGGAAGTAATTAGTGTGAATCAACATGTGAATAACATGTAAGAGGTCAGTGAGTACATAATACATGCTTGATATAACATGTCAATGTCAGTCAGGTCCAGACGGCCACATTCCTCGATTCCACATCCAGCGATAAGCTTAACCACAAGGCTAAGACTAAGGCTAAAGTGTAAATGACCCCTTAAACTTAGGGGTCCAAAACTGCCTTCTGAACCTGACTGGATGTGTCAAGTCGCCAGAAAATAGATTCTGCTAAATTAGGTTGAACAATGATACGGGCCAGATTTTCAGAAAATGTACAATTCGCCTTCACCAATCCTCTCAAATAACCCACATTTAAGACAAAAATGAGCTTCAAAATGCAGTTTAACATAACAGAACTGATACTTTAAATCAACGCGATACCAAATATACTCAGATATACCCGGTTGTTATCATTTTCAGCCTAATTTAGAAGAATTTCCTAAATGTGTAGAGCTGCCAATTGTACATTTTCTGAAAATTTAATGAATACAATACCAAAAACACCCATATATGCACTAATATATATTATAATCTTTTCGATTATGTTGAACTGTATATAAATCCCCCATATCTCAGCATGTGTATATGATATATATATTATATATATGTAGTGAGATATATATATCCCAAATCTCATCATGTGTATGCTATCTCAGTATATGTATGATATATATCTCAGTATGCTATATGTGCAGTGAGATATATATCTCAGTATGCTATATGTGTAGTGAGATATATATCTCAGTATGCTATATGTGTAGTGAGATATATATCTCAGTATGCTATATGTGCAGTGAGATATATATCTCAGTATGCTATATGTGTAGTGAGATATATATCTCAGTATGCTATATGTGTAGTGAGATATATATCTCAGTATGCTATATGTGTAGTGAGATATATATCTCAGTATGCTATATGTGTAGTGAGATATATATCCCCTATGCTCTTCAATGGTACTTCAACATGTGCAATCCCCGTGTAATGTTTACCAAGCATGTGAGGCATGTCATGACATTACATGATACACATGTCACTTATGTCCACTGAGCATGCGCGTGGGGTGAGCTCAGTTTAATTAAATTCCGCTTGGGGGACTGGGGTGGGGAAAAAAGCCTTATTCCACCACGCCCTTCTATTTAAACAGATTACCAGGCCATCGTAGGGCCAGGACATCATGCGATTCTTCAATTGTGCTATTAGATTGTTGAATTAAACGGACCGCCATTGCATTAGGGTGTCTGATACACAAGCAGGCACGCAATCGGCTGGGATATTGTTCCATATTAAAGCGACCATTCTGGGTTATTATTCAAAGGCAAAGTATACTTAATATGCACTGAACTCCCAGCCCTGCCCAGAAATATGGGATAATTTGAGCAAATCTGAGGCCATATGTTCATGTGAAGTATACATCAAAGTCCTATATGGGATCTACTAGTTTATGTGCCGATGTTATTTGGATAGAGAATAAATCATGCATGTTAACTCAAATGATTTTTAAAAAGTGAAATAAATTTGTTTTTGGTTGAGACTGACATGACCCCTGGGGAACCCGAGAGATTATATATGCACAAAATAGCTTCCCTGTACCAGTTTTCTTTTTTTAAATATTTTTCTTTTATATAAAAATAAAATTTTATTGGTCTGGTGATACAAGTTCATCTATAGGTACATGATGGCAAGTCTATGGCAATACTATTTGTATTACATTTGAACCTTGTGACGCTTTGGCAAATAAAAATGTTTTTAGAAAATGGTATTGCATTTTTGTGATTCATAGAGCGATGCCTCGGGCTCAAGGTTAAAGTGATGGCGGATATGGAAATCCATTTTTCGTAGTTTCATGTACATATCTTTCTCTGCAACCAACAGTGACATACAAATAATCCATATTAACCCCATATTATGGAATTCCATAGTGGAAAATCAGCAACAGGATACAAATTAATTCCCACCGCCCAAAGCAACGAACCTATACATCAACCCTAGATTTAGTAGTAACCCTTCCAGTGATTTCTCATCAGTTATTATTGGGGTTTTCTTTGAATTGGGGTGATTATTTTTTTTACATTTTTCACCAGGACTTGTTCGCCTCATATTACTGGTGGTCTCAGTCTAGGCTCACAATTGAGAGAGTCCCTTCAAACTGAGGGGAAGCCTCTTGCCACAAACCGCAAAATGCCATTACGGTCCCATTAGGACCGCAAAATGCCATTAGACGCCTTCGCCTGAGCCAGAAAAACATTAGCGCAGTAGGCGTCCAATCACTGACATACCATTCTCTGAGGCTAGACTGGTCTTCCCTTATAATACCCACGGAGAGGAGTTGCGGATGTAATTTGTCATCTTATATCAAAAGAAAATTGTTTAAAACAACAGCAAAAGGGCAATCACTTTTCAAATAGGAATGTTGATTGTATACTAAAAGGTGGTCTCCACTGGCTGCGGTAAGCTCTGCGGTAAGCCTTGCGATGGTGCTATGATGGTGAGAAGTGGCGAGGTCCTGCCTATATGGTTCACTGACCATGTAGGCAAGGACCTCGTCATTCCTCTCCACCTACAGAACCAGCACAACACCATCGCAAGGCTTACCGCAGAGCTTACCACAGCCAGTGGAGACCACCCTTTATATGGGTCAGATTCTCAGAAAATGTACAATTCACTTTCAATAATCATCTCAAATAACCCAAATTTCAGACGAAAATAAAGTTCAAAATACAGTTCAACCTAACCATACAGGTTACTAGAATCAATACAATGCCAAATATACTCGAATTTACCAAGTATTGAGCCTCATTTAGCAGAATTTACTAAAAGTGCACATCTGCCAATTGTACATTTTCGGAAGATCTGACCCATATATGGAACGCTTGGAACAGGCAGGCTAAGTAGCCAACATTTAGGAGCAGCATCTTGGAGAGGACAAGGGTATGACCCCAGATCCCCTCGGGTAAAGACGACCAACATCTTTGTCCTATTGACTATTGATATTACATAAACAATACAGAACACCATACGGACGCTACCATTGCCAGAGTCAATAAAAAGGCAGCATGTACAGATCAATAATTGATAAGATATCGATCTGCCTCGCCTGATCACATGGGCGTCCATATTGCAGTGACATCTGAGGCCAGGGATAGCCTGAATGTGTACATTTCACTACAAACTCCCTACCCCCCCCCCCCCTCAAACTCACCCCCCCCCCCCGACCCCCAGAGGTGACGGTCAGTTGGGTGTGCATGATGTATGGGTCAGATTTTCAGAAAATGTACAATTCACCTTAACCAATCCTCTCAAATAACCCAAATTTCAGACGAAAATAAAGTTCGAAATAGGGTTCAACCTAACCAAACAGATTGCTAGAATCAATGCAATGCTGAATATACTCGAATTTACCTAGTATTGACCAAATTGCAGCCTAAATTTGAAGAATTTAATAAATGTGTACAGCTGCCAATTGTACATTTTCTGAAAGTCTGACCCATGTACACAGCGGTCAAGTCGTGAGATAAATGTACAATTCACCTTCCCCCATCCTCTCAAATAACACAGATTTAAGGGGTCAGTCTAGGCTCAAAGCCTCTCAGATCAGATACGAATGTTCATATGTCTTATATCCTAAGTATGCCACTCGTTACGTTCTTTCCTACTAACCTTATCTCAAAACAATTGACAACCTGATCATATATGCCTTTATATGCCTTTATCCTTCATTCATGCATCCTTTCTCACCAACTGTCATCCAGCTTTGCTGCATTTACATAGATTGTTATTTAGAGATAAGTAACTCTGACGACTTGAGAAGAGAAAATGACATCCTAAAGTCAACACACTCTAGGTCCAAACCCTCGGATCAGATAAGAATGGTATGTCAGCCTATTTCGCTAATCAGTTTTCTGGCCTAGGTATCGGCGTTTTTATGGGAATATAGTGACATTTTGCAGTATTAATGGAATTATAATGGCACTTTGCGGTTTGAGGCGAGAGGCTTTCCCTTCGTTTGAAGGGACTCTCTCAACTTTGGGCCTAGACTGAACAGAAAATCTTAATACACAAATAAAATATAAAAGAGACGCCCCATAAACTGCCCATTACCCTATAGAGTAGGACGTTATTTGTGTTCAGGGTCGGGTATAAAGAGGTAGCCTATCAAGTACAGTCAAATTCACTCAGGGTTATATTGTCCCAGCTGTAGGCTACCCCAAGCACACCACCAACAATTGTATCATAATTGCTATTACAACAATTATTAAACAATGTAATAACAATACGATATATTCCATGGCATCCTCAGTATTGGTAGTTCCCAGTTCAGTATTGGTAGGCTTTAACAAGCTTGTAACAGTTGGGATATATCGGTGGGGGGCCGGTTACCAGCTGTTGATTTCATGGGGGAATAATAAATTTGTGTTGTTATTTCTTTATTGGTCACTAGCTTCCAGGCGACTTGCCAAAAGAAGTTCCTATCTGGCTTGCTTAATATAAGGTAAAAACACTTTGTTTCTAGTTCTTGCCTCCCCTCGCCATGGCAAAGAATGGTGTATGGAATCTCTCAACTTAAGAATCCCTAAACACATAACACATAACCCTTTAAATAATGGTCCTATCACCATAACATAAATACATAAATAAAAACTGCAACGATGGAGGGAAATGACTTCTAACCTACACAATCATAAATAAAACCGATATATTATTTAAAGTAAGTTTTCTCTAAAATTTCTTACCGGATCAGGTTCATCATAGAGTCCTTTGACAACTCGTGGAGGTTTGAGTAACTCATAATCATCGTCATCGTAGGCACCGCCGCGAGTGCCTCCATACACATTGCGAGGCGCTCGTGGTTGATAGGACATGAGGTCCACATCCACCTCCTCCACCTCCTTCAGATCCTTATACCCGTTATACATAATCGCAGCGACTCAGGTTTAAGAAGGAATTATTTCTTTTTTTCTCTTTTTCTGAGCAAAAATTCACAATCCAACAGCAGCTAGCTTTAGTAGCAAGTATTCCCTAATCTTCAGTGACGAGGAACCTTGCATCAAATCCTTGCTTTCCTCTTTAGAGCATATTGGCCTTGGCTATGTCTGTCCACCAGTGTCCAAATTCTCCTTTGTAATAGTTTCTATATAGTAACATCCAGTCCTGCTCATATACTCACCAACTGATAGGTTGGTGCTGCTTCGGTGGGGGGTAAACCTCGCGATAACCTTCATAAAACTGAAGAGCTAAATAGAATAATAATAACTATTGTTGTAATAATCGTGGCAGACTAAACAACAGAAGCTTGAGTCAAATAAGAGCTTCTCTAAATGGTGTGATGTGCAGTGTATTATCACTCGGGTGGTGGTTCAGCTTGAGTAGTTGTGGAAGAGCTGTTGTTGTGTGGACGTGGAAGAAGTTGTCAGTGAAGTCAGATCTGTATACAGACTATGAATGGCCTGCTATAGCAGTAGTACACATGTAAAGAGTGACTCGCAGATGCTCGGGTACTGCTCGGGGGGAAGAAGTCCGCACGGACAGTGGTCCCAGTGTTGAATGAGTATCCTCACAGCTCAAGGGCTCACTTATATATATCCACCTGAGCATGTATGTCTGTCTGTGTGTCTGAATCAGAGCAGCTCATGAGTGGTTCAAGAGCTAGTGGACCTCCCAGTGTCTGTATCGCAACTACTCGCTATGATCACGAACTGCTCCTCTATTTAAGGCAGTGGAGGAGAGCTTAATGTGGGCTGTTCAAGAGGTAGTTTGTATGTATGTGCTCACATCCACCCCAATCCCAGGCAGTGTCCCGCTGGCAGGTAAAGTGAATTGCTCACAACGACTCAGACTAATGAGCCAGACAATGCGAGTTGCTCATAAAAATGTAAAATGTCTCCCAGCAGGTGCTCGACCATGAGTAGTTAGCTGTATACCCAGAAATAACTGTATTTGGGGAGGAGAGGAGAGACATATGTTATTGCTCTGGGTTTTTTACTGGCGTGAAACATATAGCAGACATATTTAGAAAGGTAATTTGTCTGGGTTTTATTCCCAAGTGCATTTGGCTAGACTGTAACAGTTTTTGTTTTTATACTGTTTTTTTTATCGATGAGCTTAAATATATGCTCATTTTAGATGAATGATACAGCAATTTAGTCTCCTAATTTAACATAATTTTCATTCTCCATTCGTCTACTTTGATATACTTTTTGCTATTTGTCAAACTTGTATCCAAAAATAAAGTTCTTTGGAAGCACTAAGCTTAACATCAAACTCTAACTTCAAGTCTACAGAAAGTACACATATAAGAAGGTGAATTTTAACTTTAAAAAATTAATTAAGCAGACGAATTTGTCAGAACTATTTGCCAGCACATACTTTGCATTTGTTTTAAAGAAAAGAAAAGTCTTAAAATAGTGTAAAACTTGACTATATTTCCAGGGTGGGGTCGGTAGGAAGTAGACAGGGATCTCATGCACACAGGGTCACTGAGTGGGCTGGCTGGGTGGTCGACTGGAGGTCGCATATTCTGCATTTATATTTTGTTATCAGGATTATTTCTGTCTGGATCGGTAGCAGTCATGAAAATGTGGCTGATTTATTCCAACTTCCTGGATTCTTTATGCATACAAATCAGCAATAAAAACTAACCCAGTTTAGGCCCTACGTCTGACCTTTTAATGTGTCTGGTTTTACAGGTCTTTTTTTCGTGATGAACCCAAATTTGCATAATTTTGCATAAATGGATCACATGACCTCTAATCTTTTAATGTTGGATACTTATTTTAATTTGATCATATATATGCAAATTATATACAAGAAGACTGAAAAAAGTACTTAAAGAAATGTTCTATGTTCTTATGTATATTCTTCAAAGCATGCTACCACAGTTAGAGACTTTGGGTCTTCCCCTTTGGGTCTTCCCCTTTGGGTCTTCCCCTTTCCCCTTAGGTAAGAATAACTAATATTTTGAATTGAATTGAATTGAATCGGCCCATCTACTTTATTCTCTCCTTGTCCGTCTACCGATGTATATATATGGGTGAAACCGTCAGAAAATGTACAATTCGTCTTCACCACTCCTTTCAAATAACCCAAATTTAAACCAAAAATGAGATTCAAGTTACAGTTCAAACAGATCGTTTGAACCAACCCAATACCAAATATACTCAGATATACCTAGTATTGACCATTTATCAGCCTAATATCCTGATCTCCAGTTCCCCTATACAGCCAGTGCATTCCTCCAGTACCTCCTCCAGTACCTCCTCCACACCTCTGCTCACTTGGCGTCTGGTCTAGTGACACTGTGCTCTATACCATGGATCCAAGGCTGCGTCTACCAGTAACACTTCCTCCAGGGCGTCCACACTTAGGACTGGTATCCTTGGTAATTGTCTCCTCCAGGAGGCCCGACACCTGCCTGTATGTGTTGTATATGTACCTGTGCTCTCCCAGCCCTCCAGGTGGGTAATGATGCTCCAGGTGCCTTACCTCTACCTCCTCCTGTTCCTCACTCCTGTCTCCTACCTTCGCTCCCCTACCTGCCTTTCCTCCACACACACCTCTAAGGGGCGGATCCAGAAGCACTCCCCAGGTGGGCTAGGAGGTGGAGGTGTGTGTGAGGGGGGGGGGAGGGGGGGGGGCTACAACCTTAGGATGATCAGTGCTTGATCTCTAAGCGTGAAACCGTCAGAAAATGTATAATTCGCCTTCACAAATCCTCTCAAATAACTCAAATTTAAGCCAAAAAATGAGGTTCAACATACAGCTCAACATAACCAAACACATTGTCTGAATCAAGGCAATACCAAATATACACAGATATACCTAGGGTTGACCATTTTTCAGACGAATTTCCTGAATGTGTAGTACTGCCGATTGTACATTACGACCTGACCCCTAAAGCAAGAATATCTACCATCTGTTATATGTACTGTAAGATAGTTACAAATCACAAATCTCTAGAGTACCTGGCATGTGCCCCCTGCACCCCCCCCCCCCCCCTCTGAGATCCCTACCTGGGCTCGCCCCCACACTCTCAACTCCCCCCTACTCTATTCACCTGCCTGATCAATCTCTCACCCATGCCACCCACCCCACCACAATAGTGGGTGTATGATGCAGCCATTGAATGCATACTCTACTTCTCCCTATAGTATATTGCGCCTCTATCATTCAATCAATAACCATTCATCCCTACCCTCACCCACCCTAAGGCATTATACTCTTATCTCCTCTCACTCCAAATCAACACCAACAAATAAAGAGCTTTTATATGTGTGTATTCACTTAAATAAGTTATATAGCTGTCGAATTTGTTTGTTCAGACACATTTAACTAACTTCTATTCAATGTATTGATACTTGACACCAGTAGTACATGTCATGTGTAACTCTAGGGAAGTTTGTGGAGGTTTTGATCCATTATCGCCCACTTTTCTTCTACCAATAATCCCTAGCTGTCCAATTAGTGTTCCAGACACATTCAATCCAATCCAATGTATTATGTATTGGTACTTGGCAATAGAAGTACAAAAAGGAGACACAACTCATTGCATTAAAGTTTAAGGCATTAGGGAGGGATGAAGTCTTGATCTTCTACCAACAATCGCTCATCATTACTGAGATATTATCAGGGAATGTCAACCATATCGCTCCGATCTCAACATGCACCCACACACCCACACCCACGCAGCCTTACTGCACTGCTAGACATGCATGCATGTCACCCTCACCTCGACACCTCTTGCACCCCCCCCCCCCACCTACCCACACAGCCCCAACCCCAACCCCGACACACAGCAATCTACACTGTAAATTGTGAGTTCATTCAATGTTTGGTCATGAAGTCACTTTTGAAGGTAAAGATTGTCTATTTTAACATTCAGTGTTTGGTCATAAAGTAACTTTTGAAGATAAAGATTGTTTATTTTAACGTCTTTTTATGTAATATTATAACACACACAAATAAGGAGTACATCAGTACTACAACACTCATCTAAACAGAGACAAATCCACTGTTAGATCTTATCCTAAGGAGTCACTACACGTGACTTGTAAGATAAAAAGAAAAGCATCAACACTGTTCATTGCGATGCAAGTAATCATAAGTTCAATAAATATGTGAAATTGTAGATTTCTTCCCCAACTTAATTGGCCCACAGGTAGATCACAATACACAATATGGGAAGCGTGTTAGAGCCAAAACAATGGATTATCGATACCATGAGAACAAGGACCACACCTAACTTTGTTCCATGACAAATCTGGATACAAAATGGAATCAATAGAGGCCCTCCAATTACACACCAGTTCCTTGCCGCAGAGTAGGGGTCAGATTTTCAGAAAATGCACATTTGGCACCTCTACAAATTTGGTAACTTAGACTGAAAGACTGAACTTTTGCTAAATTAGACTGAAAGAATATGAATAATGGATACATCAAAGTATCTTTGGCATTGTGTTGATAAAAAAAATGTCACTTTCATTGCGTTAAACTATTTTGAAGGTCATTTTCTCTTTAAATTAAGGTCATTTGAGAGGATTGGTGAAGGTGAATTGTACATTTTCTGACGATTTCACACACATTTCATTTCTGATTCATTATCAACCCCAGAATCAGGTAGGCGATGAACGCCCTTGTGGTTATGACGTCACTGCCTGGCGACCAATTACATGACAGAGCGACGTTACCCGTCACGTGACACTCTGTGAGTCATCACATGACCTGACGAGGACATGGAGTTCTTCTATGACGTAATCAGGGCGTTCTTTATGTCGTTACTCGTTTCATCTTAGTGTAATGGACACCTTCACAAGAGACGTATTATCCCTAGCGGCCAAGGATGGAACTAGTGGGACAAAGGGTACTACCGATACCACACCTGAGAACTTCTTTTCTTTTCTTTTTTCCCTGAATTATTTCTCTTTCTTCTCTGATTTCTCAGAATGACTAATCACTTCCTAATAAGGAAAGATGGCGGAAGTGTGTCACCCCCTGTACTTGTAGTTCCAAACTATTCAGAAGATGATGAAAGTGTTCCATCAATCTTGGTTTCCGTATGATTTATGTGTTAGGGCGTCAGAAAATATACAATTCGCCTTTCAAATAACCCATGTTTAAGACAAAAATGAGCTTCAAAATACAGTTCCACCGAACAGATTTTTTCAATGATCAATACCAAATATATACTTAGAAGCAACGTATGATGCCGATGAGTATGTACTTGTAAGACAATCCTCCTCCCAAACTGCAAAAGTGCACGAATCGAATTTTGAATCTTGTTGTTAAGATAAATCATATAAGATTGGTGTATTTTTTTTTGCACAGTGCACACCTTTATGATGTCATCATGACATCACTAAGGATACAGTCGGTATTGGAAACCTACTGCTCACTGACGTCACCGACGTTCCAGTAGCATGGTATCTCCAGAGGTGGAAAGATCGTTGGCCCCGTACAAATAAGATTGATGTATTCGTTATATTATACCAACAATTCAAAAGTCAAAACTGTGTGGATCAAATATACTCCAATTTACCTAGTATTGACCAAATTGCAGCCTAATTTAGCAGAATTTACTAAATGTGTACAGCTGCCAATTGTACATTTCCTGAAAATCTTACGTTATATATATACCAACAACTCAAAAGTCAAAACTGTGTGAATCGGGACTCTATATAATCAGAAGTTCTTCTCTTTATATTGGGTTGGCCACCTGGCGGTCTTAGTGCCAATTAGCGGACACAACACTCCTCATCTCCAGGTAAATCTTGGACGCCGGCCAAAACCACTTTTATCCAGAAAACATGTCACTTTTCCAGACTTTTAAAACTTTCCAAGACACTTTAACAATTTCCTTGAAATATTCTCATATAATCTATAGTCGGAAAATAACCTGTGAATTGTAAATTATATGTTTGCATTATGAAAAATGCTTCAGAATAAGCGATATAGATAGGGCCTACCTGTATTCTCTGTACTTTCGTAGAAATAAATATGTAAAAAGAATTATTATCTGTTTTTTTAAAAAGTGGATCTAAATTTCAACTTGAAAATGATTACATAACCTATGGACCATTACTAGAGGACTTATTCGTGTTCAATAAATATCAATATAGTTCAAGAGTCGAACATTGTTTTTTTGTAAAATGTTCTTTCAGTAACATTAATTAGCATGGTATGTACACCATTGGTAATTAACATACTAATAAACAGTCAACTAAACTTCAATCATGTGTATTCGACTTTTCTTTTTTTGTATTAAGATATCTAATTTAAGTTATTAAAATTGAATTATTGAACACATTAAAATGGACAGAATGGATGGACAGAATAACTGATATGTAAATTAACAACCTCTTTTCCCTTACACTAATTACTAATTACTATTACTCATGCACTGCTCCTTTCCTTTCATAGTAGTAGCACTGCACCTAACAGCCCCTGGCGGAAAATCATGGACAATGCTAGATAATAGCCCCCGTGAGTCTTGTATATCCTTATCACTGATGGCTGTATAAATGTTAAATTAATAGAAGAAACAAAGGCTAAATAAGACTTTCTAAGGCTTTCACCAATAAGAATGCTTTTAAAAGATGATTCACCCCTTCATTTTTAAATAGAAGTTGTGGAAACAAATATCCTTTTAAGGTGTTAAACTGGTATTAATCTCTGGTATCGGGTAACAACATGTGAGAATGCCTATATTTAGTAATTCATGGTTTTACGTCTATAACCATCAAAGATTCATCACGTGAGGGTATTGCTGGGAAAGCCCTCTTGTTCAGGCTGTCACTTATCTCTTCTGTGCTTTATTGACGGTCAATCAGGCGGGTAGGGGTGTCACAACACTGCCACCTCCTGGGTGAACCTGACACACATTAATCACATGCTGTCAATGCAACAATAGGGGATTTGCATAGACACCATTTTGAATCTTGATTCGCATGCAATTATGGGACTAATGGTACAGTGTAAAATCTATAGAAAACATGTCATGTTCAGCATGGACTATTTATCAATGCTCTAATGTTAAGTGTTATGCATGTTTCCATAACACAAGTCCCAATCTTTCCCGTCATGCATTTGGTTTTCATAGATCATGTATACAAACTATGATATTGGTGAAAACATTCTTGCAATTTTCGATAGAAATATTGCCAAATATTTGTATGTCAGATCTAAATAGAATCCACCCCAGTATGCACTGTAACAGACATGCGCAGTGGTACATGCAAATCCCCTATTATTGAGGAATGTTCTCTGGATATTCTTGGTGTTGGATCTATATGTACCACTTCTATATGGGATCCTTCTCTCCTTCCTCAGTTACTTTCGTCTCCCAGTTATCCACACAAATCCTGGGTTGGGCGCAGGTGAGGATAATCAACAATCCTCGTGTTGAGATTAGTTGGATTGTTGTCAGGTTGTCATAACAACAAGTGTAGTACTATTACACTTTCACCATTTGAAGGTGGAAAACAAGAGGGAGAGAGGGTGGGGGAAAAGGGAGCGAAAGAGAAGGGGAGAGAGAGTGAGGGGGGGGAGAGACAGAGAGGGAGGGAGGGGCAGAGAAAGAAAAAGAGTGCGAGAGCGAGAGAGAGAGAGAGAATGCGAATCAAGATTCAAAATGGCGGCTATGCAAGTCCCCTATTGGCCCTTTATAGCTACCCATATATCACAATGGTGGGCTGTAGGTATCGTATAGAAACCAAGCAGGAACTTTGCAGGGCATTAAATACCGTCCGTTAGCCACCTTTCTAGCCGTGTTCGCTACTCTATGATTTAGGCATAGGGAAATAACTCCATTAATTATGAGACAAAAGCTCATAATTCTCCGCCATTGACAGCCATACCTCCGCCCCGTGTGCTTGCTCAACAATACGTGGTGACAAGCTTTATTACCTCAAACAAACATGTCCCAAACGTTCCCTTCCTCCCCGCGTCCTCCCCGCGTCCTGCCGCACAAACCCGACACCAAGCCCCATTTTCGTACACTACTCACGCGTTGCCCGGGTAACCAGACCGTGTTGTGTCCACACACTTCCCCGGCCTTCCCTCCTCCACATCCCGGGCCGGCGTGGGTGATTGGGCCTGGGGAAATGCACCTTTTTCATATACTTCTCTAAGTCAGTCAGTGCTTTCTACTATGGACTGTGAGTTTCCCCAATAAGAGATGACGACACGGTTTTCTTTATAGTTCATGAAAATGAGCTTTGGCAAGATCATACTTTATACAATTCCATACAAATTTAGTGTTTGGTTTGTGTATCTTCTATTAAAAGCGTCGTCGCTCTAAAGTCCATAGAGATTTTCATCGGTAAATTAATTAGGCTACTTGAAGTAGGTTTCTAATGGTTCACATTTTATTGGTTTTCTGACCTGAAGTCTGACCTGAAGACCTGAAGTCTACCCCAGAATATGTTGTTGTTTTGGCTGAGTTTGAACTTATCTTGCTTGGTTACTTACTGAATTAGTAATCAAACAACTCTCTCTCGTTCTCCCCTCAAGCAACTGAATTAACTTGCTTTATTACTTACTAATTTAGTAAGTAACCAAGCAATTTAATATGTGATGTGTGTGTTACAGGAGAATGAGTCACACGTGGCAAAATTGATATTTTTCACAGGATCTCTTTGTAGGAATGTTCTTATTCTTGGGATATGTGCCGTCTAAAGTCGTTTTTTTTTTGTTTTTTTTATTTCCTTTTCGGTCAAGACATTTAAAAGTTCGAATGTAAATACGCTTTGTCCACCATGGATATTCCCCCCCGCCCCCCCCCCCCCCCCCCCAGTATTGTTAACTTTTTTTCTCAAAATTAAAAATAGCAAATTTAAAATATAGAAATACTTATTACATACCCTAATGTTTAATATCATTAGAATCTACTTGATCCCAGCTTTTTTAAGTATGGTAGTATCTCTCAGTGCATTTCTAGCCACTTCCTACTCATATTCCGGAGTAAATAATAAGGAAGTATATATACATGTACCGGTACCTCAGGTGAGACAGACCATAAAGTTTGAACCAATAGTAACCAGGGTTTAATTAAGGTCAGCCACTGACCTTATAAACAACAGGAGGACACGTACATGCATGTACATATGTGTAGGTAACATGTGAATAATGCACGGGGCAGCATGTTTAGGTGGTATGTAACCATAGTTTCCCGCCAACACACGTATTCTCTCCTCCCGTGCATGCACGTGGTCAGTGCACGTTTTACTGCTGTACCCGCTGACCCCTATATTGGTCAGATTTTCAGAAAATGTACAATTCAACTTCACCAATTTTCTCAAATAACTCAAATTCCAGATGAAAATACAGTTGAACCTAACCAAACAGATTGCTAGAATCAATGCAATGCCGAATATACTCAAATTTACCCAGTATTGGCCAGATTGCAGCCTAATTTAGCAGAATTTACTAAATTTGCACAGCTGCTAATAATTTTCTGAAAATCCCCCCCCCCCATAGTGACCCCAGCAGCGTCCTCCTGTGTGCAGAAATGAGTTTCAGTTGAACTTTCTTTGACTTGAATTAAAGTAACTGACCATTTGCAGTTGCGGGGACGATTGGGAGATCATATAGCTGAAATAGCTCATAATTCTCTCAAATATATATATATATTGTCAGCTAAGTGTTCACACTAAGAAAGATTTAAGAGTTTATTTTGATGTCAGATGATGAATTGACATTATTTCAGTTTCTGAAATGTGGTTCCTTCCATCCCCACATCCCTCCCCCAAAAATGGTACCACCCCTACCTAGTTCTCAGCTACTATGAACTGAAAACACACCAATTATTTTGCATGGCCTTACTTCTTTTTTTAAAATTTAGTATTTTGTTTACAGTAAATCCTCTGTAAATGACAGTTGAGTTACAAACAAGCAACTGTACAGTATACAATGTAACTTTTTACATATAATCAACTGATGACATAAATTTACATATCGAGATAAGAGCTTGGGCGATAATTGAAGGAAGAATGGTGTTCCACCCATTATTAGCTGTGTCTAACTACATCTGATTCTAAGGAATACAAATAAACAAAATAGGTACAATGAACCCAAATATAGGTCAACTCGTCCGCATCAAAGGCCATGTCACATGACCTCTCATAACCCCGTGTAACAATCCCGTCATGCCCTGCCATGCCCATACAATGGCCGACATTTTATCTGCACTTAAAGGAACCGGAATCAATGCCAGATTCAGGTATCACTGCCCAAAGTACAAACCCCGCAAGAGAAGACGCATACCTGGGGTAAAGAGGTATCATTAGCATGATGTCCCTAGTGCATGCTACAAGGCTATAACCCTTTCTCCGCTACTCCTCCCCCTTTTATTAACCCTTAAACTGCTGAAGGGAGAAGTCGCCAGGAAATGTACAATTTTCCTGCCCCAATCCTCTCAAATTACCCCAATTGGAGACAAAAAACAGGTTCGAAACACAGTTTAAGATAACCAAACTGATTATTAGAATCGATACAGTACCAAATACACCCAGTATTTATCATTTTTCATCCTTATTCAGTAGAAGTTACTAAATATTAGAGCTGCAGATTGTACATTTCCCGACGACTTAACCTGTCATGTCAACTATAACTTTAAGATAATTATCCAAAATATGACTACTTCAACATCAATCTATAATTAGATATTTATTCTAAACTTCATGAAAGAAACCGATGAAAAAACTCAGCCTTAACTTCACAAGAAAATAAATCCTTTATATTTTAATTAATTATTCGTAATCAATTATCACGACGCCTAGCAGCAGAAGGGTTAAGGAAGGTGAGAAGCGTTAATGAATTATAAATAGAGGGATTGTGTGATGGTCAATAGGGTTAATAACATGGATGAGTTCACACACCTGCTGGTCAAGCTCTAGCTGTTCCAGTGGTCAAATCTCAAACTGACCACTCAATGACTCCTATGACGAATACTTAGAGAAGCATGATAGATTTTCCTAAGTCACATTTTAAAGAATATGCTTAACCTTCAGCTATAGCCTTTGGTTAGTGTGTGTCGCCATAGTAACCATCATAGTAAATCAAACACAATATATATGATGATTACTTAAACAATATTTTCCTTTTTAATTAAATTGGTTGACTCGGCCTAGCCTCAGAATTGAGTGAGTCCAATCACTGACATACCATTTTCATCTCATCTGAGAGGTTATGGGACTCGACCGGACTGAATGGTAGCGTCCGAGAATTAATTCATTCTCAATTAATTGTCAATTAATTAGCATAATTTAAAATTAATTAATTGACATATTGTTATAAAAATTCAGTAACGCGCCAAAGGGCCAAGGTCAAGGTTGGGACCCATTTACTTCACCACCGCTAGTCGGCCAGTTCTCACCCAAAATAAGATGAATATTTACAGATTTGAAAGTATAACCCCATGACCCGACCCTGATATGAGGGAACCTGCCTCCACGCATGCGTAATGGGTCAAGTAACCCGTATGTTACGCTCAATAAACATGTCAACTATCATAACCTTCCTCCGGTCGCCATAATGGATTTTTCATGCCTTTTTCTTGGCAGCGACTTCACAAGATAAACACTTCATACGGTATCTCAACATTATTCCCGCAAATTTCTTGGATTAATTTCAAAATTCCCCTCAATCCCTAAAAGTCTGTATAACGGTTTTTGGCGCCAAACCGCACCAAAGAGCTCCAATTTAGTGTAAACTCCTCCATCCCCCGTCGTCTGCCAACAATGATCCTAAGCCAGTTCTTCTTGAAATAATAGCCCAACAAAAGAAGGCAGGGCATGATGCCGTTCATGACTTGCCAAGATGTTCTTTTCATGAGTTTGTTTACACAAGGTTACCATAGCAACGGCTTAAATCTGAGGGACTCCCGCTGTGGGGTTTAGCTGCTGTGTAAGTGACTGATGTGGTTTGTGTTGGCGGGAGGTTAAGTCTCGCGCCAGATCTCGCGCCACCATGTGTCTGATATACAGCGTTCAATGATTTCCCCTTTCTGTCGGTACTTTACAAGTTTTTTTTATTGAAATTCTTATTTCTTTAGTTTGAATGACGTCACTTTGCACTTGCTCTTCATTTTATTTCCCTGGCGGGGATGTAAACTATCCAGGCTCGGGAACAAACTGAGGGAACAGAAAGTCTCTCGCTGAATGCAGATAATAGTTAAAGAGTGTTTCATAATCGTTAATGATGTTTCATCAGAATTGTGTCTATTTTTTATGGTAAATTATAGTGCAGATATGCGGGAAAGTGACTTTTTAAGGCGGGCAAGTGGCTTTTCTTTGTTCACTTGCCCCGGTTTTTGGGCAACTCCCACACCACTGCGCTCTAAAAATAGATTATATGACATTGGGGAACTTTTTTGTTAAATGATGCTTATTCAATCTGTGCCCTCGTTGCTGCCTTAGAGTCAGACTCACAACCTCTCAGATTAATCAAGAATGGTATTCAGTGATTGGACGCCTACTGCGCTAATGACTTTCCCGGCCCAGGAGTAGGCGTCATAATGTGATTCTAATGGCATTTTGTGGTTTCGAGCAAGATCCTTTCCCTAAGTTTGGAGGGACTCTCTCAACTCTGAGCCTAGGCTGGAACACACCTTTAGTTAAAAGGCGGGAGGCATGCCCATAGACACTGTAGGTCCAAACCCTCAGATCAGATGAGAATGGTATGTCAGCCTACCTCACTAATCGGTTTCTTGTCCTCGAACTCGGCGTTTTAATGGGAATATGATGACATTTTGCAGTCTTAATGGAATTATAATGACTCTTTGCAGTTTGAGGCGAGAGGCTTTCCCTTCGTTTGAAGGGACTCTCTCAAGTTTGGGCCTAGACTTTAGACTACTTCACTACCTCATCTCAAACATCAGGAAATTCTAAAGAAAGACTGAAAGTTAGTTTCTTCCCAATACAACACCAAGTAACGCACCTCTATTAGCGGCCACTGTTATGTGTCACCATAGCAATCCTATGGTGGAGATATGTATTTGTAGGTCTGTTGCCATGACAACACTGAGGTCACGGTTGACTGATCAAGGCGGGAGATGTCACGCTTGACTGTACAGGACAAGGAGATGGGCTGGGAGCTACCAGCTTAATTATGCAGGTCTGGAAGCAGGCAGAGAGAGAATGATGCAACTTTTACATTACCGTTACAAGACATGGCAGTGTAAGAATGCATTCTGACATTGATTGATCTATCAATTAATTATATCAATCATTGATCAACATTAATATGATTGCTTAGATTGTCCCTTGATGTGTCATACAATATTTCTAAGCGTTTTTCCATTCAGATTTCCTTTGATGTTAAAAGGTGTTGCGGTTGCAATGAAATAGTAGACTTTTGGAATGTTTAGGTTGGAGGGGGGGGGGGGGGCTTCCCTGGGTATTAAAAATTAAATTGATAAATTCAAATTTTGACGCAATAAAATATCTATTCTATCGCTTAGCCAGGGACTAGAAATTAAATATAATGAATCTGAAAAGTGATGAAAGAACAAAATCCAAATGATGTGTCTGATATACTTATGGAATTGAATGAACCGAATGCTTGCTAACCTAAATATATAATATATACCAGATTTATTATTTTTTTAAATATATAATACCAGATTTAATAATGGCTCTGGGTAGGTGTAACCAAAGACATGTAGAAACATGTGAATTATGTAAGCGTGATTAAGCCTTAGTTTGAGGGCGGAAGTGTGAAATGGAATTTAGGTATCAATACAATATATCATTATCATACACGAAGACAACTTATTATTATTACAAAGACTCTAGAACCTGTTCCTTGTATGTCTAGCTTCCAACCCTCTCACACACCTATGACTTGACAAAAAAACCTCAACTACACTTACAATTTTAAGGAGCTCAACTTAGGTTCTTTACAAGTAATTTGAAGTTCTCATCAGAGGCACTGACTCCAAAATGACCCCTTTTAGACATGGTGGCAAACACTTGAACAACAATATCATATCAGCCTCAACTAGAAACACTATCATTAATTGCTGTAACGTATGGTTCAACCCTGGGTCACCACCTTGTCCCTTTGACAAATAACATAATATCATTGACTCAAATATAAAAGGTCTTAAGTGAGGGTGGGTGGGGGTTGTTGGAGGGTCACTGGGTGGGCGGGGGTTGTTGGGAGGGTGGGCGGGGGTTGTTGGGAGGGTGGGCGGGGGTTGTGGACACCCACACCGTACCTGGTGCCATTTGATTAAAGGTATATTTTATAATTTTTAGAGACTAACCGTAGGAAGTTGAATTAAAATTTAGATTTTTATGAGCAACACATAGGGTTGCAGGAGTAAATCAAAGGTTTTGTCACAACAATTTAGAACAAGTGAAACATGTTCATTAATTATGAATTGTGTGCTATTATCACAGCTATCAATATAAAATGTGCACTGATAGCTCTGCTAGGCTAGTATTAAAGGCAAATTTTAATTAAGTATAGAAGCCTAGATCCTAACATATATATCCCCCTCCCCCTTTCACCCCCTCCTCCCCCTCTACTTCTACAACCCCCCACCCCCCCCCCCCACCCCACCCCACCCACACACACCATTAATAGACTTGCCAAGAGGGTCTCAAGGGCCTGCTTCAACTGTGTTAATTAAAGATTTAATTGGTTGGCGGCAAGAGAGAGTAATTCCGTCCTGAGGCGGTAGGGAGAGCCATTAGTTGTGTGCGCGCGCATACTGGTATAATATGGCCAGTAATACAGCCAGTAAACAGCAGGACTGAATGTATGGAGTTGGTGTTGGATATGGGGATATATGGACCTGGGGGAAATCGTCGGAAAATGTACAATTCACCTTCACCAATCCTCTCAAATAACCCAAATTTAAGACTAGGGAGAGGTTCAAAATACAGTTCAACATAAGAGAACAGACAATATCAAATATACTCAGATTTACCCGGTATTCATCATTCTCCAGCCTAATTTAGCAGAATTTACCAAATGTGTAGAGCTGCCAATTGTACATTTTGCAAGAATGTTTTCACTAATATCATTTTTATGAATGATCTATGAAAACCAAATGTATGATGGGAAAGATGGGATTGGTATTATGGAAACATGTATAACACATGGATATAATTGACATTAGAGCATTGATAAACATCCCATGCTGAACATGGCATGTTTTCTATAGATTATACTCTGTACCATTAGTCCCATAATTCCATGCGGATCAAGATTCAAAATGGCGGCTATGCAACTCCCCTATTGTGCGTTCTCTGGGGACTTCCCCCTTTTATCAGATTAGATGTAAATCAGGGAGAATGCGAGAATAGTCGCTGCAAATGTCGTCTGCTTTCTGCAGTTTTGGCGGGAAACGTGGGATTAGCTGTTGTCCATGTGTATACAGGGATCTCTAATCCGGGATAAGCGCGGATTAACAGATTAACTCCTGACGATTAAAGCCAGAGATTAAAACTGGCAATAAAATGAAACCTAACTCCTATCTATAGTGTTGGTCTTACATCTGATATCCGGACTAACGTTGGACAACACAGTCTAGTGTATTCCCCTAACCGGGATGTAATCTATCCAGTATAGGCTCAGAGTTGAGAGAGTCCCTCCAAACTGAGGGAAAGCCTCAAGCTCTAAACCGCAAAATATAAGTAGAATCCCATTGGGACTAGGACTACTCCAGGGTATTACCATTGAGGCACTGAGCCTAGACTATATTGCGGGTAGTGTGATCTTTAATGGGATGTGATGATTTGGGTACTGTTATCCCCTTAGCGATAAGAATGGAAGTCGTATAGACCGGTATGCATTAATAGTATAGCTCCTATACAATACAGTCCAAGTCCAAACCCTCAGATAAGATAAGAACGGTATGTCAGTGATTGGACGCCTACTTCGCTAATCAGTTTCCTGGCCTAGGACTAGGCGTTCTAATGGGATTATAATGACATTTTGCAGCCTTAATGGAATTATAATGGCACTTTGCGGGTTGCGACGAGAGGCTTTCCCTCGGTTTGAAGGGACTCTCTGATCTTTGGCCAATTGGGCCTAGAGTGAATAATATGCAATCACAATATATGGAAATAGTTTATAATCAATTCGAGCTGGGGTGAATTAGCACCATAATTCAGCCGGGAATCCCCTGAGGTGTGAACACAAATCATAGACGAGTCACAGAGTTTCTCGGCCCAGATATTTGTGTTGTGTCAATAAAAGACCAATCAATTACAAAGTCAAACCTGGGATTTACCAAGTTACATGATTCCGGCTGAAACGTCTTAGCACGTAAGGCCTGACCTTGCCCTGACCCCTCAGCTAAACCCGCCGGTCAACAAGGGACAAAATCCTCTAGAAATCCTATTCAAATAATACTGATAGGCTACATATGAGCTACATATATATAGTCGGGGTTTATACTAGCCAACCTATGTGCATATGTGTGATGTGTTACAGCAAAATGATTCAAAAGTCGCAAAGAATGGACTTTGAGATACTAATTCTCTCAAATAACCCTAATTTCAGATGAAAATAAAGTTAAAAATACAGTTTAACCTAACCAAACAGATTGCTAGAAACACTGCAATGCCAAATAATACTCAAATGTACCTAGTATTGACCAAAATTGCAGTCTAATTTAGCAGAACGTACTAAATGTATTTAGTCCATTTTGGGTAAGATTTCGGGTGCACTTATTATACTACAGACCGCGTTGGTCTAGTGGCGCCACCACGGTGTTCCATCACGGACTAAAATCAATATACAACTCGGATTTAGCGTTCGAACTGTCTGTACTCCCATAGACGTCCCTCGGCCTTCGGCCTTGGGACGTCTATGGGAGTACAGACAGTTCTCACGCTAAAATCCTCGTTGTCTATTGCTATATCAGCTGCCAATTGTATATTTTCTGAAAATCTGACCCTCATGGGTGAAATCGTCAGAAAATGTACAATTCGCCTTCACCAATCCTCTAAAATAACCCAAATTTAAGCCAAAATGAGGTTCAAAATACAGTTAAACATATAACCAAACAAATTGTTTGAATCAACCCAATACCAAATATATACTCAGATATACCTAGTATTGATGATTTTTCAGCCTAAATTAGCAGAATTTCCTAAATGTATACAGCTGCCAATTGTATATTTTGTGAAAATCTGACCCTTCTACTATATTCAGACAGCGCTATAACTCTATAGGCCTGTGCAGACATAATGCCATTACTTTTTACTTATCTGTTTTACCTCTGCTGTAACTACGGACACGCCCGTCTGGTGCGTGACAGTCGCCCATAACCCAGGCTTAGTTCACTCACTCACCACAGATGTCTCTAGTGAGGCTCAAAGCAGTCCATCAATATATTGTACTTTCAATGGCTATCCCCAGGAGTCGCTTCGTTTATAAGTAGTTTTCGTCAGTTATATGAGCAAGGAGCAAATTCTCAAACGTTATTTATGATTATATTTAGCTATAATAATCATTATTTAAATAAAATAAAACAAGGGGATCGCATGAGAACATTCAAGTCATCGAAAATGTGTGTATTTATGCCAAATTAGTTTTAAAAGTAGTAGTTTTTGTTTAGCCCTAGTTGTAATTCTTTAAATTTCACAGCCTTAATAACAAAATATTTCAAACAAACAAGATGGATACTTTCTTAAAGTTTCACCGTTCTCTTGTCTCTTTTATGTAATGATTTATTTTCTACAATTATTCAAACAATATACAATCTGATCATATAGATATAAAGACACACACCCGCCCAAGCATGGGCCAGCGAAGCCGTATTTCCCCGTTTATAAGCTGGGCCCCGCTTATAAGCCGGGCCCCGTTTATAGGCCAGGGGGTAAACCCATTCTTATGATAAAATAAGCTCTATAATCCTTACCCCGAATATAAGCCCGCGCCGAATGGTCTATCACCATTTGAAATTAATACAAGCCCGGGCTTATATAAAACGGGGAAATACGGTAATTTGTTTAAATCCTTTTCTCTTAACACATCTTACAAAGATTTAGTCGAGGTCTGAAGGAAGCAAACGGATTCACCCTACTTTACCCGAGTGTCTAAATAAATGGAAATATTACATTAAGAATGTGGAATATTCTAGAACACATGTTCAACCCTCCATCCCTGTACATCCGACACGCACGGGAGCCATTGAGAGAGGGATAAGTATTGAGCATTAGCCTATCTCAGCTGGTGATCGACAAAAACCAGGTTAATTTACTATTCAAATTATTCATTTCTGGCTTTTTATAGCCGTAGATGTGAGTACATATGTGGTTGTATCCAACCCAACATGTACACAAATATCAAACATGCACAGTATATATGATATTCAATGTGCCCACAGACCGACGCCCAGGTCTCCACAGAATTTTCGTTGGTCTCTGAGATTGATATTTGTCAGGGCCCGACGGTCTCCAATAGTCTAATGAAATATCCAAGTGATAAAATGTTCAAAGTGCTCTGGACCACGGGAACCCTGTCTATGACCCAGACTTTTTGTTGGTCTCTGTAAAATCTTTTCGGTCTCCACTGTTTCAATTTGGCAGAAACCGACGGTCTCTCATCTCCATACTCACTATGTTGCACACTGAACGTGAACTCGACCTCAACCAATCGGAGCTAAATTGATAAAAGGATGGTCTCTACTGGCTGCAGTAAGCTCTGTGGTAAGCCTTGCGATGGTGTTGTGCTGGTTCTGAAGGTGGAGAGGAATGACGAGGTCTTCCTACATGGTTCACTGGCCACCTCGTTACTCCTCTCCACCTACAGAACCATCCCAACCACATCGCAGCGCTTACCGCAGAGCTTGCCACAGAACTTGCTGCAGAGCTTACAGCAGCCAGTGGAGACCCCCCTTAACAATGATACAGTCTAGGCTCAGAGTGGAGAGAGTCCCTCCAAACTGAGGGAAAGCCTCTCGCTCCAAACCGCAAAAAAGGTCAATAGCAACCCTTTAGGACGCCTACTCCAGGACCGGGAATGTCATTAGTATTTGACCGATGTTAACTGAGAGTGCAGCTTGAACAAAGTCAACGCAAGGCGTGAAAACGTCTATGGTGGACACGGCATCTTTTGTATTGTATTTCATGTATTTTATATTTTCTGACGATCTGATCCGTACACTGACTGTATGCCTCCACCCATGTGTACATGGGAGATAGTGCCAAGTTGCCCCATTGTGAGGTGGAGACCGATATAGCACCCCATCACATCATATAGTGATCAGGGGTAACTATATATACCCCTGCTCCTCCCTATTCACTCGCCTCTTCATCAAAAGAGGGAGTGGTCAGGATGCATGGGATGATGTACGGTCTACATGCTTTATTACATGTTTTCTACATGTTATTGCTCATGCATGGAAGTGAGGATATTGAGTCTTTCCATGGGAGGAGACCATGTAACCTCAATCTATGTCAGTGTCTCTACATGCTTCATACAATACACATAAGTAAAGGCATTATTTTGTTCATTCAGTAATATAATATGGGTCAGATCTTTAGAAAATGTACAATTGGCTGATCTACACATTTAGTAAAGTCTGCTAAATTAGGCTGGAAAATGGGCAATACTATAGGTATATCTGATTAAATTTGGTATTGGATTGATTCAAACAATCTGTTTGGTTATGTTAAACTGCATTTTGAACCTCAGTTTGGCTTAAATTTGGGTTATTTGAGAGGAATGGTGAAGGCGAATTGTACATTTTCTGACGATTTCACCCATATAGGGTGGTTCCTGGTATTGTAATCGTAAACTAGTTGCATATAAACTATTACCATAAACTAGTATCTGGTAGGAGATAATTGTGACAAACCTAGTATTTAGATCTATAGGAGTAAAAATATATGTTTGTCTATAAGAAATGGGATGAAACATATTTTCGTGCAGGAAACTTTAATGAATTTGTATTTGTCAACAAGTATAGGCCTATCATAAGGTTACTTACTGCAAGATACCACTTTATTACTACTCAGTCTAGGCCCAAAGATGAGACAGCCCCTTCAAACGGAGGGAAAGCCTCTCGAAGAGCATATTTATTTCATTTTTTTAATTTTATTTATCTAGGTATTACAGAAGGGGTTGGCCTTTGGGGTTTGGCCTTTGCCATCCCTGTTCAAACGAGGATCATATATTCTATATATAAGTATATGTATATGATTTTCACCTCGTACCTGGTTTGTTGCCATTACACGGTTTGTGGAATTATTGGAATATAAATGTGATAAATATGATATTGGGTGGAATGAGATGAGATGAGATGGTGTTTTTTTGTATTACATTTATTTATTACACAATGAATAAGTATTCATGTTTTTTTAATTATAAACAGAGCACGGAGAAAGAAAAGCTGTATTAATATTTCACTTGGTCCCATCCCTCATGTCATCTATACCCTCATAATTAATTACACCAGCTCATTTACAGTTTTAATTACTGCAACTACCAGCATGTACCAGAGCTGACATGACCTAATTACCGCGACCTACTGACCCCATTTCCAATAATAACGATAAGGGTGAGAGGTATTTATCAATATCGGGTTTTATTTTTGTGTTAACTTCTGTGTTATTATGTGGAGCTGTAGACGCGGGTGTTTATCTTTTGTGACAGAAACTTTTTTTTTTTATTGTGTGACAGAAACTTAATTATAACCACGCGCTGTTTCACATTGACAAGGCTTGCAATTACCTATTTATATCAATACATTATCCGTGTGAGTACAGCAGTGCTCGGTAGTGTAATACTTGATATCTTTGCCTACCGACCTCACACTGCTTTTTGTACAAGATTGTATTAAATAATCAAAGTTTGAAAGCAAAATATTGACACACAGGAAAAAATGGAAATTTTAAAGAAAATCAGTAATTAATACGGACTCGGGGAGACCTCCTGTTTTCTAAGATAAAGAATAATTACATGATCGTAGCTTTGAATGACTTCTAAAAATGTTCCTTTTTAGTTGTGTACCTGTTCCCCTGACTTCCCCCACAAAGGGACATACAAAATATAGAGGCGACCCCAGTGGTATTCTATGCATTGAGGGATGGAAACTGAGGTGAACTTTTTATATACAAAAGATACTCCGTTTGAACCAATCGATGCCCAAATCCCTCTGTCTGATCCCTCCTCAAGGAAAAAGCCTACTAATAATAGACATATTGGGAACACGTCCTATATTGACAACCAAACTGTTACTATGGTTACAGTCTTTCATGAAATGGACAATCGACGGGTGCGGGCGGGGATGAACGACCCCTAGCGGCAAGTACCATAAGCGGGTTGTATATTGTACCTCGCTGATAGCTCGTACACGGATGAGCACACACTAGTGTGTCAGTCCATTATGAACAGAAATACCCAGAAAAATGTTATAATTTAGCTATTTGAAACGCTTCCCAGATATTTATACAAATGCACTTCACTAAGTCACTAAGTAACCAAGAGGGTAGATTTCGAGAGTGAATATTTCTAAAAAAAAAAAAAAAAAAAAAGAAAAAAAAAAAAAAAGGAAGTTAACATTGTTCTTACTGTTAACTAAATTGATAAGTAAATAACCCAGTATGTATATTTCGAGAGAGGATTTCTAAATGAAAACCATATTTTATATAGATAACAGCGCCTTTGGTAATTGCCAGTACTGTTAAATTTCTGAAACCATTATTGAATGTATGCCCCATTACATGTAACTGTTTTATAATACTGGGATAACAAATCGATATAATGTATCCTAATGGGCAATTAAGTAGCCTAGATATCAATTTTAAAGCTTTGATTTAAAAAAATAAAATACCCTTTTCAGGCAGTCTATTTATTAAATGCCTGCATATAATCAATGCACATAACCCTCGTTAAATAATATAAATGTCTTGAAATACATAACATATATATAACAATCCATTCTGGAGCTAATGAACCCCCCCTCCCCCCCCCCCCCGCCCCGCCCCCACTGTATAATCTCCAACTTTCACCCATCCTACCCCAAACTACCCATTCCTAGAACGAAGTTAATCACCCAAATTACGTACATATATTCTAATTGTTACTTGAGATCTGAAGAGCTGAAAGAAATGATCCTCAATTTCTAGTATTTCTCAGAATAAACTGGACTACAGTTAATGTAGCGGCGCGTCCACTGTAAAAGAAACATGGCGGCAGAGACAGAGAAAGCTATAATCTATGGATAATAATCTAAAAGTTGAAGTAATTAGTTCCTCACCCGCTCGCTGAGGGCGTTGTACTTGATGCCGATCTCGTCCCGCTCAGCGCGACTGGCGGACAATAGATCTTCAACTCGGTTAAGCTCATTCTGCAAAATAAATGTATGCATGAGAGAATTTAAAGGAATGGAAAAGTTACTCACACAATATGATACAAATAACGGTGTTTTAGTACACCCGTAAATCGTGGTTATTTGCATGTAAGCGTGTATATTATTATTATTGACAAATTATGTTTGTTTGTTGACACAAACGTGTCATCTCTTAAATAATAAGAAAATGGCCAGGAACCAAAAATACTAATCAGACACAGAATGTTGTCGCATGAAAGTAGGTAACTTTCCTTCACTTCAATGCAAAATGCAAAACAACTTGAATAATCACAAATAAACGAATAATTAATTATATATATGCTAATTTTTTTTAATTTATAAACAATTCCATTTTAACACTACCAGGTATACGTAACAATATCGATACATTTAACACAACAGTGACCTAAATACATATTTAACAATTATGTCGGAGTGAGTGAGATTGGTTGCTTTACGCCCTTATCAACACATTTAAGATGGTTATATCAAGGGCGGGAGAGCTGAGAGGGAGGCAGTTTATGATCATACCCAGGAAATAGAGATAGAGAAGGGAGAGAGAGACAGAGACAAAGAGACAGAGAAAAGGAGACAGAAAGGCACTCTATAGTCATACCAAGGACCACAATTAGGTCAGTGTGACCTAGATGCATTAATTAGGTCAACGTGACCTAGATACATACCTGGAGCATACGGTTCTCCTCTTTGAGCGTGTCGAGGTTGGGGGCGGCCATGCTTGCTGTGTGAGGTACACTCAAGTCTTCCGTTGATAGGTTCTTAGTAATGATCTCACGGATCTTGGCGGGAACCTTGGTCGGTCCGCTGCCTTCGCCTTCTCCCCTCAAAGGCAAGTGGTCGGTGTCGCGAAGTACAGAGTCCTCTAATTGCTGGAATTAATCAAAATTAAGGGATGAATTCATGAATTATCTGTGATACAATTGCTGGAATTAATTAATGAAAAAGGGATGAATCATAAATTATCTGTGAATTGAATTGAAATATGGTTTATTTTTCGAGTTGGTATAAAAAAAATAGGTCGTGAAAATCTGGACACATTTAGTAAATTCTGCTAAATGAGGGTTAAATTTGGTCAATATTTGGTAAATTCGAGTATATTCGGCATTGCATTGATTCTAGCAATATGTTTGGTTAGGTTGAACTGTATTTGTTGAACTTTATTTCTGTCTAAAATTTGGGTTATTTCAGAAGATTGGCGAAGTTGAATTGTACATTTTCCGAGAATCTGACCCATGTATATGTGAATTATTTAGCATTCTGCAAGTTAAGAATAGGGGATTTGCAATAGGGGATTTGCAATAGGGGATTTGCAATAGGGGATTTACAATAGGGGATTTGCAATAGGGGATTTGCAATAGGGCGTATCATGAAGCTGTGTGGTACGTCTATGTGTGTAGAGTGGGTCTCCAGTGTGCACTGGGTCCACAATTACCCACGGGTGTGTACATAACATGAAGCGAGTGTGTGCATAACTAATAGAGAGATTTAGCAACCACAACGCAACATTAACGCATCCACTAACTAATAAATACATTATTACCGTTGTGGGGATATCTCGAGAGGCCTGCAATGCAGATGCCCTCTGCCTAGCGCCTCTCGAGATATCCCCACATGCAGCGGTAGTAATGTACAAATAGTTAGTGGATGCGTTAGTGTTGTGTTGGTGCGTTGTGGTTGCTAAATCTCCCTATTGTCTACTACATTAGACACTTGAGAAGAAGGTTCTCCAGTACCATGTAATGTGTACGGTGCGTGTGTAATAGCTTTGTGTAATATTGGGCATTAGATACCATACCAGGATAGCATACACCATATACACCCGGGCATATACATTGTACATGGAATAAATAATCTTTAACCAAGATGTATAGTATATCTGCTAAAGTTGCACTATAAGTTATAGCCCTATGTCTGGTCGTCAGAAAATGAACAATCGGTAGCTCTACACATTTAGGAAATTCTGCTAATTTAGGCTAAAAAATGATCAATACCAGGTATATCTGAATATATTTGGTATTGGGTTGATTCAAACAATTTGTTTGGTTATATGTTTAACTGTATTTTGAACCTCATTTTGGCTTAAATTTGGGTTATTTTAGAGGATTGGTGAAGGCGAATTGTACATTTTCTAACGATTTCATCCATAACTTAAGATATTCTAATTTTTGTTCCATTTTTTCTAACCCATCTCAAAGTCATTTCAACCAAAATCTCGGAGGATTTTATCGGGTTGTTTTTGCTGCAGGGCTTCATAAAGGTACACATTTATATTTCGGTGACCCGCCGAAATCTTTCCATGTGCTGACTTTACTTATTATCGCTCACCAGCGGCCGTTTTCTCTCGACTGATTCGACTTCAAATTTTGGTATATACACAGCAGCAGAATATTGATAAATTCTGTCATATTATGAGTAAATTTGGTAAGATAATTTTGTAATTTAAATGGGGAGGTGGATGCTACTAGTTTAGCAGTACCAACAGGATATAATTACTTTCCAAGCGAAATAAATTACAATTAAATGATAAAATTACATGATAATGGACAGGAGAAGGAATGTCCTCTCAGTCACTATCCTATAGCTAGTCTCCACAAAACAGAACCAATATGGAGAAAGAGCTATGAAAGCTTAATGTCTTATGAAATGAATTTAGATCAAATATCAGATCGACTAATTAATACAAATAAGTTGCCTGAATACATATAAATTCAACAAAATAAATCTATCTAATCTTTACAGACGAAATTACGGAAAGCTTCATAATAAGGAAATAAATCCAGGCCCAATTTGGGGGAAGGAAGGAATTTCGGAATGGTCATACTGAAGAGACCTATAAAGGAAGTAATCAATTTATTGGAATTTTATATTTAGCTATTTTGGCTGGCCTTGTTTTGGTAACGGTCCAGCTGGGTCAGTCTCAGTAGAACCAATATCAAGGCCCTGAACAGCAAGTGTTTGTTTCTTGTCAACTTAAATCCTGGTTTTGTATGTTTGTTTCTTGTCAACTTGACTTTTTTTTTAATTTATTTTCTTAAATCCTGGTTTTGGAATCTGTGGAGGTATGTTGATAAAGTACCTTTTGGCATGCGTCTAACAGCAATATATATATATATTTTTTTTAAATTTATTTCTTTAATCGAAGTTTTAATCCAAACAAAATTTGTTTTCAGGTACAGCCTGATGCCTCATCTGCCTATTATAGAAATATATATAATATTTATCATATATATTATATCTAATTCAATGTATTAGATAATATATTAGATTCCGTATTGGAGATTATATTGATATTGGGAATAGTTCCGATCCTACTAGGTTCACTTCAATAATCTCACATCTTTACAAAGATGTTGGTTCTTTAGTTCTGGATGTGATCTCACTTTAATCTCTAATATATTTAACTCAATATTTCGCTTAACATGAAACCCCTCACACCAGACACATGTATATATGGCCGTCAGAAAATGTACAATAGGCAGCTCTACACATTTAGAAAGTTCTGCTAAATTAAGCTGAGAAATGATTTGGTATTGATTCAAAAACATCTGTTCGATTCCTAGTATATATGTTGAGCTCTAATTTGACAATGATTTTTGTCTTAAATTTGACTTATTTGAGGAGAGGATTGGTGAAGGTGAATTGTACATTTTCTGACGACTTCACCCACACACTAATGGATATGTTCCAACAAAGGTCCTATTTCTGTTCTACCTGGTTTTTGACTCTAATTATGACTACAATTATTGCATTGCTACAAAGTTCAAGACATTAGGAGAGGGAACTTAAAAGACCCGAATGCAATATTATCATTACCATTTAATTAAATTGCACTGAAGAAGTAAAAACAACTCAACCAAAAATATATAAAAAAAAAAAAAAATGAAATAAAATTTGGGTTTGCACTATTCCTCGGACTACTACCAACAATGATATCAATTCAACATTCAATGCTTCACAGTAAACAACACCTCTATATTTCTATCGGTTCACAAGAAGCAAGGTTTAACCAAATGGCAGTATATAATGTCCATAGTTGCAAATAATGCATGAACATTATAGAAAAGAGATACAAAATGACACAAATACATATAACTCAATCAATATAATCTATAAAATGGTGTATTATTATAGGCCAAATACCCATTGATTTCCACTGGCTCGCAGTCGGATATTATGCGAGTGTACGATCTGAAATATATCCACAAACATCAAACCTTAATATTGATTATTTCTCAGGTGTCCCGTACAAAGAGTGTACCTGAAATATCAGGGGGTTAGGTACCCTAGAGACCCACTGGATATGTTTTGGAGTCCCAACGAGTCCAGTGTCATTTTTCTAAGTACAAGTATCCTGTTTTTGTGTTACAAAATATAATCATGAAGTTACTTTTTTAATCACATGTAATCACGTATATCAGGTATAATGTGTCCATTTTATTTAATTTACAAGAAGGATTTTGTCTTTAGCTAAACACTATAATATAAAAGTAATCTATCTATCATGTATTAAGTTTTGGCGATGTAGGTTATACAGTACATTAGATGTATGCATGCTTCGACTTGGAGATTTACAAGATTAATACCCTAAAACTTTTAAATGTATTTAAGTGTATTTTTGTTCGGAATATTTTACGCTGCAGAGGACTCTTTTCCACTATCTTCTGTGAGAATCGCACGACAAACGGCTTAGTGGACTAGGCCCTGTAACGCACTAGATAAAACCCTGCCCACACCCAGCCGAATTGTCCCCCGATTCGGGTCTCCCGATGAATCCTAGGATTTCATTTTATGTCCTGTGTTATGTTTTTGAAATAACATCAACCAGGATGGGAAATCAAATCCTAAGATTCATCAGGAGACCCAAATCGGGGAGCAATCGGGGGCCAAATCGGCTGTGTGGGTGCAGGGTTTAACTAGAACAAGCTATTCATGCATTCAATATTAAAGGATCTGAGCTGATACCTCCATAAAAAGCACAATTATACCAGGCGAGGTATCATAATGGCGACTGGAATAATGGCCTCGTGCTATACTTCAGTCCTTGTTGATTGATCTTACACATATTGTAGAGAAAAGCGGGAGAATTAAATCCGATCACAATCGACATACCTTAAATATGTATACTGTGGTTTGGTAATAATGGTGCTCTGTAACTGAATATATGCCCTCTTTAAATGTAGTTATAATATCATCATAGGAGAAAATTGAAGGATGATTTAGAGTCAAAATGATGTAAATAACTGCCACAATTGTATGACCATATCGAGGCAGGACGCCCCGACAACCCAACAACCCTTTTTGCACTTTAAACTATGGGTTGGCAACCCCGATCTTACCCGATCTCACCCGACCTCACCCGACCTCACCCTCTCACATCTACTTCCATAGTAAATCCCCCTACTTTTGTTTGATTATGTCAGCATATATTATATAGTCTTTTCCAGATCTGGTTGTCCTTTTCTCACTATATGAAATTCTTACCCCTGGCATTACTCACACAGGTAATCGCCAGTCATCTGTAAATTCCCCACTAAAACCCTGGACACACACAGCCGATTTGGCTCCCGATTGTCCCCCGATTTTGGTCTTCCAATGAATCCTAGGATTTCATTTCCAATCCTGGTTGATGTTATTTCAAAAACATAAACCAGGACTTAAAATGAAATTATAGGATTTATCAGACCAAAATCGGGGGGCAATCGGGAGCCAAATCGGCTGCAGTGTGTGTCCACGGCTTAAGAGCCTAAGTATCTAGAATACTGCTATTACTTGACAGAATACCATCCAGTATATATAGCAATAGACCCCCACTACATAATATGATAGAAAAGTATATCTTTCAGTAGATCTTACGGTAGTATACTGCCACTTATTATATTGGCATACCCTGTGGGCTATTACTAGGAGCAGTGATACAGTGAAGGGAGTAGTAATTATAGGTGTGCAAGCATGCAATAGAACATAACACCACTTCTGGACTTTAGAAGAAAAGTAAGAAGAATACTTCAAGCACAGTCTAGGCTCAGAGCTGCTGAGAGTCCCTCCAAACTGAGGGAAAAGCTGCAAAATGCCATTAGAATCCCGTTAGTCTACTCCAGGACCGGGAAAGACATTATAACGCAGAAGGCGTCCACTCACCGACATACCATCTGTGAGGAGCCTAGACTGAGGGATAGGTAGAAGTGGGTCAGATTTTCAGAAAATGTACAATTGGCAGCTCTAAACATTTATTAAATTCTGCTAAACTCTGCTGAAAAATGATGAATTCAAGTATATCTGAGTATAATTATTTGGTTTTGTGTGGGTTTAATATATCTGTTCTGCTATTTTAAACTGTATTTTAAACCTTATTTCTGTCTTAAATATGGGTTATTTGAGAGAATTTGTGAAGACGAATTGTACATTTTCTGAAAATCTGACCCAAGTATCCTTCATGCAACCACCATCAACACCCACCTTTCCTGAATAGCAGGTAGCATAGGTAGCAGCAGTAGATGCAGGAGTAGAGGTTCTCTTCCTGGGTACATAGGTATAACTAGAGACACTGGAGGAATCTGATGACGATGAGAGACGCTGCCCTCATGCATGGATCATAATCTCATGTCACTTACTGGAAGGAACGCTCCGAGGACGCTGTGACGTAAGAGGATCATCGGCAGGAGGAAGTGTGTGTTGTTGGTAGATGTGTTGTTACAACACTACAACCAGTCCACTCTGGTCTCTGTCTCAACCTAACGGCACGCTGCATCCACAGTGCATACATACACTCCCTGGAGCAAGGCATATGTCTATATATACGCCACCAGCGTCCCACCCCCCTCCTCCTACCAGTACCAATCTCTGCGCACCCATGCGTGACTGGTAGGCAGTGATTGCCGCCTTAGCCAATCGGAGCTTTCCGTACGGGATTTCAGCTGTGCGGGGGGTCGGTTGTAATGAAATAGTGGTATGGGTGTTATTGGTGGTTGCACTACCCCCCCCCCCCCCACCATCACCCATGAGAGCTGCTCCACCCTTGCATAGCATCCCCCCCCCCTGACCCCTAGCACCCCCTCCCCCTCCCCATTGCCCCATCACCGACATGTATGTCCCTATATGGTGATATAGCCGCGCTCTTCTCTCACATGCCAATTTGAATATATTTCCTGCTTCCATTTATTCACCTGGCTATATGGGACAAATCCTCGACAAATGTACAATTCGCCCCCACAAATTACTCTCAAATAGACCAAATTTAAGGCATGAGTGAGGTTCAAAATACAGTTCGACATAACCGAGGAGATCGTTTGATTCACAAGCAATACCAAATCTGCTCAGATATACCTAGTATTTTGAAATAATTTATCATTTTCTGCCTAATTTAGCAGAATTTGATAAATATGCACGACTGACTTTTGTACATTTTCTGACGACCAGACCCATATAAATCCAGCGGTAGTATTTTGCATAAAATTAAAGACTTATTTTAGGTCAGGAACTGCTTGGTGATAAATCAAGCTAAACTAAAGTTAACAACTAGAGTTGACTCATTCCATACAAAAAGTGGAATATTTATAAGCTGAAATTATCCAATTAGAATCTAGCAGGGAAACAGCCTATAGAGCTTTTAGTTATATTATACTTCAATTTAACAAAGGGACAAGCACGATCCTGAATCTTTCAACATTCAATTGCTCATGATTTGCTTCTTCATTTTTAGCAAAGTATCCGGATGAGTATCCGGACGGTCACCCTCTTCCTCTCACTGACTCTTCCCTCCTCTCTCACTGCCTGTCCTCCTTTTCTCCCCCTGCCTCTCCCCTCTCTCTCTCCCTGTCCCTACCCGCCTTCTCCTCTCCCCTGTCCCTACTCACCTTCTCTCCCCTGCTCTATTCTCTCTCCCCCTCTTCTCCTTCTATCCTCTTGTCCCTCACCCTATCCGATTTCCCCCACCCTGTCCCTCTGCTTCATTCATTCTCTCCTTCCCTCTCCCTCCCTCCCCCTCCCCCTCTTCTCTCTATCCTATTCTCCCTCTCCCTATCTGATTTCTCCCACCCTCTTCCTCTGCTTCTTCGCTCTCCCACTCCCCCTCTGATCTCTGATCTCTCTCCCCTCACCCCCTCTCTCTTTTATCTCGCTCTCTACCTCCCCCTCTGATCTCTCTTCCTCTCTCCCATTGCTCTCCCATGGATACGGTCATGGTCAAAATCAAGGAATTGTGCAGGACTTTCAGTACCAGGCACTCAGTATTTCAAGGACCTAAGAAACACAAACCCACTCCATACAGCAACGATCATGTTTCATTTCATTTAAAGGCCTATAATATATTTAATGGTGATGCAAAAGATGCAGTTGTTCATCATAAGGGAATGGGAGCAGCCCAGTTAGTCTACCATGTGTATGAGAGCACCTCTAGTGCCCTGGGATATGCATGGCTGGTCTGCCACACCTATACATGCAGTACTACTGTAATGGTGGCTTTGTATGCAGGTCGCCATTACACTGCCCTCCACCCTCACCCCCCTCACCCCCTCACCCCCCTCACCCCATGCTGCCGTCTATATGATACAGTATATGACTGAACTAATGGGAAATAATCGACTACAAAAACATGTAAGAGGTATTTGATTTAAGTCGCCAGAAAATGTACAATTCGCCTCTCAAATAGACCAAATTTAAAACAGAAATCATGTTCTAAATACAGTTAAACATAACTAACCCGATATTTTGAAAGAATGCAATATCAAACTTACTCACATGTACCTAGTATTTATCGTTTTTCATCCTAATTTGGTAGAGTTTAAAAAATATGTAGAGCTGCCGATTGTACATTTTTTGACGACCACACCCAGATTAGATATTAAGGGAGGGTAATTTTCCAGATAACAGATTGTTATTTGTATGTTTATTTCCCAGGACAAGACCAACAGATACATTGAAACAGCAAAACATAGCTGAAGGGGAGAAGGTGAAGGAGAAAGCGATAGAGGATGATAGAGAAAGAGATACAGAGAGACAGATAGAAAGATCCAAAGGCAGACAGTCAGGCATGCAGAGGCGGAGAGAGAGGGAGAGATACAGAGAGAGACAGAGACAGAGAGAGACAGACAGAGACAGAAAGAGAGAGAGGAGAGAGACAGACAGACAGACAGAGACAGAGAGAGAGGGAGAGAGAGAGGGAGGGAGGGAGAAACAGAGACAGAGAGGGAGAGAGACAGAGAGAGGGAGGGAGACAGGGAGAAGCAGAGAAGCAGAGACGGAGACCAAGGGAGAGACAGAGACAGAGAGGGAGACAGACAGACAGAATAAAGCACAGGGAGGGACATATGCAGATAGAGACAGAGGTAGACAGACAGACAGCCAGAGATAACAGTAGCAATAGGACAGACGGGGACCAAGGGCAGGTCTACCATGTGTTCTATGTACCATGCCCCAGACATGTTTATTGATTAAATAATCAACACATCAACAACCAACAGTCAGCATCTAACTTTCTTTACACTTTAACACTTTTTCCCCAGTCTATATATGCTGTGATCTTTCCCATCAATAACTATAGAAAATACCAACAAAAATGAGCAGTCGTGCTAGCATGGTAATATTCGTTTGGATTCAACGAACGATATATTATTCTATTTATTGTTTAGCATAATCTAGACTCAGCATTTTCTCAATACCAAATATGCCCAATACCAAGCTCAGAATGGCCATAGCACTGAAACAGTCAGTCTGAGTATGAGAGTCAATCTATCACAAATCGTGTTAAAAGATCAATTCAATACGGTAAGTTGAAGGCGTTGAAGAATTTTAAGGACAGTCATATCATTTCTATTTTCGTCAAGTGTATGGGTCAGATTTTCAGAAAATATACAATTGGAACACATTTAGTAAATTCGGCTAAATTCGGCTGCAATGTGGTCAATACTAGGTAAATTTGAGTATATTCAGCATTGCATTGATTCTAGCAATCTGTTTGGTTAGGTTGAACTGTCTTTTGAACTTTATTTTCGTCCGAAATTTGGGTTTTTTGAGAAGATTGGCGAAGTTGAATTGTACATTTTCTGAAAATCTGACCAGTATACATGTAGTCGTTATGTCTGTATTCTTTTTCTTATAATTACAAAATTTTAAAATAAACACATTGTTTTTGTCACTTTTTCCCTCCCTTCCACGTTCATCATATCCAATATATCAATTCTAAATTTGTGAAGTAATAAGAGTCTTACTGATGTAATAATGTAATAAAAAGGAGTTTTTTGTTGAAAGGCCAGTCAGGAAAACCTGCGAGTGAGCAGAGGGCTGCAACCTATTCTCAACATGTTTCGACTATGTAACTGTAATGATTTTGATTTGGAATAAAAGTGTTATAATAAAGGAAACCCCAGCTCTTTCACACCAACGCCTGCCTATAATCCATCAACGCACATCATCTCCCTTAATGCTATCTAAACTCTACTAATTCTTCTACCCCCCCCCCCACCCCCACCCCCCCGCCACCCCTCACCTCACCCCACCCTCCTCCACGCCCCATTATCAACCAACAACTGAGGGAAATCATCGAAAATGTACAATCCTCTCAAATAACTCAGATTTAAGACAAAAATGAGGCTCGAAATATTCAACGTAACAGAACAGATAAACAAAACAATACCAAATATACGCAGCTATATATATATATATATATATCCAATATTTATCCAACTTGGAGCCTAATTCAGCAGAAGTGACTAAATGTGTAGAGCTGTCGATTGTACATTCTTAGGTGACCTTCTCTTCCGCCCTTCCATCCCCACTCCCCCAACCCACAACCCCCCACAACTACCACCACCCCAGCCACCCCCACCCCCCATCCTCTTTTCACACAATGTCTCTCTTTTTTATCCAGCGTCATCTCCGATTTTGATGGCCAATCAAATTTCTCATTTGTTTTCTTTAATTTTGACTAAATTTGATTATAAATGAAGGAATTACTGGAAATACTGAAGGCTAGCATTTGCCCATCTATCACCTTCCTCCCCCTTAGGCCAAAAACAAGTTAGTGTGTTTTCGATTTACTACTAACCCATCCCCACCTAGAAAACTATTTTCATAATCACCTTGCATGATTTGTTTAATTAAAAAAAAACTAATTAAAGCAGGAAAACAGGTCTTCCTAACCAGAAAACCCTAAAAAAAATACATTTCTCTTATTTAAAACAACTATTCTTACAAAATAGACGAATATTTTTTTCAGCTGCTGAAGGGTCAGATATTCAGAAAATGTACAATTGGTAGCTGTACACATTTAGTAAATTCTGCTACATTACGCTGCAATTTGGTCAATACTAGGTAAATCCGAGTATATTCGGCATTGCATTGATTCTAGCAATCTGTTTGGTTAGGTTGAACTGTATTTTGAACTTTATTTTCGTCTGAAATCTGGGTTATTTGAGAGGATTGGTGAAGAGGAATTGTACATTTTCTGAAAATCTCACCCTGAAGGCTTTTTGGCCTCATCCTCGACCTGCCTGACTGACCTAGAGCCCTAGATATTGATCCGATTGATTAGCCCAGAGGGGTTGGTAGGCGATCTATTGATCAGCAATTGATTGATTGACTGGGAAATGGACATATTAGGGTAAGTAGTGGAGCTATCTACAAATGATATGTTATAGTTACTATCAGTAAAGCTGATTACTACAACCCTTGGCAACATGGTATTGATTAGTTCCTGGGTTTCTGTTATTGTGTAAAACATAATAATAGCCAACCCTTAAATACGATTATAGATGCATTCTTAGCTATCATCACGATCAAAATCTAATCAAATTTACTCATATTATGGCTTATGTGACCGAATTTATCAATATTCTGCTGCTGTTATGTGTTAATACAAGGATTTGAAGTCAAATCAGCCTAGAGAAAATGGCCGCCGGTGGGCGATAATAAGTGTAGTCATTACAAAGGAAAGGATTTTGGCGGGTCCCCGAAATATAAATGTGTAGAAAGAATAACAAGACAAAATCCGACAAAATTTTGGTCAAATGACTTTTAGATGGCTTCGAAAAGAACGGAACAAAAACAGAAAATTATGTTCATAAATGGAATAACTTCATCCTTTAAAACGAATAGATCTATAGGTAAAACTGAAAACATGATAGAACCAAGACTTGATATGTTTGTCTTTCTGTTTTAATATCAAGATTAATCCAGACTTTTGAAATTGATAAATGTAAGATCTTAACACAGTCTTGGAATAGGGAAATATGGATAGAGAGAATGGAACGAGCCGGCAATAATAAAAAATTTATTGGACGAGATTCATCTGCATAAGCACGATGCGGTAGGCAGAGTGCTTATGCGGACAAATCAAGTCCAATAACATTTTCGATTATTGCAGGTGAGTTCCATTCTATATTTATTATATGTGCATAAAACTTGATGTGTAAGATCTGAAAGAAGTAGCCGACTTGGTGACGAAGTAGTTCATATAGTACACATACTATAGCACCCCACTTATTGCACCTCTCATATGGAATGCGCATATAATAAAAAACAAAGGAGCCTGATTTTCAGTGCATGGTTTACACTAAAGAGCAATTTGCGGGGGTGCAAGTGTATACTCAGGAAGTATCAAATATCACACTTATTAAGGTTGTCAGAGATTGAATGATGTGGAACATAACACATACATTAACCACTAGCCTGACGCTACAACAGGCACCAGGGCGTGACGCCTTACTCCTCCCTGACACATCAATATGAATAAATTATATATTTACGGCACTATAAAATGTACACCAACCTCTTATATATATATGGGCTAATCCTATAGATGGTGATCTCATGATTTGTTTGAGGCATTTTCTTTTTTTTTGTTACGGATTTTCTCCAAATTTATGGTCGCAACTATCAGCAAAAGTTGTTAATTACCATAATTATTTGTTCCTAGAAATAACAGATATCCAATCAAATGTCACAAAGATAATTGCAAAATGGAGGGAATTCAAAAACGTCTCATTTCTATATGTAATGCATAGAAAAGAATCAGATAAGATAATTCCTACATTATTTTTCACAATAAAAACTTCCAGGGTTCTGGGAGAGCCAGAATATGCACTTCTCTACACAGTCTAGGTCCAAAGTTGAGAGAGTACCTTCAAACGAAGGGAAAGCCTCTCGCCTCAAACCGCAAAGTGCCATTATAGTTCCATTAAGACCGCAAAATGTCATATTCCCATTAAAACGCCGAGTACTAGGCCAAGAAACCGATTAGCGAAGTAGGCTGACATACCATTCTTATCTGACCTGAGGGTTTGGACCTAGAGTGATACAGACCTCTCCCATGGGGAATATTGACCATGAAACAATCCACAATTCTAACTAAATGATCCCCTTTGTAATGTGGGTTCACTTCCTCCAGAATGGGTCCACCCAGTTACAAAACTAACCCAACCTATCAAATATTAACACAGCATTTTACATATGAATGGGGGTCACCTCAAATAATTCAGGCTTATATTGACTTTATGGATTCTTTTCCATTGACATATAATTATAAGACCAATAATTGATGGCCAATGTAAGACAGGGGGACATACGAACGTGAATTTTTAATTTCTATATTAGCAAATATTAGCTCGAGGCTGTAATATTGATTGATGGAGAAAAGAGGGGTCAATATCGGGATGGGGAGCAATAAATCTGGGCATCAGCAGCAAGTGAGGGATTGCATTTAACATTAAATATTCATGCAATAGGGGATTTGCATAGCCGCCATTTTCAATCTTGATTCGAAAGGAATTATGGGGATACAATCTATAGAAAACATGTAATCTTCAGCATGGCAGATTTATCAATGTTCTAATGTCAATAGCCTTGTGTATGCAAGCACAAGTCCCCATCTTTCCCATCATACATTTGGTTTTGATGGATCATTTATAAAAGCTATGATATTGGTGAAAACATTCTTGCAATTTTCGATAAAAATGTTGCTAAATATGTGTATGTCAGATTCCATCAGAATCCATCCCAGGATGCACTGTAAAAGACATGCACAGTGGCACATGCAAATCCCCAATTGCTGTTCCTATAAAACAACCACAAGGATGGATTTAATTCAAATCTAACATACAATGATATATTTAAAAATTGGAAACATGTAAAACTCTTTACATGAGAATATTGTTAACAACAAATTTCAGAGTCAGCCAATATGTAAATAATAAATACAATCCTTTAGACCAATTAGTGAAGGTATAATCATAATTAGTCCATGAAAATAATGAAAATTGGGGAAATGGAGCCCAGACTTGATGCACTTTGGAGATAAGTCTAATGCAATATGCAGTACAAGAGTATAATGCCTATGTTCAAGCCTTGTATGAGGTCCCTAGAATCACTATTACAGCGGTATTATCTTTAACCACCTCCTAGTCAAAGTTTTTACCACAACAGATCTGTCTTTGAGTACTATAATTATTGACTTTTGACATTGATATGTTTGGAAATGACATACATGGACAAAGAGAATATGGCTATTGCAGACAAATAATGTCTCAAATGGAATTATAAGTTGGTGTATTATGCCAATTTTCTGGCATCGATGCCAACAAAAAACACATGTGATTAGATTGTTCTTGTTATGCCAAATATTTGTGACTGTTTTTGGCATTTTCTCAACTGATCGATATTATGTATTGAGTTCATACTAAGTGTTTGCAAATTAAAACGTGGCCCAGTGACATGATACGAGCGACAGAACTAGAAATGAGAGTGACATTTCTAACACAGTTTAGGCCCAGAGTTGAGAGACCCTTCAAACTGAGAGAAAGCCTCTTGCTCCAAACCGCAAAGTGTCATAAGACTCTCCTACTCAACTAGAACGCCTACTCCAGAGCTAGGAAAGCCATTAACACAGTAGACGTCCAATCACTGACGTACCATTCTTATCTCAGTGATCTAAGAGGATGTGCGCCTAGACTGAACATTGTAAGAGTCTCCGATTATTGGAAAAATACAATCGTCACAGACTGAGTGGGAAAACTGGATGTATTAAATTCAATTCATTTGAATAAAAAAAATATAAAAGTTTATTTGATCAAAATTGTTAACAATAAAGTATATCTCTGCTAATATTTATTAGCTCAGATATTTTTTGAATCAAATCGGTGGGGGGGGGGGGGGGGTGCGATTGAGGGTAGGGTAGCTTTTGGGTTCTCTAAAAGAGGGAAAACAATCCATCCAACCAAAACAACTACCACCACCTCATATTTAATTAATGAAAAGTGTTTGGATTGGAATCGAGATTAAATCCGTTGCTATGGTTACAGAGACCACGCCGGAAGTCAAAAAGAAGCGGAAGTTGATATGATGAGGAAAAGGTGGTGAGAACACAACATGGACCAGATGCAACGCCACTTCTGCTTCACAACATTACTAGTACAAGTTCCAGTCCCGGAATACTGTAAACGTATTAATGTTTGTGCAGTATTTATTTTCGCTATTTTAGCGCACCCACCTTTGTGCGCGAAAATAAATCCTGCGCGAAAGGTATAATTATTGCCTACACAGGATGTGAGACTTCCTTAGAATGCGAATTTAAATCCGCGCGAAAAGGTGCCTAAGTAGTTAGTGCGCGAAAATTTATCTGTGCGAAAATAGATACATTTACAGTAGTTTTATTAGTGCCTCCGACTAGTTCTGACTGCTTTGGATTTCAATAACTTCTAAAGGATTTTCATTTGACAAAACAGGTCGAGGTGTATTATTCCACACGTTCAATTGAATTATATAATTTTGGGTCAGTTTTCTTATATTAGCTGTATTGGATTTGGATGTAAAATCCGGAATACTCCTCAAACCATTTTCTTTAGTTTTCGGATAATAGACAGGTTTTTATTACAATCAAGTTACATTGAATCATGTCAAATTCATGTGAAATGGCGTAATAAATATCAGCTTAATGTTAGGGAAGTAATGATATCAGATGAAGAACCATATTGATATTCCATTATACTGCATTACATTCTTCAGTGAATAAAATATTTGATGAAAATATCTTTAAATTTAATTTAAAGGGAAATGTATTTGGGAGAGAGATTTATTTAATGGATTAAGGCTATAAGGCTAGGAATCATATTTATTTCTTTGAAAACAATTCTTTTAAATTCTCGCAATATTTTACCATTAGAATAAAGGTAGCAAGTTTAGGCGGCCATTGCGATCAGTGGTATATAATCATTCATGCATATAGTGCTCTTGTGTGATAAGAAATGCACACCACTGAGCTTTATTCTGCTTTACTAGAACCTGCTTTAGGGGAGCAGTGACCTGAGGCTGACCCAGTTGAATGTACCCATCCCTGGGAGCAGTTGTGCACACAAACTGAGCACATGCTTACACACCTGAGTTACTCCTATATGGGTCAGACTTTCAGAAAATGTGCAATTGGCAGCTCTACCCATTAAGGAAATTCTCCTAAATTACGCTGAAAAATGAAGAATACCGGGTACATTTGGTATCGCATTGATTTAAAGTATCAGTTCTGTTATGTTTAACTGCATTTTGAAGCTCATTTTTGTCTTAAATGTGGGTTATTTGAGAGGATTGGTGAAGGCGAATTGTACATTTTATGAAACTCTGACCCATGAATATGCGTCAGAAAATGTACAATTCATTCGCCAATTCTCTCAAATAACCCTAATTTAAGAGAGAAATGAGCATCAAAATACAGTTTAGTATAGCAGAACAGATATTTTAAAACAACATAATACAAAATATACTCAGATATACCTGGTATTTATAATTTCTCAGCCTAATTTATTATATTTTACTAAATGTGTAGAGCTGCCAATTGTGCATTTTCTGAAAATCCTACCCGTATAGGTCAATATATAGGTCAAGCCCAGCCTTAGATAGGCTAGCTGCTAGCCTGAGTAGCATTAAATAAATGCTTTCGTATACTGAGTGTCAGGCCGAATTTTACAACTGCAGAACTAGCCCTAGTGTTTACCTACTGCATAATTATTACTGACACAGAGTGTAGAGTGTGTAACTACTATTCCATAATTTCCCTTTCGTCTTAACAACAAGATGTTATAATTATAATACATCATTAATATATTTATGATATAATTATTAATATCATTAATAATCATAACTTTTCAACAGATGGGAGTCTCAGAGAAGTAAAGCCTACAAATATCAGAAAAGAAATTACCATATATTTGTATCTGAATTGGAAACCTTTTTTTTCATTATTGATTCCAATTAAGGGTTTTAATAAACTCAATATCTGATATAATAATAGTGCATATGACTATGGAAACCACCGGTAAAATAGACCGCATTATTAATATTATTGAACGGGTATGCAATAACTTTTTGCCTCAAGTCCATTATCTAAATATGAAGAGTCATAAAAAAGTCAATGCTTGTATCTATTCCTCCAACTAGACTGGACGACTGAATAAGCCCCAAAACAGAATTTATTTCCTGTGTATTAATTTGTTGCTCTGTAATAGAATTTGAATAACATATGTATGAAAAATAAAATAAACCTCAAATTATGAAAAGAGATATATTTTCAGTGCAACAAAAATATTATTTTATACCTGAACTTCCAACTAGACTGAATAACTGAATAAACCCCGAAATCAAAATATATGTCTTGTGTATTATTATTATTATTATTATTATTATTATTATTATTATTTATTTTTTGTTTACAAAAACTGTTTTACCTCTTATGTTCACAGACTACAGCCTTGACTCAGAGCCTCTCAGATGAGATAAGTATGGTATGTCAGTGATTGGCCGCCTACGGCGCTAATGGCTTTCCCAGCCCTGAAGTAGGCGTCCTAATGGGATTATAATGGATTTTTGCGGTTTGGAGCGAGCGGCTTTCCCTCAGGGACTCTTGGAACTCTGAGACTAGACTGAATAATTGATCTCAATTAAGATCACTGGCTGTTATTGTTGAAAGGGGGCAACAAGCCCTTATCCTTTATTTATTTATTTTAATTGTAAGATTGTATATATTCATTAATAACTGTACCAAGAAATGTTAACTAATTCTCTAAACTAGTGATACTGTATCAATATGCCACGGCCTTCTGAGAAGAACAACGGTGTTGACTTAAGGACCCTTTCCTCTCAATTTTTAATGTAACTGTATAAAAAGAGAAATAAAAATACTTATTTTATAGAGATAAAATATAAAATAATCTCCCTAACTGGGTGTAGTGCATGTCTAGCTCACCTCCAGTGGGTTACAAAGCAGCGAGGCATGTGTCCTGAAGAGGCCTGTGACAACTATAGGCTCATTGATCCACGACCCCCCCAACCTGTCCACATACTCCCCCCACATGTAGCATGTGTTGTCATGCCTCACTGGTTACCATAGCAAACCCTTCTATAGATTAACCTCCTTTACAAGAAGCTTTTTAGAAATGTTCTGGGTTGGGCTTTTTCATAAAATGCTGAAAGTGCACGAGAAATAATCTGATAAGATGTGAAAAATAACTGTATATCTGAGATGTTGTGGGAGTGACTTTATTACTAATTTGGGGACAGACGTCAGGAGAAATAAAAAGTATTAGTTAAATATTCGGGATTGGGTTTTATTGTCAATATTTATGGTAAACTTTGGAAGTAAATTAAGTCATTAAATAGCTCATGCATCCCGAGGTGTCATGATAATACTTTAAATTTGCCACCTTTTGTAAATTATATATCAAATTAAATAACGCCATTTTGGGGAAAAGAAATAATAATAGTGTCATTATTCAGAAAATTTTCAACCTAGTTCATATTGTAGGATGGAGAGAACTAGATGATGGCAATAAACCCTGGGGTGACCACCCCTATGTGAGGATCTTTCTCTACCTATTAGAACTGCTAATTATTATCTATTATTGACAAGGGGAAGTATCGATTTCTGTATCTATTTCAGGGATCTAAGCCCATTACATTTCATTGGGGAAAGCAAAAGCTTGAGCCATTTCCAGCATGCATTCTTATGGACAGATTTACCCTACTGTTCAGTAACTAAAAGTATTTATGAGAGCAATTACAATTTTATGCCTTCAGGTAAATGGTTAAGCCAGTCACAAATAATTCCAAATGTCAAAGATTGTCTTATGAAAGTATATCAAGGACAATTTACCAGCTAACTCCCTTTAAAAAAATAAAGATTCGATCTTCAAAAAATGAAATATTTTATTTTGTGGTCTGTTCATTTTCAACCTAAATAGATGAATGCCTACGCTAAGAATCTTTCAATATAACATTAAAACCCACTTCCCTAATCAAAAAAAACATTTTAAAAAACAGCTGATTGTGTGAAGCATCTCTAAACAGAACATCAAAATCCTATTATTCTCCAATAAAACCCAGATCAAATATCACAAAACCATGCTTTAATTATGTAACAATCTCTCCAGGCGTGTGTATCAATCAAATTAATCAGCCATCTAATAAAACACAGCAGAGAATCTTGCCCCGAGGCGAGGAAAACAATTAAAAGTTAACCCAAGTTTTCAGCTTGATTGAGTCCAACGCGACGTGTGCATTTCGGGGCGATGGACACATCGCATGACATTCAACAATTACCCAGATAAACGTGGCAACTCCAGATCCACCTTGCAACAGCCCACTTTTTTACGATGCTGCCATGAAATATTTAAGGTCTTCTTGGGCAGAATTCTTTATTTTGGGACCCGAGGGAAGGAAAGACTTAAGGTGCAAATGAACGTAAACATACAGGGACTACTGTAGTGTACAATATGGGTCAGATTTTCAGAAAGTGTACAATTTGCCTTCACCAATCCTTTCAAATAACCCACATTTAAGACAAAAATAAGCTTCAAAATGCAGTTTAACATAACAGAACTGATACTTTAAGTCAATGTGATACCAAATATACTCAGATATACCTGGTATTCATCATTTTTCAGCCTAATTTAGGAGATTTCCTAAATATATATACAGCTGCCAATTGCACATTTTCTGAAAATCTGACCCATATAATAATCTCATGAGAGCTTGGTGCAGTCTAGGCCCTAAGATGATTGAGTCCCTTCAGACAGAGGGAAAGCCTCTCTCCTCCAACCCAAAAGTGCCATTATAATTTCATTAAGACTGCAAAATGGCATCATAATCCCATTTGAACGCCTAGTCCTAGGCCAGGAAACCGATGAGCGAAGTAGGCGTCCAATCACTGACATACCATTTTATCTGATCTGAGGGTTAACCGTTTGCGCCTAGACTGGGTAGTTTAACATAATTTTTACCGGCATATTCTCACGTCATTTTTTTTCCTGTGACGTCATAATCGCGAAAGTGCAAGTGCCTTACAAAGAAAAGAGATGACAAGAGCATATGAGGTAAAAATGGTGTTACCAACCTCGAGTTTGATTCTATATTTACTCCACGATACCAACGATCAAATATCCAGAGCCATAAGGCAGGGGTCTCCACTAATTGAAATCATGCACTCGCTCACAGGACTAGTAGAGTATAAAAACCACTAGTCCTTATAGAAATCAGGTAGTCCTTAAAATATTTTGTCGGCATAAATTCCCCCCAAATTTCCACAGGACAAGTGGCCAAGTAAGATCTACTAGTCCTTACCAAATTTTGGTTGTCTGGGGCAAGCAGGCGAGCGTTAATGGCAAACACTGTGGTAATGAAAACTTTATTACATACCATGTACCACACTCTCCCAAACAACCAGTGTGTGGTATATTCAATGTCCAAAATATCAACACAACCATGCAGTAATGAAAACACATCATAGTGAAATTAAGTGTATCATCGCCACTCTTGATGATATGCACATTTTCACTCCTTGTGTGACAGTAACAATCTCAAAACCTAACCTTGTGTTGTTGTAATCAATTCCATATAATCAATAATAAGCCTGGCAATGACGATATTCAAATGAACAAACTAGTAGTTCGATTAGATTTATCCTGTAGTGGAGAAGGTGAAGAACTACTAAACTAAACTCTTTGTATTTAACTAGAAAGTTATGATCAACATAAGAGACAGGAGTGGCTGAGAGCTGGGTAATAAACGTTGAGCAGGGGGGAACAAGGTAATGGGTCAGGTCCTCACAAAATGTACAATCAGCAGCCCTACATATTTAGAAAATTCTACTAAAATCAAAATCAAACTGGAGATGGTGAATGCTAAGTATATCAGGGTATATTTGGTATTGTGGTGGATCAAAATATCACTTGGGTTGTTTTAAACTGTAATTTTAACCTAATATTCGTCTTAAATGTGTGTTATTTGAGAGTGTTTGTGTATACAAGGGTCAGATTTTCAGAAAATGTACAATTGGCAGCCGTACACATTTAGTAAATTCTGTTAAATTAGACTGCAATTTGCTCAATACTAGGTAAATTCGAGAATATTTGGCATTGCATTGATTCTAGCAATCGGTTTGGTTAGGTTGAACTCTATTCTAAACTTAATTTTCGTCTGAAATTTGGGTTATTTGAGAAGTTTAATTGTACATTTTCTGAAAATCTGACCCACAAAGACGGACTGTACATTTTCTGACGGTTGGAACCTTAATGGCAGGCATAAAAGGTAATGGTATGGGTTGCCTAGCAGACCCTCTGCATAATAGCCATAGACCCCCATACTACAACCTATCTACATGTTAAACATGGTCCTTACATGTCGCTCTGCCTTTATGTAAGGCTAGGGTTATCAGGGACTAACCAGAGAAAACAAGAGGCCTCTCATTCGTAGCCCTCCACAACAGGCAAATATAGGGGTCAGGTCGTCAGAAAATGTACAATTGGCAGCTCTACACATTTAGGAAATTCTGCTAATTAAGGGTAAAAAATGATCAATACTAGGCATATCTGAGTATATTTGGTATTGGGTTGATTCAAACAATTTGTTTGGTTATGTTGAACTGTATTTTGAACCTCAATTTGGCTTAAATTTGGGTTATTTTAGAGGATTGGTGAAGGCGAATTGTACATTTTCTGACGATTTCGCCCATATGCTGGTGAGTAAGCCTTAGGGTGGAAGTAAAGTGTTGTTGTTCAATATGCTGGGGGGCAATTCCCCCGCCCCCTCCCCCGCCCCCTCCCCCGCCTTCCCTCTTTACAAAACACACACTTCACCTAATCACTCGCCCCCGAGAGTAAAGCAACTCCAATATGTAAATCTGCGTTGAAAATGGAAGGAAAGAAAATATTTATTTTTGTTTTTAGTTCAAGGGATTCGTACTTTGTGGATTTGCAATTTGAAATAAAGAGTGGTCGACTACAAACATGTCGGAATCATGTCCCAATAAGTGATTTAAAGTTTAGGAATGTATTATATGAATACATGAATAAATAGTCATTCAATATTGGAATTTACACACTAAGTCTAAGTGCTAAACTAAAAACACCAATTCTCAGAGAAATAAAAGTTTATGGGGCAATATTCCAGCCAGGAAGACATGTCCAAGCATTGATAATCTTATTTACATTTACACAAAATTTGGAAGAGACTGAAAAAAGTATCTAAAAAGAAGTCTCTTCTGGCAATATCTGTAACATTTGATCATATAAAATGTACGAAAGTCCATACCCCATTACCCCCATACACATTGAAGGAGCCGACTTAAAAGTACCTATTCTACCATTCTCTACTCGAGCCATCTACTTCATTTGATTATGGAACTAGAGAGAGGTCCTTCCCCAGGATTGTGGCCTAAGTATTTGTTCATACATTAGACCGGTTTATGGCGCAGGAACAAGGATGTATGTTTTAGGAAATGATATGATCCCCAACTTACAAGAATGTTCCCTTGTATAGACCAATTAGCCACACTCACAGGCTCAAAATCATTATTGTTTACAGTGACTAACGTTTTACATTGACTAAACATTTACAGAATGAATTCTTACCTTGGCTTGAGTAAGGTACAAGTTCAAGCGTAAAAGAGCACTGAGAAGTATATGGACGGTTAAATATAGTTAAATCTGATTTACTTATTGATACAACAGATTCAAATAAAAGTTTGTGCTTATTATATCAGAAAAGTGTCAATGAATTACTCATGCTTCAGCGATATTACATGATATCAAGGAAAAGGCCATCCAGATAGACTTGCCATATGTCTGTAAAGTTTTCAACTTTATGGTTACTTGAAATTATAGACCCAAGTTTCACAAATGAGTGGATATTAAACTTGCACACATGTATTGCAATACACTGTGGCTTTCTTTTATCTGTTCAAAAGACACCATCATACATTTGATTGCATTATATTATCTATCCTTCACCTGGTTAAATGTCCACTTGTACATTGACAGAGGGAAAATTAACCTACAATTTCTCTATCAAAATCATAAAGTGAGTGAGTGAGATTGGTTGCTTTACGCCCTTATCAACACATTTAACATGGTTATATCAAGATTATTCTGTCTATATATCAAGAATCAAAAGAAGCATTTATTCGAGAAGGGTGGATATATCAAGTAAATGCCAGATTCCTAAAGTTTTGATGAGTAAATCAACCTGTAACCATTACAGTTGACTTAAAGCAAGCAACACACACATGCACACAACCTTTCTGGTCACTATGCAAAAGGGACAGGTCTATCACAGGACGAGTGACTACATGTACTACACTATTAACTTATCAGACCCCAATGCTCCGATAGCAGTGTAAGCCCAGGAGGTAGGGGACTTTACTATTTATAAAGGGTGTACATGTCTGTTTGCGCTGACCTTGGTGGTGGTGGTGGTGGTGGAGGTCAATATGGGTAAGATCGTCAGAGAATGTACAATCGGCAGCTCTAAACATTTAGTAATTTTACTGAATTTGACTTTAAAAAAATACCAAATACAAGGTATATCTGGGTATATTTGGTATTGCGTTAATTCAAAAGCTCTGTTCGGTTATGTTGAACGGTATTCTGAACCTATTTTTAGTCTTAGATTTGGTCCTATTTGAGAGGATTGCTGAAGGCGAATTGTACAATTTCTGACTCTTATATGGTTGTAGTTCTATATGTACATATAGCTAAGGAGGGACCATCCCAGAGGAAAGCAAATCCTTTCCCGCCTGACCAGTCGGACACCATGTTGATACTTGCCTGCCTGATTATTACTAAGATCATGCAGAATCAATAATCTCTGGGCAGGCACTGATAATTGGGCTGACTAGAGTTGTAGATTAGGCCTACTCGCCAATAGAACTGTGCGATTAGGAGCAACCAAGGCTTTAGATAATTGCTCGTATTGTTATTCCCCGTGTTGAAAGTACTTAGGATGAATTCCAACATGGACAGGCTGTCGCCAAACACTTGTTGTTTAAAACAGGTTAAAGTGTAAACTCACAAGCTCTGTAATTAGAATGAGCCGCGAGCTCTTAATCTGTCGTTTCAATCGACATTTCCCGTAATCCTAGTCCGTTGAGAATAAAATATATAGACATACATGTAGTACAAGTACATTTATATTCCATCACGGATACGAATAATCTATAGGATTTTTCTAATGATTTATTTGGTTAGAAATAAATCAAACTTTTCTGTTTTTATACATGAGCTTAATATCTAAAAGTATTTTTGCATTCCATAACGGTGAGGAATAATTATATAGGATTGTTCTAATGATTTATTTGGTTAGAATTAAATAAAGGATTTCTGTTTTTATACATGCCCTAAATATCTAAAAGTATTTTTGCGTTCCATAACGGTGAGGAATAATTATGTAGGATTGTTCTAATGATTTATTTGATCAGAATTAAATAAAGGATTTTATTTTTATACACGAGCTATGAATGAAATCGTGTTCCTAAAAATAGAAGTCTGGTCAAATGGGATATAGGGAAGATGGCTGGTAATTTCATATAAAGTAGTTTAAAACTGATTGGACTCTGTCAGTAAGCTCAGGAATTCGAAATAAATACACATATTTTTACTGCGGTCGTAAACTGGTTCAGTAATAGGACCTGAAGGAAACGGATGTTTGAATAGTTGCACGGGATTTCTTTATGAACATGAATCCCGCCACAACAAATAAAGTTCCCAAAATCATGTTATTACAATTATTCATATTAATTAAAACATAGAGAACCAGGGATAACACGAATTAAGAAGGAAAATTATTGTTGAAGACCATACGTTCTAAACTGGAAATATCATTCGTGATGGTTGATTTGTTATCGAAATTGAAGCAGGAATCATGTATCCAGATGATGTATATTTGGCACCATTAATTGTTTCGATTTGTTGGGATTCTATTTGATCAATAATTGAAGAATATAATGAATAAATCGTGTATTATGAAGGCATAACATATTATACTCATTACTGGTATCGTGGAATTAGAGCTCTCAACTATTTCTTAATTCATTGGCGCGGGAATCTAATGACTAATGTAATCAACTTTACCACCCTTTGACAGGCAGTTTAGGGACTGATTATAAATATAATCTGTCTAAATAATTATGATTTACGATAGTCGATAGATTTTGGAGCCAACATCTGTGATCAACTTAAGCACATAGCGGAGTGGAGCTCTTGACGTTCGATCTGATAATATAACAGCTTGACTTTACAGTAACAAACCTCGCCGGAGTCAACTCAGAATTACACCACACAGTCAACCCCAAACTAACTTTGATATCGACTCACTTCCTTAATCTGACGCTTAAATTTGAGACGGAAACTACTGGAAATACACGCATTCTTTCCTGTGTACACTCCCCCTAGAATGGTTTATTCAACAGATATGTAATCTGGAACTACCTGTCCATTCACATGACAGGTTGAACGACCATAACAACGAGAAGGCGTCGGTTGTTGTCAGGTAAATTCGAGGGGTGACGGATAGGTTGGGGAGCAGCAGCATCAGCAGCCTCCGCATCAACAGGCCTCGTACCCCGGTCCCCCCAAAAGTTGCCAAACAATGAGAGAAAAGTCCACAAAAACCAACCTGAATAATCTTTTCTAAACGTTGATCTCGTTCTCCACCGTTCGAACTCATGCTCCTGCGGTTTATACCGCCTGATCCGCTTCACACCCGGAGAATATCGCTGTTATTTTGTGACAAGAACGGGCCTGAACTCCACACGGCGCCCGGGGAAGCCCTTATCTTAACTAGGTCAATGTGACGTCACGTAAAATCAGAAAGAGGCAGCGCAACGAGGTCACGGGATTTCCTTATTTCGCGCCACAACAAGTCGTCGTCTGCAACTCGGTGGTTTGGTTTCTTTCTTCTCAGAAAGTTTTCTTCCAGGAAAAGGGTGTTCAAAACTCCACATGTGCCTCTGCCAGATTTGAAAAGTTACTCCCGACCGCTCCGATTCGCTTCGTGCTCAATAATGACCAAAGTCTCGGATAGCAGAGCTATTTGTTTCACTGACCCAAGCTCTAAATCGGAGCTTAGCGCTTAAAACCTTCTTTCAAGCGTCGCCCGTTGCATAGCAACCAGGGTGCCCGATAACCCTCGGGCAGCAATTAAATCTACCACGAGCAACAATTGAGAAGTCTAAAACTTGAATTGTGTGAAAAGTTAGTCGGCTGTATAATTTTCTATGAAAGTAATTTCGATTCAATCCAAGGGTCATATGCAGTGCACTCTTATTCGACGTACCATGAACTTTACTTTGCATATAGCAGCAAAGGTATAATTCGGTAATCCAAAAAGAAATAAAGTAAATATGAACTCAAGGGTCATATAAATGTTGGTTTTATATTATCCACTTAAATCAACCAGGATCTGGCTTAATACGAAAATAGCACGATTTAAATACCGGTCATCTATATAATGTTATAATACCACCAACAGGCCAAAGATATATTTGTGAGTGGTAAATATATTATTACAGTATATGCTTGCTTTGGTTCAATAGATGTATATATATGTAGCTGGTCGCTTTGCACGTGTAAAAGAGAAATGAAAAGCGTGTGTTCTGTGTGCTTTGGGATAGCATATTAGTAGGACTACTCATATTAACTATAGGAAACTAAATAATGGAATCGTCGATCAAATTACAAGATCGTTTTAGCTTTTTTCTTTTATCTCTGGTACCCTGCGCAATATTTCCGGAGCGTATCAAAGTAGCCTACCACACTCTGAAATTTCATTTCTTGACAACCTACAAGATAGTGTATCTAATAAAATGTCTTCAAAGTCCTCAATTCAACGTTAGTCTAGAAGGCCTACTCGTCACTACCGTATATCGATAATGTTCTAATTTAAGCTTGGAATATGCCTAAACATATCCTTCAAAAAATGACTGAATAAAATAAATGAACCAACCATGATAACATTTCAATTAAGTCTTTATGTCGTTCGTTTTTATGTGTGGAAAAAGTCTGACAGACAAGGTACCGGTATAACTATAAGTGGTTAGGTTTAGCTAAAAGAACATTCCTTTTCTACCAGTCATCGTTACTATCCCCATTGGTATTACTATAACCACAGGATTGTTATATCTCCAAAACTGGAATCTGGACTTTGCACTTTAATTACGGTATTACCTGCCTGAAATCGAACCGAGCAAACAGGCACACCCTGGTTTATTTTTGGCTTGATTTAAAATTTATCACCTCTAAACTCATTTACGTCGGTTGACAAGTATAATAATGCCCCACTCACATATTTAGATGCATGAACCCTTTTCTAATTTGACGGTGGAAAAACTTGCTTAGAAAAAAATATCTTTGGTTGAAGTATTGAGCAATAACATATTAGAAACAGACTATAAAGTTAGTGGTAAGATGGTCAAGATGAAGATATAGATTTGAAAATACCATGATGGAATTGTGATAGAGAGGTCGTAATAAAATTATCTTTTTGGTAAAATAGAACTTGATATTGACGACGGCAGGGTAGAAATAATAATAAAATTGTGAAGCAAAAACGAAGGCTATAACGAGTAAAGCTTTATGTTTCTCGATTTTACGACCAGGAATATGTGTCATGCATGAGCATGATCAGTTCTAGGTCGACATCCTGAAATCGCTCGAGATTGTTTTCAGTACTTCTAAGCCGAGATCATGTCTTCCAATTCCATACCACGGGATTAACGGGCAAATCTGTAATTTGAGCCTTTGAAACCTATAAATGTCGTTCTATTCTCTTAATTGGGTGCCCAACAATTATTGTCATTGGACTTCAATTATGTTTACTTTATTCGAAGTCACGACATGCGACTAGTGTGCAAAGAAGGGATTGAGATAATGGTCTCCTTTGTCGAAATGTTACACAATCAAATAAATATTTTGCCGAGCAGATCAGAGTAACACCAGGATGGTAATTGTAGGATATTTGTCATTATATTATACCTTCAACAACTTATATCCCAGAAAATGTATATTCAGAAAATGTACAATTGGCAGCTCTACACATTTAGTAAATTCAGCTAAATTAGGCTGGAAAATGATGAATACCGGGTATATCTGAGTATATTTGGTATCGCATTGATTTAAAGTATCAGTTCTGTTATATTAAACTGTAGTTTGAAGCTTATTTCTGTCTTAAGTAGGGGTTATTTGAGAGGATTGGTGAAGGCGAGTTGTACATTTTCTGAAAATCTGACCCATATAATTATGGGACTTCGTTCAATGGCAATGTCCTTACAATACGTGACCAAGTCCTATTAAGATGTTGTTATATTCTTACCGGTGTCACAAAGTAGCACTTGCTGATCAAACCTATACGGCCCGAACAGGAAGCCATGTGATACAGATGGTCTCACTCAACACTTTTGTCAAAAGCAAAGCCAGTGACGAATAAAGGATATTCGTTTCAACTTGAATAAAGTATCATAGATACATAATTAAAGCTGCATTCTTAGACCTGGGATACAGATGGTCTCAACACCTTTGTCTAAACCAAAACCAGTGACGAATAAAGGATATTCGAATCGAATTGAATAAAGTAACATAGATAGTAAGTTCATACAGAATTAAAGCTGCATTCCTAGTTATTATAACAAACGAAAATCCTACCAAATGTATATATTATGTATTCATACGACTTTTAGCGCTAAACACCCCAGAAATGAAACATTCTAATAAAGGGTTCTTGTGGGAAAACATTTGAAAAATATCTCTTTGTGCCACTTAATTTAGACTCATTTCTCTGCGACACATCACATATGAAATAATTATACATGCAGACATATTAATATCTCAATAGTCGGATGCATAATTGGTTCAACTATTTCAGATCTTATTTACAATGGGGGAAAGTGTAAATTACAGTGTAAGGACAGAGACTACTGATCTGCCCCATGCCTGCACCAACAGATCTCAACAGATGACAACAGTCTGGGCCCAAACTTTGGAGAGTCCCTTCAAACGAAGGGAAAGCTTCTCGCCTCAAACCACAAAGAGTCATTATGATTCCATTAAGACCGCAAAATGTCACCATATTTCCATTAAAACGCCGAGTCCTAGGACAAGAAACCGATTAGCGAGGTAGGGTGACATACCATTGTTATCTGATCTGAGGGTTTGGGCCTAGAGTGGACAAAGTGCGACCACTTCACATTGCACGCTCAGAGACCCTGCATGGAAGCAGCACTGCCCCCTAGGAGCAAACGCTTGCACTATTGACTGTCTGCTACTGCACGTTAACCCCCACCACCCGGGGAGGTTTGTCATGCGTTATACCAAGTGCTCAATACATGTGGTTTGGTTCGCCTTTTAGTGCAATAGCTCAGGGATACTATAATCAACATTGGACCCTTTTCTCCAAACTGAGAAAACCAAAATTGATAATTATTGGAGCTGCTATCAACTTGAGTCCGGAAAACTGTCCTGGACTACTACCCACTTAAAACTTGTTAAATATAATATTATCATTATGGGCAAATGGAAATAAAGTTTCTTATATAATATCTTCCTATTTGTGATCCGTTTTAGGAAAATGATTCACAAGTCCCAAAAAATGAATTTTGAGATATCATTATATTCGAAAAGATGAGATCAAGACGATTCCAATGATAGTAAACAGTCTAATAATCTAATAAATAGTTCTATATTTTAAGTTTGATATTTTTCTTTAGGAAAAATAACTTCATTATTACATTAATTTAACGTGCTTCGCATGTATAGTTTAGAAAATAATGGTACTGTTAGTTAGAAAATACACCTTTAGATAATTCTACTGATAAAACTATATGTAGTAAATAGATGAACCTGAAAAAAACTAATTACGTAGTAGTCTCTCCTGGAAAGATCATATTTAGATCAAATATAAGTCCTATCGATCGATCGATTATGGATATTTTATTTATTTATTTGTTATATTTTTTTAACAATATTACAAAGGGGTATAGTTATTCTCAACTAAACCTTAAAATTTAACAAAGACTACCATAAAGACTTTACAGAAAATAAGCAAATGCACAATATGATAGGTAGATACTTGATGAATACAGTAATACAATTCACCTATCTAAGGTTTTGGTTTTTTATATATTGTGCATAGACTAGGCTTTATATGGCCCTTTCTCCCAAACTGAGAAAGAAACCAAGTTAATAATTATCGAGGTTGCTATCAACTTCTCATGTACAAACACTGGAACGAGACAGTTTTGGTTTTATTGTATTTACCGTCTGAATAAAGATTTTGTTAAACATAATGTAACCTTGAATACTATGGATATTGGTGACTAAAGTAACTCAATTCCCAACGTATATTATTTGCCTATATACCCGGGGAAGACCACCAGTGAGGTGAAATAGTTCTGGTAAAAAACATGTTTGTTGCTTTATTTACTTTGCATTGCGAATTCAAACTAATGTGAAAGGCAACTAACGTTGAATATCCTCCATAGAAAGACCGTAGGAACGCAAAGATATATTCAATGCACTGTCTAGAAATTTGGTACATGGGCCCTAAGCAACCCAGAAATGGGAACATTCCTAAACAGATCTCCGATGGGAAAACATCTGGAAAATATAATTTTTACGACTTATATATCCCCCAGATACTCAGAGAAGACAACCAGGGAGGTGAAATAGTCCTAGTAAAAAATAATTGTGTATGTTTTTTATTTCATTTATTGTGCATTTCGGAATCACACTAATGTGAAAGCCAATTAACGTTGTGTATACGCTTGCATGGGAACGCCAGGCGAGCGTCCACATATAATATCCAAGCAATGAATCACTCTATACGTCAGATACGCAATTCTTATAGTTAATCACAGATACTTACATCGGTAAAATCGCTGTCATACGTATCATAAAGATCGGACGAGTCGAGAGAGTCCATACTTATTGTGCTAAGGCTGTCGATGATGATGATCTCCAGAGTTCAAATCCCGAAACTTTTTTTGTGTCTGTTTGCACAGAAATTCCCAAGTCAATATTTTCCAAAGTCGAAATTGCAAGGTCGAGGATTAATTAGGCAATCTTGGAATTGAATCACCAAGAGAGAAGACAATTTGCATGCATGCATATATATCCACCACTGAGGATTTTGATACGAGTAGACTAAATCTGATCAACTTGTCAAAGTGTGAGTTGATATTTTACAATTTCTCTAACTCGTCTTCCCCATGTGTACATGCAAGCTTGTGAATCGCTGCCGTGCTCTCCGAAATATAGTGTTGCTCTCTCTGCCACAACCAGTCGACTCCAACTCATATACAAGGATTATAGAGTGATCGAAGTCTGTTTAATTACCCGCTCGAATAGGACGCCCGGGGGCCGATATTCAATATTTCCTCCTGCCTATTTGTTGAGACTTTGCTGGAGTGGGTGGTGTGGGTTTGTTGGTGGAGAGGACTTGGTACTTGGGAGTGATCAATTAGTTCAACACTCTGATTGGCCGACTGACTCTACTATATGGGTCAGATTTTAAGAAAATGTATAATTGGCAGCTGTGCACTTTTAGTAGATTTTGCTAAATGAGGCTGCAATTTGGTCAATACTAGGTAAATTCGAGTATATTTGGCATTGCATTGATTCTAGCAATCTGTTTGGTCAGGTTGAACTGTATTTTGAACTTTATTTTCGTCTTAAATGTGGGCTATTTGAGAGGATTGGTGAAGGTGAATTGTACATTTTCTGAAAATCTGACCCATATATGCACGCAACTTGTAAATTGTGCTGAGCATCGGTTAATTCGTTCCTGTTGTCGATCGTTCTCCCCACGGATTGAGATAGAATTATGGTTTTGGAATAAAATAATCGATTGTAATAATTATGCTCTATTGGTTCTGACTCGAAGTTAGGTTATTATACCTATCTATATATTTTATATCGGTCAGGTCTTTAGAAAATGTACAATCGGCAGCTTTATACATATTTGGTAAATTGTGTTAAATTAAGCTGAACATGGTCAAACCTAGGTATATGTGAGTCTATTTGGCATTGTGTTGATTCAATAAATCTGTCTGGTTATGTTGAACTGTATTTTGAACCTCAAGTCTGTCTCAAATTTGTGTTATTTGAGAGGATTGGTGACGGCGCATTGTAAATATTCTGGCCATCTCACCCATATACAATAACAGAAAGAACAACAGTTGATGAATGCACGTGCTGTTCAATAATTGGTTTTGCAAAGGGTTCATATTAGATTTAATAAGAATGATTTATAAAGGATTAGGGGCGGGCCTGGGATTAGGCTTCAGGGTGTGATGGGTTGAGGGATTAGTATTGGAGAATTCCCTTCCATCTGTTGTTCAGGCATTTATACTAGCAGGGTAAGATTTTCAGAAAATGTACAATTCGCCTTCACCAATCCTCTCAAATAAACCATATTTAAGACAGAAATGAGCCTCAAGATGCAGTTCAACATGACAGAACTGATACTTTAAATCAATGCGATACCAAATATACTCAGATATACCCAAAATTTATCACATATTTAGCAGAATTTAGCAGAAATTACTAAATATGTAGAGCTGCCAATTGTACATTTTCTGAAAATCTGACACAGCACCACATAGCCAGTGGCAGCCATATAGAGTAACTTCCAATATTCTGATTTCATCTTTAAATATTGCTCCAGTTAAAGCTGCACTCCCAGTTAACTACGGTCATAAACATGTTAACATGGTCACTCATCCATGTAAATCTGATATGACTACAGACGTGGTTTAACATGATATTGGATCTTTTGATAATGAGAACTAGAAGGGATATTACTACAGAATGAAAGAACCCTGACTTTTTGTACTCGTCCTTATCAATTTCTCTCCATTTTGGCTTTAAATGTTTAATGGCAAATAAGGGGACGTTTTACCTTAATTGCCACAATAACATTATACTACATGCAGAATATCCAACCATAGGATGCATCCTCCTAAATTATTAAGCAATTTTGTGGTTTTCTTCTATGCTAAAAGATGCAATAGTTTTGTGCAAATGCTGCATTAGTTTAAGGGTCATACCTCGTGTTCAATGAGATATGGTAGGTAAGTGAAGGCTTGAGTAACTTGGCTGCACAATTACTAGCGTCCCACAACATGCTTTTTATATATAGGTGACGTAGTCAGAAAATGTACAATTCGCCTTCAGGAATAACCCAAATTTAAAACAGAAATGAAGTTCAAAATACGGTTAGATCTCTCATCCACCACAAGAAACATGGGCAAGATTTTAATAAATTAAAGTTCAACATAACGGAATTTGAATCAAGGAAATACCAAATATACTCACAAACACATATTATTTATCATTTTCAGGCTAATTTATCATAACTTACTAAATGTGTAGAACTGCCAATAGGGGATTTGCATATGCCACTGCGCTTTGCAGCGCATTCTGGGATATATTCAGTTCAAATCGGACATACCTAAATTATGTAACATTTTTTATCGAAAATTGCAAAAGTATTTTCACCAGCATCATAACTTGTACAGATGATCTATGAAAACCAAATGCATGATGGGAAAAGTGAAGCCTTGTGCCACGTATAACACGTATAACAATGGATATTGCCATTGGAGCACTGATAAATAGTCCGTGCTGAACATGGCATGTTTTCTATAGATTTAACACTGCAACATAACTCCCCTAATTCCATGTGAATCAAGATTCAAGATGGCGGCTATGCAAGTCCCCTATTATATATGATGTGTTGCAGGAAAATGAGTAACATGTCGCAAAAAAAAGATTTTGAGATATCATCATATTTGAAAAGATGAGATCCGGCCGATTCCAATAATAGGATCCACATTAATATGTCTAATTAATATTTCTATATTTTAAGTTTGATATTTTTATTTTTGAAAACAAATTGCAATATCTATGGATGGACAAATTACCAGTAAAGTAGCTAAATATACTCTATAGGATAAGCTATACGAAATACATGCATATACTTAATATTATAATAACATTAGATACCCCACACATGATAACATTCCTACAAAGAGATCTTGTGAATAAAAGACTTCCAAAAATATCGATTTTGCAACATGTGACTCATTTTCCTGAAACACATGACATATTTTAATCAGTCTGGGCGGAGACACAAAGACCTAAATTCCCCCTGATATTGCTCGTATCTCTCTGAACTGCAGCAGGTGGAGAAAAAGTACCAACCGTTTCTCCTCAGATCCTCTAACATGAGATAATCCTACACTATCTCCTCCAGGGTCTTGTGTACCTGGTAGCTAGGTTACCTGTGGTGGCCAGTGGTCTTCTCCAGGCTGAATGGATCCCTAAGGATCAAGTATAGGTATGTGGGGCAAGGCACCAGTAAATGTACAATTCACCTTCACCAAGACTCTTAAATAACTCAAATGTGATGTGTTTCGGGAAAATGAGTCACAAGTCGCAAAATTGAAATTTTTCAAAGTGTTTTCTTCACAAGATCTCTTTATCGAAATGCTCTGATTTTTGGAGGGTTTAGCACTTATAGTCATATTAATCCATGTAAGAAATTTCGGGACATTGTATTAAATATATCCTTGCGTTTTGAAGGCCTTTGTGTGGAGTATATTTAGTTACTTTACTGGTAATTACTCATCCAGAAGCATTGCAAACTTTTGTTTTTTTAAATAAAAATATCAAACTTAAACTATAGAAATATTTATTAGGTGCCATAGTGTTCACTATCATTGGAATCTCAAAATCTATATTTTGCGACTTATGACTCATTTTCCTGAAACACATCACAAATTGTAAGACAGAAATAAGCATCTAACTACTGTTCAACATGACCGAACAGTTTGTTTTAATCAAGGCAATGCCGACTATATTCACATATATCTAATTCTGATCATTTTCCAGCCTAATTAAAGAAACATTACTAAATGTATAGAGCTGCTGATTGTACATTTTCTGACGACCTGACCCATGTGTATCTCTTCCTCACTGGTGGGAGGAGCTATAACTCATCCAATCAGTGATTGGCAGGTGGTGGGAATCCCGCCATTCTTTTGTATTATGTATTGTTGGGGGTGGGAGGGGGGTGATAGCAATTCATTAGGTCAGAGAAGGCATGAACCATTATTGCCTCCTTGGTGGTAATGATGGTTGTATTGTAGTAGACAATAGGGCACATGCATGTCGGCCATCTTGAATCTTGATTCGCATGGAATTATGGGAGTTGTATGTCAGTGTAATATTTATAGAAAACATGTTCAGCATGGAATATTTATGGGTGGCCCAATGTCAATATCCAGGTTAAAAAGGTCAAATATCTGTCGAAAGAGAAACTCAAAAGATTTACATTGTTATAATTATCTGTTCTTTTACCTATGTTTAGATTATAAAAACCCAGATGACAGAGAGAAAATAAAAAATTTGAAACAAAAACAACATCAAAAGTAAAGAATTCTATAAGCAGATTCTCTTACGAATCACAAATTAGACATAGGATTCAATCTAGAGCGAAATTCTAGACCTTTCTTTAACTAGTAAATTGTTTGTGAACAAATAAGGCCTGTCATTGGCACATAATTGGTGATCCAGCCATAATAAATACATTTTATGTGTAATAATTAATAATACATGTTGTATCCCTAAGTTACAGTTCACTACCTCTAGTTTAAAATTCTTCGACTCATTAATTTTGTCTGCATTATTAGGCCACTTATTTCACCCCTGTTTCTCCTCCTATTTCCTCCATCCATTTAATATTTCATAAGCAACCTGAATTGTATAAAAATAGGTTTCTGTTTCGTTGAGTTTAATGAAATCTAGACAAAAAATAAGTATTAATGACACCTTTGCCTATATGTACATGTATATATGTGATGTGTTAAAGGAAAATGACACGTCGAAACAAATGGATTTTGAGATATTATTTTTGATATCATTATATTTGATAAGATGAGATCAAACGGATTCCAGTGGTAGTAAGTATCAGGATAGCTATTACATATTTCCATATTAAGTTTTATTTATTTATTTTTGAAAAAAAAGCAATATTTCTGAGTGGTGATTCCTAGTAAAGTAGCTAAATATACTCTAAAGAATGGCCTCAGATATGCATAGCAATATTCGATACATAGTCTTGACATTTGGGCTCATATAGATGCTTCTAACATAATAGTACACTACAAAAATGGGAACATTCCTACAAAGAGATTATGTGAAAATAACACTTTGAAAAATATAATTGTTGCGACTTGTGACTCATTTTCTTGGAACACATCACATTATGTATCATTTATCAGTATACTTGGTATTGCGTTGGTTCAGAAAATCTGTGCGGTTATGTATTTGGAAGCTCTTTTTTGTCTTAAATTCGAGTTCTATGAGAGGATCTGTGAAGGCGAATTGTATATATTCTAAACACTTGACCCATATATATATCAGAGATGATCATAGAGTTTCAAACTGCAATTGCCTTGGCCTAGAACCTGGGAGCTAGAGGGGTTACTCGACCGTCGCACTGCTGACTTGGTGTCAGGTAACAGTTACATGATTGATTAAATTGATTCGTTCTGAATTGATCTTCACACGTATGTAATTAATAAGGATTTCTCGATGATGTTGTGTTGACAGTTCAACTAGGGAATAGCCTATTATCTATATATCTTATCATTGGATATGTTCTTACTATATCAGCTAGAATTGTATATAATATGGCCTCTTTGAAGGCTTTGAACAGGGCGAAGCATTGCATGTGGCTCAATGCATTGCAAATAATCTCCATTAGTGCATTTAACATGATTGATTACATTGTAGAGGAACAGAGCAACACGTTCACCAGTGCATATAGGGCTTAGGTGATGAGTTGTATTCCAGTGTCCTCTAAAATAGCAACTATTGAATTGTCCAAGGTCAGACATTCATACATGTTCTTATCGTACATTAAGAACGGATTAAACCCTAATAGGCCATCAGCTGAGCCTCAGAATATGGCTAGAAAATGACTTTCGTTCCGGATTTTGGGCACTATTTTTTTACCCCAGTTTCCAATTGCTAATACTATATATCATAATATCCCCAGTTATGCCGAACTGTATTTTGACATTTCTCTTTGACCATTTATTCGTCTTGGAGTATTACTTACTAAGATGAGGACAATTATTGTGTGCATGAATTACCGACAATTCCTCTCTCTCCCTCTTTATCCCATGTTGAACCTCTTGAACCAAGATATGAACCTCTTACCTTAGTTATTCGTTAGGAATTATCCTGAGCGTAAATGAGCTAATTATTAAGCCATCAACAACAATCAGATGCCTATGATACCCTTTGGTCTGGACATTGAGAAAGGGAAGGATCAAGAGGGGATTAGAATGTAATTCGTACGTAAGTTTTAAAGCTATATGTGTGAGTATGGATACAGATAGGCAGCTCCCCAATTCATGCAAGTCGTGCATGTGATTTCTATTGTTTAGGTCCCATTGACTCCATAGTATTCCACCCAGTTAACACCCTAATTATGCTTGTATTGTACACAATATAGTTTATGTAGCACAGTTTAATACCAATAGCTATTCCACTTGGATACTCCCTTTGATTAAAAATGCATGACCTGAGAAGGTGATGCATTTAAATATATATATGCATATTATAGGTTAGTTACACAATATTCCTGTGAATGGTTATATTTCTCAGGTAACATTGTTATTCTAATGATAGATTTCTATAATGATAAATCATCTCTTTGGCAAAAGCAGTAGAACTTATAGGTTTGACTGAATTGAGACTACGAAATGTTCGCAGGATTCACCAAACACAACCAGGGATAGATATCTCGGCTGAGACTATTCCTGACAACGAAAGTATTTCATTGGAATGGGAGTCAGATCTGGTAAGGAATATAATAAATAATAGCAATAAGGTGAAACAGGGGGAACAGGAGGAAGTGGGAGAAGAGGGGGAAGAGGAAGAGGACGAAGAGGAGAAAGAGAAAGACAAAAAGGAGGAGGGGAAGGGGAAGGAGGAGGGGAAGGGGAGGAGGGGGAAGAGTAGGACGAGGAAGACGAGGAGGTAGGAAGACGAGGAAGAGGAGGAAAAGGAGGAGGAATAGGAGGAAGAGGAGGAAAAGGAGGAGGAATAGGAAGAAGAGGAGGAAAAGGAGGAGGAAGAGGAGGAAAAGGAGGGGGAGGAGGAAGAGAGGAGGTAGGAACAGGAGTTAGGAAGAGGAGGTAGGAAGAGGAGGAAGAAGAGGAACAGGAGGAAGAGATGAGGTAGGGAGAGAAGGAGGAAGAGGAGGAGGAAGAAGAGGGGGAAAAGAAGGAGGAAGAGGAGGAAGAGGAGGAAGAGGAGGAAGAGGAGGAGGAAAAGGAGGAGGAAGAGGAGGAAGAGGAGGAAAAGGAGGAGGAAGAGAGAAGGTATGAAAAGGAGGAGGAAAGGCTTTGAGATATAAGGTAATTGCTCCCACCAACTGAGCTAAGTCCACCTGGCGGGAGAGGGTGAAACTTGGGACTGATGCCATCGCAGCCGATGAGTTTAAATTGTTGATGAGTTCTGGAGACGCTTGCCAGGGGGCGGTAGTGTCGGGCACGTAATGTACTCATTTTATTACTTTTGTTCCCAGGTTTATTCTCACGTGCAAGATTAATATTTAATCGACTCCCTACCACTTAACCTCGTAATATAAAGGCTTTCAATGGGAAGGTATTGTTATTCCCTTGTGTAAGAAACCCGTCGGTCAGATTTTCAAAAAATGTACAATTGAACTACTTCGCCAATCTTCTCAAATAATCCAAATTTCAGACGAAAATAAAGTTCAAAATACAGTTGAACCTAACCAAACAGATCAACCTAAATCCAACCAAATCTGACCCCATGCATTCTTCCTTACTCCCCCCATTCTCACCTACTATTAACTGCATTGGTATCCGGACTAATTATGTGAATCGAAATACTCATATCTTAAAGCTCTATTTTCAGTTGAGTTCGATAAAAAAAAAACTAAAGATTTGTTTAGTTTCGGTCCCATTCTAGCTTTTCCACAAATGGTTGGGTATATTTATGGACAAGCAACAGAGAGCTCAGAATGAGATGGAAAAGTTGTAAACGTATTATTTTATTTAATACTGAATCTAATGTTTAACATCGTATCCAGTGTCCAAAGCAAGTATCCATGGAAACTTTAGACCAAGACTCTTCGACCAATGCACAGGTAAAGTAACCCTTTTTAGAGTAGTTGTAACTGGGTCAGATTTTCAGAAAGTGCACAATCTATAGTTCTACACATCTCTCAAATTCTGCTAAATTAGAGTGAAAAATGATAAATACTATAGGTTTATCTGAGTATATTCTGTATTGTATTTATTCAATAAATCTGTCTGGTTATGTTGAACTGTATTTTGAACCTGATTTTCATCTTGAATTTGGGTTATTTGAAAGGATTGGTGAAAACCAATTGTACATTTTTTGAAGATCTGACCCAATTATGGCAAGTAATGGCGGCTCTACCCATCCTACCTAGAATACCTTTTGTAAGTATATAAATGGGTCAGATCGCGGGGTCAGATTGTCAGAAAATGTACAATCGGCAGCTCTACACATTTCGTAAATTGTGTTAAATTAGGCTGAGAATGAGAAATACTAGGTCTATCTGAATATATTTGCTGTTGCATTGAATCAAGAAATCTGTTCAGTTATGTTGAACTGTATTTTGAACCTCATTTTTGTTTTCAATTTGGGTTATTTGAGAGAATTGTACATTTTCTGACGACCTAATGCCAGAATTTAAAGTTGAAATAGTGAGATAGCCCTACTACTTATCACATTGACAGAACATTGGTGAAAGGGTCAAAATGTTATGATCAAAGGATGTAAATTATAAGCTATGTACCTAAACTAATCATTTCTGCTTCCATTCATGGTATTCAGATACATATGATACCTCCTGTCAGCGTATATTGCCAACAAGAAACTCTTTAGCATTCATTCTGACCTCTTCGTCTTGAGTAAAACCTCATAAACATGCCACAGGAAAGCATGAGGGTCAGATTTTCTGAAAATGTATAATTCGCCTTCACCAATCTTCTCAAATAACACACATCTAAGACAAAAATGAGCTTCAAAATGCAGTTTAACATAACAGAACTGATACTTTAAATCAATGTGATACCAAATATACTCAAATATACCCGGTATTCTTCATTTTCCAGTCTAATTTAGCAGAACTTCCTAAATTTGTAGAGCTGCCAATTGTACATTTTCTGAAAATCTGACCGATGAGTCGGACTACGAAGGGAAGTTGAAGGAATGCCAATATCATGAACATTTAGACCAGGGAGGTATATACCGAGGGAGTGGAAGCCAGGTTCCATGTGTGGTACCCCAATAGTTAAGAATAATGCCACTACAGCTTGTGGCGCTGTCAATCAGCCTATAGTCACCCCTAGTGCCAAGGCATACACTGGAAGACCAGATTATTATCTGAAGTGAATTACCAGTTTTGTACATGTAGTTATGCAAAATAAAGAATTCATTATTATTATTATAACACATGTTAATCTTGATTTCAGCTGAAATAAATAATATCTGCGTATAGTATACGCAAGTGATTGTTGAAGATATCTCCAGTTATCATCTACATCGTACACACGTACATTGATTTGCTTGATTAATTTCCTTTTCTATTGCATGTTGCATAAGTAAGGGTTCAAATTACAATGTAATGCAAGTCCTGTAGTCCTATAATTTAGCGACAAGAATGATACGTTAGCTGTTTTATGAAAGATCAATTACAATTGATGATGCCCAGAATGAATCAAATCAAAATAGTGCTCCCTAATTGTATATGGCAAATGCTCCCTCGTGAGCTAAAGTTGATAGATCATGCATCTAGAAACCATTATCTCTATATTAATAAAATAAGGGTTCGGAGCCTAAAACGGCTATCTTCTCTGAAACCACTGGCCAGATTTCCATTATATTTCCCATGCATATTGCCAAAAATGGTGCTGAACCATTCCACTATGTTTCATTAACAAATTAGGGTTGGAAAGGGGTTAGAATTGGGTTTTACATCGAGCACCCCCATCCAGGGCCCCCAGAACTGCCTGAAAACAAACCTATCAGTGCCCCTACACCAGGTTTCTGGGTCACCCAAAGCATGACGTCACAGACGGGCAGATCATTGCTCCACTACGGGATGGGAGTTATTTTGGGAGACGGGAGATATTTCCACCGAAAGGAGCATCGTCAGAGTTGAATCAGTTCATAAACTATTGTTTGTGATGAGGAATGAAAGAGGGAATGGGAGAGGGAGTGGGAGCGGGAGCGGGAGAGGGATTGGGACAGGGACAGGGAAAGGGAAAGGGAAAGGGACAGGGACAGGGACAGACAACACAACAACAGCACAACACTGAACAGTGTCCAAAAAAACATCTAAACAGGGTTCCATTTGTGGTATGAAGATACTAAGTTATAGAGACAACTTGAAAGAGAAAGATAGTGGGAGGGGAAACAAGGAGAGATGAGGATGTGGGCCCCACTGTCCCACTAGCAAATCCCGTGCGTAGCACGGGTATTTGCTAGTTAAGATTATTGATACAAGCCACAAGGAATCTTGAAGGAATTAATATTTACTACAATGTATGGATATAAATGACATCTGTTTTGCTTATGATTGGATATTACTTGAACTAGAACACATTGATATAAATCCCATGTTGAACATATCTCAATGTATGAATTAATTGCAGTTGCATGGTAATAACAAATATCCACTTGACCATGCATGACTACCATATAAGCCTGTATCTTTATCATTTATCATCTCATTATTTCATCCATCATCTAAAAATCTTCGTAATGAGTAATTAATATATTGCTTTTTATCATTATCATTTTGTCTTCAATATCTAACGAAGGTATAAACATTAATAGGGAGATTTACCACCCACAACGCACCGACACAACACTAACGCATCCACTAACTATTTGTACATTACTACCGCTGTGAGGATATCTCGAGAGGCGCTATAGCCCGAGGGCATCTGCATTGCAGGCCTCTCGAGATATCCCCACAACGGTAATAATGCACTAATATTTAGTAGATGCGTTAGTGTTGTGTTGGTGCGTTGTGGTTGCTAAATCCCTCTATTGTCAGAGACAAGCCTTACAACGCGCAGTTTTGAATAAGCTTGTTAATGTCACTCATTATTGCCAATCAACCTCACATACTCAAATGCTGTGAATTAAATCAATGACAGACAGTGGGATATATGTGTTTATCAGTTATGGGAGAAAAGATCTTACGAGGTGTCCACCTTGAAACTCCTGTATGGGTATATTCTTCCAGATTTGTTAAATCACAGAACCTCTGAGGGAACAGAACCCTATAATCTTCAAAAAGCATACTTGGGTCAGATCGTCAGAAAATCTACATTCGTCAGCTCTCCACACTTAGTATACATTCTGCTAAATTAGACTGACAAATGGTCAATACCAGGTATACATCTATATAATATGTGTATACCTGGTATTGCGTTGATTCATACAATCTGTTCGCTTACATTGAACTATATTCCGATTCTCATTTTTCCCCTAAAATATTAATCATTTGAGAGGAGGATTGCTGACGACCAATTCTACATTTTCTAACCACTTGACCCTCACACACAGACAACAACATAAGATAATACTCACAGACAAGCGTTGATGCCGGAGTTTGGAGGCTTTCTGAAAGAGGCCAAGGCAACCAAAAGAAAGGCAATTGAGCTACTACTACTTCAGGACAGAACTGTGAGAAAGCTATACCTTTAGCTGGTGCTGAGACCAAGCTTGAATACACCTCTGATTACTGATGTATCAGGTACATATCAATCCCTATATCAGGGCCTCTAGGCTTGGTATAATCAGATTAATGTAGAGGCAACCTGGTGTATAAATGTGTGCCAGCCTGTTGTAAGAAGGATATTACATATACATTATTATAAGGGTTCGGTCGACAAAAATCGTTCAATTGGCACTTCATTTTTTTCAAATAAATTCTGCTAAATTTGGTTTAAAATGGTGAATATTAGGTATATCTGGGTGTATATTTGGTATTGGGTTGATTTAAAGAATGTGTTGGGTTATGTTGAAGTGTATTTTGATCCTGGTTTTTGTGGTAAATTTGGGTTATTTGAGAGGATTGGTGAAGGCCAATTGTACATGTTTGGATGGCCTGACCCTTAATTGTATTCCTCCCACCCCTTAGAAAAGCAATCCTAGCACTGTAAGTGGCCTGGTCAGTTGTATAGTTGGATTATGTGAAGCACAATCCTCACGATTGATATTATATATGTGATGTGTTTCAGGAAAATGAGTCACAAGTCGCAAAAATGGTATTTTTCCAAGTGTTTCTTTTACAAGATCTCTTTATTAGAATGTTCTGATTCTTGCAGGGTTTGACGCCGTTAGTCATATGAATCTACGTACCAAATTTCAGGACAATGCATTAAATATATCCATGCATTCCTAAGGAGTTTGTTTAGCTACTTCTCTTGTAAATGTCCACTAAGAAATATTCCAAACTTTTTTTTAAAAATAAAAATATCCAACGTTAAATATAGAAATACACATTATCTATGTCCTAATGTTTACTATCATTGGAATCGTCTTGATCTAATTTTTTCAAATATGATGATATTCAAAATCCAATTTTCGCGACTTGTGACTCATTTTCCTGAAACACATCACATGGATTCATCGGGAGACCCAAATCGGGGGGCAATCGGGAGGCAAATCGGCTGTGTGTGGGCAGGGTTTAAGGTCATAAGGAAAGGAGTTTGTGTGTGAGAATTCCTTCACCTGTAGGATCCTTCCTACGTGGGTCATATTTTCTGAAAATGTACAATTCGCCTTCATTAATCCTCTCAAATAACCCATATTAAAGAAAGAAATAAGCTTCAAAATACAGTTTAAGATAGCAAAACAGATACTATAAATCAATGCGACACTGAATATACTCAGAAATACCCAGTATTCATCATTTTTCAGCCTAATTTAGCAGAATTTCCTAAATTTATAGAGCTGACAATTGTACATTTTCTGAAAATCTGACCCATGTGTCATTCCCAGCTGGTAGGAATAGCCTATAGATACACATGCACGATAGATCTTTTTATTCCTTCTACCCACGGAAGTCATGGAATTCACACACAATATTTTCTTTCCTTAGTTTATACAACAGACCCCTTGAAATCACGAAATACCTTGAAATATCGATGAAAATATGATAGTTTTGTTATGGAAATATAGACTGACTTTGCAAGGGAAGTATACAGGGATTTTATTTTATGGAAATTAAAACAGTGAACAAGACTTTTGGTTTATAGGAAAAGAGCAAGCTTTGTCAGTTCCCCACTTTCAATTAGAGATTTGCATGTCTCAATGCGCATGACTATTACAGTGCATGGTGGGATGGATTCAGTTCTTTTTGATTTTTGATAAGATCACTATTAAATATTCCATGTTGAACTAATATTCAATATCTTTTATCGACATGCAACTCCCATAATAAGTTGCATAGCCGCCATTTTGAATCTTGATTTGCATAGAATTATGAGTGTAATGGTACAGTATAAAATCTATAGAAAACATGTCATGTTCAGCATGGTGTATTTATCAATGTTCTAGTGTCAATATACATGTGTTATGCATCTTCCCATCACACAAGTCTCCATCTTTCCCATCATGCTTTTGGTTTTCATAGATCATTTATAAAAGGTATATTAGTGAACACATTCTTGCAATTTTCGATAAAGACTTTGCCAAATATTTTTGTTAAATTTCATCAGAATCCATCCCAGGATGCACTGTAACAGACATGCGCAGTGGCACACGCAACTCCCCTATTCCATGCAAATCAAGATTCAAGATGGCGGACATGCAAATCCTCTATTGGTCGCTCACTAAACTCTCCTGGACCTGCCCCAAGAACATAGTTACAAGTGAAGGGCTAAACACTGATTAAATCAAGCAGTCTGATTAAATTGGCTGCAACTCACACACATGTATATCTATACACACACAACTATTATACCCATATCGTTGTACGATGGTTGTAATTGCTTCAAATCACTTGCAAAGGCTGGTAACATTTGCATCCTTAGCTATCCTTGGCAGGCCAGACATTTTATCGTCAATATATCACACGAGCTCAGAGCAGAAATTAGATTTGTAATCCACAGGGCAATGAGTAGTGTTAGTAGTATTTGGTTTCGGGGTATTATTGCCAAGTCAAGATTAAATATTAAATAAAATACATTATATTTAATATTATGAAGCTTTTCTTACGTACTTAAGCAGTTACGTACAGTTTACGCAGTTGTTATATATATGTAACTCATGGGACCAATAGTAATGTTTTAACAATATTATTAGTTTTATATAGTTTTGCACACAACTGTGAGGAAGATGAATGTGTTTTCCCCAGTAACATTATTTATACCATGTGCGTTATTCATTTATTTTCTCATATTCTATCCCCCTGTATATATATGTGATGTGTCACAAGAAAATTCAGTCGCAAGTCACAAGTCGCAAAAAGTGGATTTGGAGATTGTATCACATTTGCAAAGATGAGATCAAGCCGATTCTAATGATGGTAAACAGTAGGACATACAATAAGTATTTCTATATTAAGTTTGGTATTTTTTTTTAATTATTTTTGGTATTTCTATTCCAAACGGGTTCCAATGTTGGTCCAATTTGTATGCATGACAAGATTGGCGTTATTTCCTGATGGTAGTCACTCACCCAAAGAATGAGAACTTTCCAACAAGGAGATTAAATCCCTTTTAGAAATATATCCATTTTGCGACTTATGACTCATCTTATATATGATGGCTTATTCAATTTTCAATCTCAACAGTCTAGGCTCAGAGTTGAGAGAGTCACTCTAAACAGAGTGAAACCCTCTCGCTTTTAACCACACAAGTGCCTTTAGAATCCCATTATAGGACGCCTACTCCTGGGCCAATAAAGCTATTATAACGCAGTAGGTGTCCAATCACTGCCATACCATTCTGACCTGAGAGACTCTGAGCTTAGACTGCCCAGGCCTAAATGGGTCAGATTTTCAGAAAATATACAATTGGCAGCCCTACACATTAAGGAAATTCTGCTCAATTAGGCTGAAAAATGATGAATATTGGGTATATCTGAGTATATTTGGTATCACATTGATTTAAAGTATCAGTTTTGTTATGTTAAACTGCATTTTGAAGCTTATTTTTGTCTTAAATTTGGGTTATTTGAGAGGATTGGTGAATTTAAGGCGAATTGTACATTTTCTGAAAATCTGACCCATATCATAATGTATTCATTTCATCTGAGCTAGAGACATGTCAGACTCATGTCTATATATTGTCCATAGAAATATTATGGATTTTGAGATATCATCATACCTGAAAAGATGAGATCAAGCGGGTTCCAATAATAGTAAACATTATGGCATCTAATAACTATTTCTTTATTTAATATGCATGAACACGAATGTTAGCGACATTTCTTAAAGGTCAATCACTAGTAAATTGCCTAAAATTTTAATATAATGCTCACGATGACCTCAGAAATGCATAGATATATTAAGCCCACAGTCCTGGAATTTGGAACATGTATTATTACGCCTAAGAACACTAAACTGTGAAATAAAGAAAACATTCATATGAAGGGTTCTTGTGATAAAGACATTTGAACAATACAGTCTAGGCCCAAAGATGAGAGAGAGTCCCTTCAAATGGAGGGAAAGCCTCCCACCTCAAACCGCAAAGTGCCATTATAATTCCATTAAGACCGCAAAATGTCATCATAATGCCATTAGAACACCTAGTCCTAGGCCATGAAACTGATTATCGCAGTAGGCGTCCAATCCCTGACGTACCATTCTTATCTGATCTGAGGGTTTGGGTCTAGACTGAATACCATTTTTGCGACTTGTGACTCATTTTTTTGTAACACATCCCATTTAAGTCCATTTAATCTGACCCACAGACATGTTTGTCTACAGAAATATGCCTTCATCTACATTTCCTCAGGCGGCTCCGTTTACCAGTCCCATATTTACCTAATTCGCTACTTCTATTTGCTAACGTAGTAATAGCAGCAGTACATAGCACCGGGTGAATAGTTTTTGAATGTTTATCTTGGCTTGTATAAGGCCTTGCGATCACTCTCCGGCCACTGCCATATATGTTTTACTGACTTGAACTTATTGATCTAGTAATCAGCGAGAAATGATTTCCTATCGCAGAGGAAATCCAATCTGAGGTGTAATGTATATAGGTGATGTGTTGCAGGAAAATGAGTCACAAGTCTCAAAGGAATGATATAATTTCGAGTGCTTGTTCACGACAACCCTTGCTTAGAATAACTTCATTTTTTTAGTGTGTGTGTGTGTGGGGGGGGGGGGGGGGTAGTGTTGTTAGTTGCATGAACATATGGGTCAGATCCTCAGAAAATGTGTAATTGGCAGCTGTATACATTTAGAAAGTTCTGCTAAATTCTGCTACAATTTGGTCAATACTAGGTAAATTCGAGTATATTTGGCATTGCATTGATGCTAGCAATCTGTTTCATTAGGTTGAACTATTTTCATAACTTTATTTTCCGTCTGAAATTTTGGTTATTTGAGAAGATTGGCGAAGCTGAATTGTACTTTTTCTGAAAATCTGACCCTCATACATGTACCAAATTTCTATTGTGTGTCTATCCATATCATGAGGTTGTCCTAAAGAGTATATATCTCACTATTTTGATAGAGAGAGTGACCATCAAGAAATATCGCAATATTTTTTTAATATTTTTTCCATGCATAAAAAAATACAGAAGTACGTATTAGATGTCCTAATGTTCACTATTATTTCAATCGGCTTGACCTTATCGTTTCAAATTTGATGATATCTAAAAATCTATTTTCTGCGACTTAAAATTAAACTAAATTAACCCAGTGTTGTTTCATAAAAACACAAATTATAACGGTATAATTTAAAATTCCATCTCGCTTCATCCTTTTAGACCTCCATTTCGTCCCATGCCCCCCCCCCCCGTATTGTATTTCTCTATTTCTGCATTGTAATCAATTTCGATCAGATAACTTTGACTCAGTACATGATAAACTTAGTTTTCAATGAGGAAAATACCATACTGCGAAGGGCTAACAAGGACATTGACTTGAAAACCAAGTAAAAAAAAAGGAGAACACTCTTACTTGAAAATCAAGCTAATTATAATTAACGAACTATATGAACACTTTTGATACATTAAATAGGTAATATGGATTGTATGGAAGATCTGCTACGCAGAGTATCTCTTCCAGTTCGGTAAATGATTGATATGTGAATAACCCTAATTTGTACCAGGCGCAGGAATGAGGTGAAAAACAAGCAATTCATGCCTGGTCCTCGGAAGGTTCAGATGACAAAGGTCACTCATTTGCATATTCCTGTTTAAATAAAATATTTAAGCACAAATCAATCACAACGTAAAGTTTTATTATTCACCTTTGTATTGCCTCAAGTATAATATCAATCATAGGTCATGAAAATATTTATTATTCAGAAGAAGAGGGTTTCATAAGCGATGTATTGAGACCATTGAGTTCATATTCTTTTTGTTAGCTATCAGATGAATATAGTGTTATTATATCCTTGGAAATGACATATTTGCAGTCCAAACATTATATTGATTATATTGTATAGAGTATATATGATTTAAATTTATTGTATTGTATTTTATTGTATTGTATTGTAATATTTTTATTTCCATTTTGTTTACGTTATTGTCGGAAAAAGGACATTTTAAAACCTTCTTTCAGTAAATGGATTTTGTGTAATTGATGCCAACGCATGTGAACTGTGTATTTTCAATATTTCATGTAAGATTAAAATTCAAATATATTAAGCCAATACAACCTTTCAACAACAGCAACATTATTTTTAAAATTATTTAAAAAAATGTTATTTCACAAGCCATGACACACAGGTTCACATGTATTAATATATTATAAGGAACACTCGTAAAAGTCCATTTATGTTATGAGCTCCACAATTGTATCATTAGTTTTGCATTTGAAGCAAATTTTAAATTTGCAAGGTATGGTATTGAACATGGGTACATGTGAACTATATATACTGTTGCATGCAAGCAACTTTCAAGCAACGTTTAGAATGTTGTAGTTGGATCCAAATCTATCATGTGGATCTTTCCAGAGAGAAGAACTAAGGGGCTTTCCGATTGCATTTGTGATGTGTCACAGAAAGATGAGTCTCCAGTCGAAAACAAATTTAATTTTGAGATCTTGTGAATAAAACACGTTGAAAAGTATCAATTTTGAAACTTATGGCCCATTTTTCAGTGACACATCATATTTTTATTTCTTTAACTTAACCCATCACCAATGATAAAAAAAACTTGTAATCAAATAATATCATAAAAGATCATTTTTGATGACCTATTAGATCTCAGGGGAAGACCACCCTCATGGTGACCTGAGGAGCTGTTTTGTGAAACCAAACCTGATACAGTCAGGTCCAGCCGGCCACATTCCTCAATTCCACATCCAGCGAAAAGCTTAACCACAAGGCTAAGACTAAGATTAAGTGTTAATGACCCCTAAAACTTAGGGGTCCAAAACTGCCTTCTGGGCCTGACTAGACGAAATGTGACCCCCGCGCTTTTTTGGAAAAAAAGCCAAAGGCTTATACGAAATCTAAGGTCCGTCACGCCGCCATTAAAGGTCGAACCTTACATCTAACGCTCCCCTACCTGCTGCCTTAAAACTCGACTTTTCATCATAGGTTGAACCTCTTAAAGTACTCTCAAAAGCTGGCTTGCAAAAATTAGTTACGAGTGTTATTGAAAACATTTTTGATTTGAGCGATAATTAAAAAGTTCTCGCTAACCGCGTACTTGAAGCGGAGCCGGAGAATTCAAAATGGCCGCCAAAACAGAAGGTTGATGGAAGAAAGAGCCACTGCGACTCTAAGCCAATCAGATCATCAGATACGATCACATGACCATGGGCACAATGACGTCATATATAGCGGCAGGTCGGGGAAGCCCTAGGCCTAGCTCTAACAGATAAACAAAGCTATAAACTCCGGGATTATCATTTATTCCATTAAAAAGGTAACGAAATATATATTCTTTTGCTAAAATATTAATGTGTGCAGGTGTTTTATGCCATAAAGACGCCTGCAGACCTTGTAAAAAACACCGAGTCCAGGCAACCCTCGTTTCAGTTTAGCCGGGTCCCCCGGCTCTGCAGTCGCCGAAACCATAATTTTAAAAGCTTTGAATATTCCTATCGATATAACAAATAGAGAGATATGACAATAATCTTACTAAACTAACCAGCCAAGCAGTTATCGTACACACGAATTCTCGTGCGGATACTCCCCTGGATATCATTGATATACTTAAGCTCTCAGCCTGAATTTTTTTTTTATTTTTTTTTTTATTTATCTTGGCTGTATCCCGTCAAGTCTGACCCTGCATATACTATACATAAATGCACAACTGTCATAACAAAAGATAATAATTGCGGAGTACGGTATTTGAACATCTCTTAACATGGAACCGACTATATGATTGTAACACGAGTTAAAATAATCATAAATCGGCCATCTGATCACAATGTATACCTGATTAATTTTGCTCTTTAACTAGTTAGATAAAATGATTTAAAAATAAGATTTACTTACCCAATCACTAGCTATCTTATAGTATTTCCTGGTGTCGGTATTCATTGCTGATTCCAACATGTCCGCATACACATCGACATCCGGGTCCCCACCTGACAAATCAGGCAGAGACGACATATGAACATCCATGCCGGACTTATACACATCCATGCCAATAGGTGGCATTGAACTCACTCCCATAGATGACCTTGCCCTCCTTATCTCAAAGCTAGGTTTAGCATCGGGTGACCTTGATCTTGACCTTGCCCTTAAGTCTGACCTAGAGTCTGACCTTGAAATGGCCTCAAGTTCATTTTGTGCACTTGTTGCTGAGTAGCTCGTTGGCACGAAGGCTGTAAGTAGGTCACCTGTTGCGTCACTCCTAGCGTCCTCGTCGCCTTCCTCGTCCTCTTCTTCCTCCACCTCATGGCGCCTTGAATTGTACCTTAAACTGTCCTTAAATCTGCCATCTGTGAAGTCTTCATATTGGTTGGAAACCACACTGCTACCTTCATCGTCTGCCTCCCTCTGGAAGACGTAAGTGACCACTGGTCGTCGCTTGACCAAGTCCACCTCAGTGGCTATGGCTATATCATGTGAAGTCAGATTGGGGGAGTCATTCTCTAATTCCTCCTGATGTCTCTGTCTGTTCGTCTCGTCCTCCTCTTCCTCCAGGGTCCTGACCTTGGAGATCTGTCTCTCGAGGATGTCCTTGAGCCCGCTGTCGCTCTCCTGTGAGGTGAGCGTGGAGCGGAGGCTGGCCCGGTGCTCCTCTACCACTATGTCAGATACCAGGGAGCTACTGGAGGACGCTGCCTGCAACTCTGGTCCATCACCTGTGGGGAAAACAATCATGGCAAAAATCATTTTTTTTACTTAGTTTTGACCATTTTTCAGTCTTATTTAGCGGAATTTACTAAATATGTAGATCTGTCAATTGTGCATTTTCTGAAAATCTGACCCATATAGGGCTTAGTCTATGATGAGTTGTGTTCCAGTGTCCTCTAAAATAGCAATTATTTAATTGACCCAAGGTCAGACATATATATACATATATGTTCTTATCGTACATTAAGAACGGATTAAACCCTAATAGGGGTCTTGCATGTGCCACTGCGCATGTCTGTAACAGTGTATCCTGGGATGGATTCTGTTGAAATTTGACATACCAATATTTAGCAACATTTTTATCGAAAATTGCAAAAATGTTGTCACCAATATCATAGCTTTTATAAATGATATATGAAAACCAAAAGCATGATGAAAGATGGGGACATGTCTTATGAAAACATGTATAACACATGGATATTGTCATTAGGGCATTGGTAAATATTCAACATGAGGTAGTCCTACATATGTACACCAGAGAAAGAATTATCTAGTTTTCCAGTATGTTGCTTGACTAAATTTTGAGGCAAAAAAGCGTTACATAATATATGGACAGCCCCTTGGATGAAATACATAACCGTCTATTTTTATCTGCAGTTCGTTCTTTTTCTGTATTTGTATTATTTTCTGAATTTGAATTATACTTACGCATATCCGGGGCTTTGAGGACATCTTCCGGTGAAACGTGACGCCATTGGTGATCCAATATGACGTCATCATCTCGGGGTGAGCTCACTATCTTGTCAACAGGTGGCGCTTGTTGGAGAACTGCGTGCGCAGCATGTACTTCCGGGGCGTCTACAGGAGTGCCCCCATCGGAATCATGCTCAATCATTGTCGGTGAACAACTGGAAATAAAAAGTTTCAGAATTAAGAAATATTATTTAATTTTCATAATCAAGTCAGCTTGTTTTACAAGTTTCATGACCTTACAACTAACAAGAGGGTGTAGGGTAACTAACACAGTTGTGACTTTTTCATTCACGATTATTACATTTTATATATTGAGCCTAAAATTAAACATTCGTCATGGGTAAGACCATAAAGTGCCTTTCTGTCTCTTTTTCTCTGTCTCTCTCTCCTTTCTTCTCTATCTCTATTTCCTGGGTATGACCATAAACTCCCTCCCTCTCAGCTCTCCCGCCCTTGATATAACCTTTATATGTGTTGATAAGGGCGTAAAACAAGCAAACTCACTCATTCACTCACTAAAATAAAACATTGCAAGTTATTGCATATACTAATTCGGAATGTTTTGTTTTGGCCAATATTAGCAGTGTCATTCCCATACTTTATTCCCAATCATTTATGAATGAAATTAAAATGTGAACAATTCTATCCATGGTAATCTCATTTGAATAATTTAGGATATATTTCACTGAAGGAAGGAATTTTCGAATTAATTATGTTTTTATACATCGTGGACATTTTCTCAAACTCTTAACATAAAAACACGTTCTCTTGGGTAAGAGCAACGAACATATGCAACATCTATAGACGTACATCGACCTTGAACATGATTTACATATGGGTCAGATTTTCAGAAAATGTACAATTGGCCGCTGTATACATTTAGTAAATTCTGCTAAATTAGGCTGCAATTTGGTCAATACTAGGCACATTTAAGTATATATGTGGCATTGCAGTGATTCTAGCAATCTGTTTAGTTAGGTTGAACTGTATTTTGAACTTTATTTTCATCTGAAATTTAGGTTATTTGAGAGGATTGGTGAAGGTGAATTGCACACTTTCTGGCGACTTCACCCATATATGCAGTGCAAGGCAAATAAACTCTTCGTAAGTAAGCGCCCGAGAAATAATTCCCGGAGTGTTTAGTATTACATGGTCCCCTCCTTATCCGTCAATGAACGAGTAGTACCATGGTCAAGTCCCCAGAAAATGTACAATTAGCCTTGACTAATCCTCTCCAAGAACCCAAATTTGAGACCGAAAAAGGTTCCAAATACAATTTGACACAACCGGACAGATCCTCGGAATCAACACAGTACCAAATATACTCAGATATAGCCAGTATTTACCCTTTCTCAGCCTAATTTAGCAGAAATTGCTAAACGTGTAGAGCTGCCGATTGTACTTTTTCTCATGATCTGACCCACCCAAATGCTTGCAGCTTTCTGTGAGGGAACCAGGTCAACAGAAGTAAGGAGCTATGAGTTCTTTATATTCTGTCCCCATGGGAGTACAAGAGCCTGGGACTTTTTCAACTCTGAGAGCACTTGAGAGTTTCTCGTACGTTGATGTTGTTACAACAAAGAAAGAATGGGGATTCATTAGCATTGCATACAATTTACTGAGCTCAATGGTTGCACCGTGTTGGACTAGTGCTTTAAATGGATTGAATGAATTTAGAAAAAATAGATTTTAGAAAAGTGATTTTAATTTATATTTTGGTGGCATCAGAAAGTATATTCCATGAGGATATAATGGACTGTTGGTCATAATATTATTGTCTATGTTATTGGACTTTTCTGCAAATTAATAAATACAATTTATAAAAAAAGATCTCTACCAAACGTATGGATTAATTGCATGATATTATTTACTATTATAGTGTTTGTTCGATGGACAGTGATATAGAGGGGCAGTTATTGTAAATTGATTACAATTTATTGATAACTCATGTTAAAGTGTCAACTATATTAACTTTAGATTTTGACAATGTAATTTTAATGTAACAGAGTTCCTTTTCAGCTTTGTAACTTTGTAATTTTATATGCCGATGAGTGATAAGAAGTAAAACACCACAGCAAAGGATTTCTGCAAATGTGGACTTTTATGAAGTCCTGCAGCAAAAACAACAGGGCGAATTGCTTCCCAATATTGCTCAAATGATACAGGCCAGCTACTGTTCCGGATGGCAACAGGTAGCGCTTGTTCCCGGTGTTGGGTCCCTGATAGTGGGGAGGTTTTTTGATTTTTTTCTTTTGCTGGGCGATTTACGATGAGGACAAGACCTTCCTGTAATCGTGTTACTCTTTCCCTTTGATCAATCATTGAGTCTTTCTTTAAGTGGAAAAGAAAGACAAATATACTCTACTGCATGGAACCCCTGTTATGATACATTACGTAACATTGCATAACCTCATCATCTTTATATCAATTATTAATTATCTCCTCTTTATTAGGGTTATAAAATCGATAAGTACCAGTACTGTGCAAGCCAGTCTAGGATATGCTGTAATAGGCATACTCCCCCTTTTCTCCGACTCTCATCCTGGTGAGAGTGTGTATTAGTCCGGTTGCCAAGGGTTTTTTTTTATGGCAACCTTGCAAAAATACCCCCCGAAGAGGTTATGACTGATTTGGGTAGAGGAAGTCATGTACTTTTAGAATCTTGATGATGTCAAGCTGACATCCTTGAGCGTTTTGAGAAATCCAAGATGGCAGCCAAGATGGCTGCGAAAAACGTTCTAAGTCATAACTCTGCCAGTTTTAATGTGATTTTCATGTGTAATACCATTAAATTAGGGTTTTGTAGGATGACAAATCAATTAAAATGGTCAAATTACCATTTAAATGCATATCCATGGAGATAGGCTGTTTCCATAGCAACCAATATGTCGTTTATAACTATAATATCAATTTTAAGCCACTTTTTAATTTATGAATGGAATATTACCAATAAGCATGTTCATAAATCACAACAGCATGAGATTTTCTTCGGGGGGTATTTTTGCAAGGTTCATGTGGCTGGCTGCCGGACTATATGGATTTATGATAATGAAAGTTAGTTGAATAATGGTTCGTTAATAGACAAGTCATGCCTCCTAGTTTCTTCTTTATTTCATCACTAAAGCATTCAAAGATCATAACACTCCCCTTACCTTTTCTGCGAGCCTGAGGATGAGGACCTGTACTTGAGGGTAATACTAGCCGTGCCTTCAGGGTCCATAGACAGAGGGTTGAGCACCCTCACAGGAGGAGCTCTACCACCTCCAGTAGGATACTCCCCATCCTCCTCCTCCTCCACACCCCCTCCTCCAGGGGCTGTGTCCTTTATTCCCAGTATACTGGTACCAGAGGCAGAGATCTCCAGGGTGGTACTGGAGGACATGATTGGTAGGCTCACATCAGCACTTTCCTCCTCCTGTGAGTCCTCCTCGTCCTCCTCATCTATAGCCTCAATGGTGGAAGCCTCCAGGCTGATGCCCAGTGGTACCGCTAAGGAGCAATCAGAAGGAAAAGATATCAATATCAGTAAAATCCAATGTGGGTCAGATTTTCAGAGAATGTACAATTGGCAGCTGTACACATTTAGTACATTTTGCTACATTAGGCTGCAATTTGACCAATACTAGGTAAATTCGAGTATATTTGGCAATGCAGTGATTCTAGCAATCTGTTTGGTTAGGTTGAACTGTATTTTGAACTTTATTTTTGTCTGAAATTTGGGTTATTTGAGAGAAATGGTGAGGGTGAATTGTACATTTTCTGGCGACTTCACCCATATATGAATATCAGTAAAATCCAATGCAATCCAATTAAGTGCTTAATATAACCATGTAAAAATCAGAACACAAGGGTTTTATTCCATCCCAAGAAGGAAACATCGATTTAATAAATCCGGCCCCCCTAGTATAGGCCTACAACGATCTTCCTCCACTTTAGAAAGATCCAATGTAATTAGTTAGAATACAATGAGTGGTTGTTCTGAATTAGCTTATCAGACACACAAGGAGTGAACATATCATTGACATTGATCATTGACACTGATTACATACATCTACAAGAATAACAAACGCCTTCAGCGAAGCACGTCACTTTGCAGAAACACGTGTTTTTTTGCAAAATGCAATGTGCGGATCAGCAGGTAGTGTACGTTGAAACAAGCTAAGTGGTGATATAATATGGAAATACAGTGGACCCTCTCTGTCATTGAACACATAATGGGATCTGTTTTAGGAAAATGAGTCGAAAAATATTGATTTTGAGATATCATTATATTTGAAAAGAGATCAAGCCGATTCAAATGATAGTAAACAGTAGGGCATCTAATAAGTATTCTATATTTTAAGTTTGGTATTTTTATTTTTGAAAAAAAAAGTTTGCAATTTTTCTGGATGGGTAATTACCAGTAAAATAACTAAATATACTCCATAAAAATGCCTTCAAAACGCAAGTATATATTTAATACAATTTCCCGAATTTTGTTACATGGATACATATGACTATCAGTGCTGTACCCACTAAAAATCAGAAGATTTCAATAAAGAGGTCCTGTGAAAAAACACTTTCAAAAATATAAATTTTGCGACTTATGACTCATTTTCTTGAAACACATCACATATGGGATCTGTTCCAAAAATATGAGTTGCAAAAATGGATATAGACTTGGATCAAGTGGATTCCAATGATCTTGACCTTTCGAAATTCTCAGACTTTAGAAAGTATATGAACATTGCCATTTGTTTTATGTTTGAAAATAATGTAGCAATATTTCTAGCTTGGATTAGTAAAGTAATCCAATATAGTCCCTCCAGGCTGCATGGAAGAAGATGTGCAGGTTGCATAAGAGATATTTGTCCTTGCTTGTCCTACTGTAGGAATACACTTGGCATTGTGTGTATTCGTTTTCTAAAGAGTATTGCAAAGGACGGAATGCCCTAAATATGAATAGCTTATGCAACAGGCCCCCCTCTGTCATTGAACACATGTAGACCAATATAGGAATACGGGTCAGATTTTCAGAAAATGTACAATTGGCAGCTCTACACATTTAGGAAATTCTGATAAATAAGGCTGCAATTTGGTCAATACTAGGTAAATTCGAGTATATTCGGCATTGCCTTGATTCTAGCAATCTGTTTGGTTAGATTCAGCTATATTTTGAACTTTATTTTCGTCTGTTATTTGGGTTATTTGAGAAGATTGGCGGAGATGAATTGTACATTTTCTGAAAATCTGACCCACATATTGGACAGTGTAGCATTCAACGGTTGTTTATAGAAATAACCAAGCACTGAATCGATACTGTATGCATGAAATAATGATTACTTCCAGGAGCCAAATTGTTGGCCGGAATGTAATAAATTTACTTCAGAATAATAGGGTGTAGAGGGTTCCACAGTGAGAAAATAAGGGTCAAAATGCAGTTCAACATAACCGAACAGATTCTTTGAATCATCACAATGCCATATATATATATGGGTCAGATTTTCAGAAAATGTAGGCCTACAATTGGCAGCTGTACACATTTAGTGAATTCTGCAAAATTAGGCTGCAATTTGGTCAATACTAGGCAAATTCGAGAATATTTGGCTTTGCATTGATTCTGGCAATCTGTTTGGTTAGGTTGAACTGTATTATGAACTTTATTTTGGTCTGAAATTTCGGTTATTTGAGAGGATTGGCGGAGTTTAATTGTACATTTTCTGAAAATCTGACCCATATAGCATCGATATTAAATTATGACAATAGGATTTACTCTTGTTTAAAACGTTACAGAACAATACTTACCAAGTGTAACTTCCTTGCCAATCTCTGCTCCTCCAGATAAAATAGTCGCACCTTCTTCCGCAGGGGGGACTGGCGTCGATGACGTCACTTCCTCTACCTGTGCACCTTCGTCTTGCTCTTCCATTGCAGCTTTCTGAAATCCATAAATAATGTTTATTTCTCCACTGGTACAGGTATAGAATATATTAAGGGGCAAGGTTGGGGAAAAACGGGATATAATGTACTAAAAAAGTCGATTTATAGAAAAAAGGCTATGATTAAACCAGCAAACGTTTGGACCTAGCCCGATTTTAGTGCTATCAAGGTATCCATTTTCTTAGATAGAGACCAGGCCCAATCCTTAGATCAGATAAGAATGGTATATCAGTGTAAGACGCCAACTTCGCAAATCGGTTTCCTGGCCTAGGACTAGGCGTTCTAATGGGTTTATAAAGACATTTTGCGGTCTTAATGGAATTATAATGGCACTTTGCGGTTTGAGGCGACAGGCTTTCCCTCTGTTTGAAGGGACTCTCTCATCTTTGGGCCTAGACTGGATATGAGACCTGATTTAATGCCAAAATATGATCAAAATGCAGTCCAACATAACCACACAGGCTAACGCCATACCCACATAATTTTATATCTAGCATTTATCATTTTTCAACATAATTTAGCAGAATTTTCTTGACGAGTTAGAGCGGCTGATTGTAATTTTCTGGCGTCGTGACTCATCCGTTTCCGAGACACCATTCTATTTTATTATTATTATATTTCATAATTATGTTTTATTATGGCAGAACAGGAATTAATCGGAATAGATTAGCAAGCAAATAATTTCCTATTGAATGACATAAATGAAATCACAATATTAGTATTATCAGGGCTCAGGCGATAACTTTGAAAAATGCCTATACAACAGCCATTATGAATTGGGTATATATAAGCAGAATGAATGGATAATTAAACGTATCGTGTCAAAGTATGTAAAGATATGAGTGAAGAAGAAGCGATGATTGTATTATTCAGTAATTGAACAGTAATTGAACAGTTTATGAGGATCTGTGGCGTTTTCAGACAAAGAATGTATATGCTATGTAAACTTGTAATAATTATAATACTTAATACTAGAATATTGTATAGGCAACGCAACAAAACATCGACAGAGCCGACATGCGTTTTTGATATGATTATTTAAATGTAAATGGCCTTATTTGAAATTTAAAAAAAAAAATAAAAAAAATAGTAGATTAATTTTTGTATACAGTAAATCAGAACTTAAGAGTATAGCATCATCGATCTAATCTAATTCCTGAATAAGCAAATTTGACTAAACCCTAAACTCAATATTTCCTATTATACACATAAATCAAACACAATTATTGTATCCCTGATAGATATATCAAACCACATAATTATTCAAAATCGGTAAAATGGATTTCCTACAGTACAAAGGTGGCGACATATTTGTGATGCGTTTCAGGAAAATGAGTCACAAGTCGCGAAAATTGCATTTTGAGATATCATCATATTTCAAAGGATGAGATCAAGCCGATTCCAATGATAGTAAACAGTAGGAAATAGATAAAATGTATTTCTATATTTTAAGTTTGATATTTTTATTTTTGAAAACAAGTTTACAATATTTCTGGGTGGGCAATTACCAGTATATATAGTAATTAAATTTACTCCATATAATGATCTTTAGAACGCAAGGATATATCTAATACATTATCTTGAAATTTGGTACATGAATTTATATGACCTACGGTGCTAAGCACCCTAAATATCAGAACATTCCTACCAAGAAAACTTGTGAATAAATCACTTTGACAAAATATAAATTTTGCGACTTGTGACTCATTTTCCTGGAACACATCACATATGGGTCAGATATTCTGAAAATGTACAATTGGCAGCTCTACACATTTAAGAAATTCTCCTAAATTAGGCTGAAAAATGATGAATACCGGGAATATCTGAGGATATTTGGTATTGCATTGATTTAAAGTATCAGCTCTGTTATGTTATACTGCATTTTGAAGCTCATTCTTGTCTTAAATGTGGGTTATTTGTGAGGATTGGTGAAGGCAAATTGTAATTTTCTGAATATCTTACCCATATACATCCAGCAGGGACATGTGTTAATATGTGTTTAGTGTGTTCCAAGTTAAAAGTCATGAGAATTAAGTGAATGAGTGGACTTTTCTAGTGGCTACAGAATAGCACGAATATAAACAAGTCCCACTAAAGTCGATACAAAGATTATACACAGCTTAACGTCAATCACACATTTCCTGAGTATATTTGTACAACGCCGTAAATCTTAGATGTTTCCACCCACATTCAAACGCTCTAATATAAGAACATTGCATTTTGGCTCAATATTGTGAAATCGATATTCTTTTATATTTGTATATATGATGTTCGTAACAAACACCTATTTGTAACCTACCACAGTGACGTAATAACTATATCTATCTATGTGGTTCGTCGTGTAGTTATTTATTTAATAGTTGCTCTAATATCAGAGCATTATTTTTGGTTCAATTCAATTAATAAATTCTTTTATTGCAATCGATGGTGTTGTTACAACTTAGTTGGTCAGGTCTGACTTTATAGCCAGGTCTTCCTGTGAATGCCTTCTTTTGAGCATTGAGTCGTTTTGAAATCGATATTTTTTATATGTGTATATACGATGTTCGTTCCAAAAACCTCTTTGCAACCTACCAAAATGACAATACAAAGGACACGACATCTATCTAGCGATGTCTTTCGTTGCTATTTATTCAATAGTTGTTCCATTACAAGTTATATAATATAGTTATTCTATTATATATAATAGTTATTAAATATTATTTTTAAAAACATTAGGATGATTACACAGCAAGTCAATAAATGCAGTCATGTCACAAGTAGTCAAGTGCAAAAATACAGTTATTTTGGGGAAAATGTGTGATGTGTTCCAGAAAAATGAGTCACAAGTCGCAAAATTGATATCTTCAAAGTGATTTATTCACAAGATCTCTTTGTTGGAATATTCTAATTTTTGGCGGTACCGTACATGTATGAACTCATGTACAAATTTCAAGACAGTGTATTAAATATATCCTTGTGTTTCCAAGGTCACCGTATGGATTATATTTTAGTCACTTTACTGGTAATTGCCCACCCAGATGTATGCAAACCTTTTTTCAAACACAAATATATCGCACTTAAAATATAGAAACACTACTTAGATGTCCACAATGTTTATTATCATTGGAATCTTCTTGATCTAATCTTTTCAAATATAATGGTATCCTAAAATCCATTTTAGCGACCTGTGACTCATTTCTCTATAACACATCACAAATAGTAATTGTAATTCATATTGATACATTTACTAAATAAGAGTATGTTTATACAATATGTATGAATATAATATATGGAAAAGAACTAGATAAATATTATTATACCATTGCATTGTACGAGATTATGCATTATACACACATGGATACATATAAATACTGTGTGAAATCATATAGATATATTCTATCGGTCCATGTGTGGGTCAATGTTTTAACTGATCAGACAACATGGTTTATTGCTTTATACTGAGGAAGACCACCACAAGGTCGAAACGTCTTGATTACAATATATCAATGCAAGCCAAATTAAAACAACAATTAGCGAGTATAGAATTATACATTATTATATGACTCAGATTGCTGTTCTTGGTATAAGGATCTATTTTCAAGTTTAAGCCGTAGAACAACGATTGATATAAAACAATAAAGATGCATTTGTAGTTTCAACCACAATGCCAGATATGGGTTAATAAAAACATTTTATTGATAGAATTAGTGCAGTATTCCAGCTAATATTGCAGCCATGTTGAGACGGAACATAAACATGAGAGCATCGTTAGGTGGTGTGTTACAGGAAAATCAGTCACAATTCGCAAAAATGGATTTTGAGAATTTATCACATTTGAAAAATTGAAATCAGGCTGATTCTGGTAAACAACTAATAAGTATTTTTATATATGTTTGTACGTTATTCCACACTTTTTTACATTTGTATATTAAGTTTGGAATTTTTATTTTTGAAAAAAAGGTAGCTATATTTCTTGGTGGATAATTACTAGTAAAGTAACTAATCATACTCTACAAGATGACCTTAGAAATGCAAGGATATAGCTAATACAGTCTTTAAATTTGGTACATGTATTCATGCTACACACAGCGTTAAGCACCCCAAAGATGAAAACATTCCGACACAGACATCTTGCGAATAAAACATATCGAGACATATCAATTTTGCTACATTTGACTCATTTTTCTATAACACATCACATATGGTACTATCATGGAGCTTATGAAAGTAACAAGTGATGAAATCACAATATTAGCAGCCTGGTTTGAGCGGAAGCGGAAGTGTGCAGTAGAGGTTTGTGGGTAGGTGAGAGTCAGTGACGTCATGATTAAGATGGCAGCATCCTTCATACATGTTTTCTTTAACTTGAAACATTCTCTATCTATCACACCATTAAAAGGGAAATCTTTTCACCTTTGTCAAAGTTTAATACTTGATATGTGCCAACAGTACTGCGGTTTTACTAATCTATATTAATCAGCACATCCCCATTTCAGAAGACGTATGCTGTGCCTCAGAAATGATATGTAAACAAGCAGTTACAAGTAAATATATCATGCCTTCATGGGTGCTGGGTTTGGTAATATTTTCTCGTTAAACATTACACTGCTTTTCTATGCATCATTCCCGATTCGAATACGGAATACTATGGAACAAGATTAATGCATGATAGAATATTTAATGTATATTATATATGAGCCTTATTATAAAATAACAATATATTATCTGGTCTGTACCTGACTTCTACGAGGTATCATTAGGCTTTATCAATTTTGAAATACTCATATATAAGGGTCAGATTTCCAGAAAATGTACAATTGGCAGCTGTACACATTTAGTATATTCTGCTAAATTAGACTGAAAAATCGTCAATACTAAATATATCTGAGTATATTTGATATTGCCTTGATTCAAACAATGTCTCTGCTTATGTTGAACTGGATTTTGAACTGAATTTTTGTCTTAAATGTGGGTTATTTGAGAGAGAGGTGAATTGTACATTTTCTGGCGATTTCACCCATATATTGTCCACATAAGTATCCACAGGTGTGGTTTTATTTACATTTAATCACCCTTGTACCTCAGAGCAGGGCTAAATGGGTGTATAGGCTATTATTATAGTAATAATACATACATAGTTGAGCGGCTATGATTTATAATGAATGCTGAGAGTTTACAGTTTAATGTGACAAGCACCGTGCATATACACAGCCAATACATACACTCAAGCCACTGCGGTAAAAGCATGGCACTTAACATATTACACACAGGAGAGAGAAGTCCGTCTCTGAGAAGACTAGTCACCACAGCTAAGCATGTATAATCATGAAATTCTCGTGTTACCTCCAAAAGCTATCCAGAATCATTCACACCAAATATAACTCCCGATTCTAATACAAGGAATCGTTACATACATATATGTTATATGTATATAAGTATGGCAATAACTTCCATATTTGGTGGGTTGCTATTAATAAACTATATGGGTCAGATTTTCAGAAAATGTACAATTTGCCTTCACCAATCCTTTCAAATAACCCACATTTAAACCAAAAATGAGCTTCAAAATGCAGTTTAACATAACTGAACTGATACTTAAATCAGCGCGATACCAAATATACTCAGATATACTTGGTATTCTTCATTTCACAGCCTTGTTAAGCAAAACTTCCTAAATGTGCAGAGCTGCCAATTGTGCATTTTCCGAAAATCCGACCCATATACGTGTATGAATGAGACCGGGTCCGTTATAGTGTTTATATCCACGTACCTCCAGGTCCTGGTCCATGGTCTTATGGTGAGCCCTGCGAGCAACGTATTTAGAAGCTCGTAACATGCACAGAGCTAATGTCTTCTATATCACAAGGTATCCAGTCGATTCAGAGGCCAGGATTATATGTAGGTGGAGGGGGAGAGAGGGAGTGAGACAGCCACTTAGAGGGGAGAGAGAGAGTTGAGTAAGTTAAGGGAGTAAAGACAGATTGGTGGAGTCCAAAGGTTGTAAAGGAGGTTTAAGGCAGGAGGTGGTCTTACTCCTGCTGTTAGAGCCTTAGCCTGGGTGTGCAGCTTTTTGGCTAGTGCTATAGTATATAGTATTACAATGGGCGGTAGGTGGGTGGGCTTTACATTGTTAGAACTGTAGGTTCATTTGGAAAACAACTCAAGGCATTCCTATCAATAGGGATTGCAGTTCAAATCTGACACACAACTATTTAGCATCAGTAAGATGGTATTTATTAATTTGGTGACTATTTATTAATTCGATCTCTGCATTTGTTAATTTTGTGACTATTTGTTAATTTTGTGTCTATATTTATTAATTGGGTCTCTCTTTTTATTTATTTGGTGAATATATTTATTAATTTGGTATCTTGGTATTACAATGGGCGGTAGGTGCGCTTACACTGTTAGAACTAAGGGTTCATTTGGGAAAAAACGATCAATAGGGGATTTGCATATCTCACTGCGCATGTCAGTTCAAATCTGACACACAACTATTTAGCAACACCTTTTCGAGAAATGCAAGAATGTTTTCACCAATATCATAGATTTTGTCAAATTAATGATGTATAGAAACCAAATGCTTAATGGGAAACTTAAAGTCTTGTTTATGGATACATGGAAACCCATGGCTATTTACATGAGATATACGTGTTAAGTATTCCTGGCTGAACATACTATGTTTTCTATAGCTTTTACCTGGATCATTAGGAACATCCTTTTCTTACAGTGAGGCGGACTAGGAAAAGAGATTGTAGAGGTAGTAAGCGAGGAGTACAGGCCCATACATAGGCTTTTGCTGGAAGGTATAGGCGGGAATAGGTGGTGGAGGTATAGGCAGTTGTGGAGGTATAGGCAGTGGTGGAGGTATTGGTAGAGGTGGAGTTGTAGGTGGAAGTATATGAGGCGCCAAGTGTTACCTACATAATTCAGTCGTTTTTAAAACTGACACCAAATAACTGTATTTATTAATTTGGTAACTCTTTATTAATTTGGTATCTGTATTTATTAATTCAGTCTCGGTGTATATTAATTTGATGTGTCTATTTTTTAATTTAGACTCAGATTCACCTTCAATTCAGTCCATGTATTTACCAATTCTGCCACAGCATTTATTCATTCCGACTTTGCATTTAAAGTAATTGTGTCTGTATATCTATTGGTTGGGTCTCTCTAAGTGCCAGAAAAAGACTAATATAGGTAACACTTGGCGCCTCATAGTAGTATAGCGGAGGTGGAATGTCTCTAGCTCCAAGCCTAGCTAGCCTACTGCTGGACTTATAACGGGTGGGGAGGTCTCCTATATATATACATTAGTTATGTATGACACATTATATGGGGCAGGTTTTCAGAAAATGTACAATTGGCAGCTCTACACATTTAGTAAAAATATGCATTTAGTAACAAAATTAATGATATATACCAGTTATATCTGAATATATTTTGTATGATGTTGTTTTAAAATATCTGTTCTGCTATATCAAACTGTATTTTAATGCTCATTTCTGTCTTAAATTTGGGTTATTTGAGAGGATTGGTGAAGGCGAATTGTACATTTTTTAACGATCTGACCCACACATGACTTACAGTGAGTAGAGGTAGTGCCAGTAATGCCGTCTCAGTAACAGAGGTTGACTCAGGCTCCTTTATCTCCTAGCTATATGGGTCAGATCTTCAGAAAATGTACAATTGGCAGTTCTACACTTTTAGGAAATTCTGCTAAATTAGGCTGCAATTTGGCCAATACTAGGTAAATTCAAGGATATTCGGCATTGCATTGATTCTAGCAATCTGTTTGGTTAGGTTCAACTGTATTTTGAACTTTATTTTCGTCTGAAATTTGGGTTATTTGAGAGGATTGGCGAAGATGAATTGTACATTTTCTGGTGACTTCACCCATATGCATGCATTCGTATAATATAAGGGTAAAGTGATTTCTACGAAAAGAGGTAGAAAAGAAAAGGTAGTTTCTTTGGGGTTTCTTTGTTCCGAATGTTCTCGGAATTTGTTGTTTTACAAACCACTTTACTCATCTGTAGAGGTCTGTCCCCCCTCTCTATAGATGTTGTATGTGGTTTGTGAAGGTATTTGCGGTGGAAATGTGATTTTGAAGCCTTTTTTAAATCGGGATACCCACACTCTATTTATAGCCTGGGAAAGCCCCTGTGAAATACTACGTCATTAGCCACAAGTTACTGCGTCCATATGTATTGCTCTTAATATCATTGTGGTATGTGTATATTAACTAAAATGATCAATTTATGGCATTTCCATTTTTCTGCATAATATACTTGAGTTATAGTAGTCAGCAATGACTGAGATATAGTGTATTCGTTACATAATGTTTTGTCCTTAATAAACACATTTTAGATACAAAAATATAATTCAAAGGAGACCCGACTTAATGCAGAGGAGTGGGAGAGTAAAGAAGAGGGGTGGGAGAGGGTGGGGGTATTGGAGAAGGGGAGGGAGGGAAGAGGGTGTCGGAGGGCAGAGTGAGGCAAAGGGAGAGGGTGGGGAAATAGAGGAGGGGGAGGGGGGGGGGGGGGTAAGAAGAGGGGCAGGGAAAAGAGGAGGAGAGGGAGAGAATGTATGGAAAGGGACAGAGGGAAGGGAGAGAAAGTGAGGAGGGGGAGTATGAGGAAGAGGGAAGGGATAGGGGGTATCGGAGCTGGGGTTGGGAGAGAAAAACAGGTATGAGAGACAGAGAAGAGGCAGGCGGAGGGAAAAGAGGGAGAGGGGGAAGTGTGGGGAGAGAGGGGGACCGGAGGGAGAGGATGTATCATGTAGGGGAAGGGACAGAGGGAAGGGAGAGAAAGCAAGGAGGGGGAGCATGAGGAAGAGGGGAGGGAGCAGGGGGTGGGTGGGCGGGGCAATCGGAGATGGGGTTGGGAGTGAAAAACAGGTATGAGAGACACAGAAGAGGGGGAGGAAAAAGAGGGAGAGGGGGAAGTGTGGGGAGAGAGGGGGACCGTCCGGAGGACGGGTACTTTGCTAGTATATACATATATAGCTAGTTACCTAGATAGGTATAGAAGTTATGTATGAAAATGTAATGCTATATGGGTCAAGTCGCCAGAAAATGTGCAATTGGCCTTCACCAATCCTCTCAAATAACCCAAATTTAAGACAGCTATTATGAATAACCAAAACCAACCAAATTTACTCATATTATGACCTATATATAATAGGACTGAATTCATCAAATACTGCTGCTGCTATATTATAATTAATACAAGAATTTGAAGTAGAGACAGTCGAGCAAAAACAGCCGCGATAATAAGTGAAGTCATCATAAGAAATGAGCCCTGTAGCAAAAACAACTCGACAGGATCCTCCAAATTTTTGGTCCAATGACTTTTAGATGGGTTGGAAAAGAATGGAAGAAAACGTAGAAAATATTTTGATTTTTACCGAATAATTAACTGAGAATGCAACTTTAATAGGAAGCCATGACTTTATACATAATAATAACCATTCATGAGAAGAATCAATCATTGACAGGCAAACGTTTCCATTCAGGGAATTGAACTTATTGACTCACTTTTATAAGTTGAGAGGTTTTCTGAGATTAAAGGGTTTACTGGGCGCCAAATAGTCCATTTAGTCAGGTTGAGCCTTCCACTGAGCAGGGCTACTTACAAGGTAGAACTCGGGTAATCAGACCTGGGCCAGACTAGAGTAAGAACCATTCATGCATCGACTAGTCTGGACTTTAGTATTTTAGATATGTGGGTGAAGTTTCCAGAAAATGTACAATTGGCAGCTCTACACATTTAGGAAATTCTGCTAAATTTAGCATTGAACATCGGGTATATATGAGTATATTTGAAACTGTATTGATTAAAAGTATCAATTTTGTTAAGTTAAACTGCAATTTGGAGCACATTTTTTTAATGTGCTTTAATAATAAATGTGGGTTATTTGAGAGGATTGGTCAAGGCGAATTGTACATTTTCTGAAAATCTGACCCATATGTGGGTGAAGTCGCCAGAAAATGTACAATTCGCCATGTACCAATACTTGCAAATTACCCAAATCTGAGACGGAATTTGAGTTTTGAAGTACCGTTCACTAGAACTGAACTGATGTTTTGTTCAACGCAATACCAGAATAGTCAAATATACGTAGTATGTATCATGTTTGAGCTTAATTTAGCAGAATTTACTGAATGTGGAGAGGTGCCTATTGTACATTTTCTGACGACCTGATGCATATATATCCGCGGTCAGGATTAGAGCAATCAATATATGGGTCAAGTCGTCAGAAAATGTTCAAATTACAAGTTAAACTTAACCAGAAAGATCTCTTTGAACGAACATAATACCAAATATACTCATATATCTACCCAGTATAAATTTATATTTTCTTAGTCTAATTTAACACACACAAAAAACAGAAGCTAAATATATCGAGCTGCCGTAGACAGTTTGATACAACCAGTTCAACATTATTTTGATGTGTCAAAAAGGAAATAAACATATTTTGCTCTTAAAGAATATCTGAGAAATACATTGAGCGAATGATAGGATTAGAGTTAGCTTGAGAACAACATTACCCCGCATGTATATTCCCTCATTGGTGAAAGAATTAGGGAGGCTAAGATCGAATTAAGGGAGAAAAGTGAGTTAAGTGGGGTTCATTTTCTTTTGGCGAAAATGGTTTTTGCATGGGGTCACGACTCATCCAGTTCCAGCAAAAGCGTGTCTTTCAGTTTTTGACATAAATTGAAAAAAACAACAGGCATGTGGATGCCATCTAGGCTCACAGTTGGCAGACTCCCTCCAAACTGAGAGAAAGCTTCTTGCTCCAAACCACAACATGCCATTATAATCCCATTATGATGTTTACTACTCCAGGGCCAAGAAAGCCATTAGCGCAGTAGGCGTCCAATCACTGATACAGTGAACAGTCCCTTCTCTCCCAATCGTCCGATTTCCATCATTACTTTGGAAGGTTTTTGAGACATTTTTATTCATTACTTTGTATTTGTATTTAAAGATTTTTATTCAGCGGAAAACATTATGTATCAGATACACTTAGTCTCAGTCGTCACTGAAGGTATTATTATTAATAAACAATATATCACAATATAATATCCAGATCATTCTCGTCTTCTATCGACTTACTATATGCTACAAGTTATCACTATACAAGCTAAGAGCAATATATAATTTAAAAACCGTCACCGACGCATCTCTCTACTTCAACAGTCCGTTAAATTCAGGTCGTTACCAAAAAGTCCCACCAAGTACATACAATCAAAATACTACCAAGTAGTCATTCTCAATACATATAGTCAACCGGTACAGGGAAATGAGTCACAAGTCGCAAAAAATGGATTTTGAGATAGCACCATATTTGAAAAGATGAGACCAACCCGATCCCAAGATTTAGATATTTTCATTTTGAAAAAAAGTTTGCAATATTCCTGGGGGCAATACCAGTAAAGTAACATAAATATATTCCATATCAAGACCTTTAAAACGAAAGGATATATTACATACATTGTCCTGAAATTTGATACATAGATTGATATAACTACAAGTGATGAACTGGCCAAAAATCAGAACATTCCAATACAGCAATCTTGTTAAATAAATGCTTTGAAAATTTAATTTTTTGCGACTTGTGACTCATTTTCCTGAAACACATCACATTTGAGTGTTTTTCCAGGTTACCTGCTATTATCTATTCTCAATACAATTTCAATACAAGTACAGAGAAAGAAATCATTACTTTTCTATATAAATACATATTTAACATATCATTAAATTGTTTATGATAGGAATAGATGAATATACAAATAATGACACATGATAATATGATGCACTTCTATAATAATAATCAGTTGTATTTTTAAGAGGTGAAAGTGGAGAGACTAAGCAATTAAATATATGATGTGTCACAGGAAAATGATTCACAACATTGATAATTTTGAAAGACTTTTATTCACAAGAAATGTTCGTGTAGAAATGTTCTCATGTTTGGGATATTAGCTACTTAGCTACTTTACTAGTAATTGTCCACAAAAGCTATTACAAAGTTTTTTTTCTCAAAATATCAAAAGATATCAAACTTAAAAATTAGCTGTCATAATGTTTACCATCATTAGAGTCGGCTTGATCTCATCTTTTCCAATATGATGGTGTCTGAAAAAACATTTTTTGCGACTTGTGACTCATCTTTCTGTAACACATAATGTTTGTAATTCCACTATATGAACAAGTTTACGCATTGAAATGTATTCTTTCTTTTTATCGTTCCCGCAGTTTTTATATACTAAAATGTCCTTTTCAGGATTTACAGGCGATGTTGTATGAAATATAATATGGGAATTGAATGTATTGGCAATATTATGATATGACCATGATTATGAACCACATAGCTATCGTATTTAAAGTTGATCAGCCATATAAGAGTGAGGAAGTTTAATATGTAGGAACGTGTAGAGATAACAGTCGATTTTTTTTTGGTATAGCTTTCATTTGATTTGTATAGTAGTTAGTAATAACTGTAAATGATGGAAATTCTTTTTTCTTTTTGAAAGGCAACGCTACAACATAATCATTGTGGACAAGCGTTTTTTGTATTAAATCATTGTAAATGTCTTGGCTTGAAATCGCAATAAAAAAAACAAAAAAACAAAACTATATAAAAAAAATCAGAAGTAATCAGAGGTAAGGTAAAGACGGATTGGTGTAACACACCCTTAAGGCAGATTTGATGGCGAGTGTGTTATCTGAAGTGGGATCTAAGACTGGAGCTTTAGTGACTTAGCGTGTCAGCAGATAGCAGGGTTTAGTAAGCGATACACTATTGGTTACTTGTCAACAAACATGGCTCTTTTGTTTTATCTGTTATTTGTTATGCTTCCTTATCTCTTCAAAACATTACACTCCAAGAAAGCGTTGGTTTTGATCCAGCACGTTCATTTACGTTTTTTCGATTTGGAGTGAGAGGTGTAGATCATGATCAGAGCCACAGTGTGGATAATAATATTACCATAAACAGAAAAGTGTGACGTTGTTATTCAAATTTCATCCCTTCCTACAAGGGAAGGATTCTACCCCCGTCCCCCTCAACCCCCCCCCCCTCCTATCCCCCCGAAAACACAAAAACAACCAAAAAAAAATCAAATAAACCAAAAATAAAAACAAACAAAAAACCCACCTTAGCTTATACAAGAGGGCCCAGTAGAAAAGTCTGGAATAGTTGCTGGACTGTTAAAGTTGACGTTAAAGCTGACGTCAGTCAAAAACTGAACATTTATAATTTCTTGTTCCATTCTTTTCCAAGCCATCTAAAAAGTCATTTGATCAAAATTTTGGAGGATCTTGTTCAGTTGTTTTAGTTAAAGAGCTTCTAAAACATACTCATTTGCATTCTCTTGTTGATTAGATTTCAAATTCTTGTACAATCAAATGCCAGCAACAGAATATTGATGAATCCAGTCATATAAGTCATAATATGAGTGAATTTGGTAAGATTTTTTTTTGTTTTTTTGTTTTTGCGACATCGTTTTATTCAGTACAAGTGAGCGATTTCATGGTGTTACATCTAGGATAACCAGATTCAAGATTCTTTGGAAAAACATAGGTAATTTTTAAGAGTGGTATTATCAGGGCGCATTCGCGCATTCATATATGGTAGTTTATAGGGCGATACATGTTTTACCCCTTAAGCTTCTCAATACACTCTGTTATGTCATCAAGGAAGCGTTGCCATGTTTTTCTTTCTTCCTTTTTCCTCTCAGCATATCCAATGTTGATTTTTACTAGGGTAGCTCTTGCTTTCAATTCATACATAATCATTAACATACTCATTACACCATTGTTAAAAAGTTTTTGTCTATGAATATATGCTTTGATCTGGAGAATAATCCAGTTAACTATCTTGGATTGAGCATTTATTTATTCTATTCCAAACAGTATTTCCCTAGCTGAAAGGGTCACCCTATTACCTCGCTTGTTTATTATTTTTTCACCGTTTGTTTTGACATTGATGTATTCGAGCTCGTATATCCATTCGAGGATTGATATCCAGACTATTTTTGTTTTGATACAATTGACAAAAAAGTGACTCAGCGTGTAGAGCTTTAAGTCGAGACAAGGATGGTCAGATAGAACATGGGAGCTGCACATTACCAGACAGGGATATGTTATTTATTGATTTGATTGCATTTGAAATTTTTTATTGCAATGTATTGGGCGCATCTTTTTTAATTAATCCATTTTGTCATCAGGTAAATGACATAAAGATCTTGTCCACTTTACATGCATGTAAAGTGGACAAGATCTTCATGTCATTGTCCCATGGGATCCTTGGGACAATGTTGTCCCATGGGATCCTTGGGACAATGTTGTCCCATGGGATCCTTGGGACAATGTTGTCCCATGGGATCCTTGGGACAATGTTGTCCCATGGGATCCTTCGACTCCTAAAGGCTAAAGTTAAAGAGAGAAGGAGTCTAAATTTGGGTCAAGTCGCCAGAAAATATACAGTTCGTCTTCACTAATCCTCCTAAATAACCCATTTGATACAAAAATGAGAATGAAACTAGGTGCTAGTAATTGAATATTTATTGAACAAATTCCCCATTTTATTATGCGCATTACATTTGAGAGGTGTGATAAAGGGGGTGCACTATAAGGCCAAAAAAAAATAGGTGTGTTTCCGATTTATCTGGCTGAAAACAAGGTTGGGGGGGGTAACTTTTTTTTTTGTTATTTTTTTTTGTTTGGAAACCTCCTCCCAGGAACTGAAAAAAATGTCTTTTTCATAACAATAGTTGTTTTGAACATGGGAAATGTGTTTTTTGACAGTTCCAGGTTAGGAAAACCCGTTTTCCTGCTTTTATAAGCTTTTTTTGTCAAAAAATCCAAAAAAAGTAAGATATGATGGAGGAAAAATCAGGTATGGTAAAATTTTTTTTAGGTAGGGTAAGGTTTTTCTAGGTAGGGGGGGGGGGGGGGGGGTTTAAATCGGAAACACACCTATTTTTTTTTTGGCCTAAATGTTCTTATCCTACACACTCTGCCTACAACATCATACTTCGGTGGAGGAATCTCGTTCAATAAATCTGTGTTTACTGGCAGCGAGTTCCATTTTCTCTATTTATTATATACCCCAGCATAATAAAAGAACTGTTTTTGTTTTTGAATCATAATAAAGTATCTTAAAGCGAAAAAAAAACAGTTTAATTGTTTATCGTCCGATAAAAATACTTTTATTTCACCCACCTTATCTCTCTAGTGGAATGTGCATATCATAACTTATACCTAATATACCAGGAAATACCCGGTATCTATAATTTATCCATTTACTCAAATTATAATTGTCGTTTGTACATATTCTAAAGGTGGTTCTGGGTATGACCATAAAGTGCCTTTCTGTCTCTTTTCTCTGTCTCTCTCTCCCTTCTTCTCTATCTTCCTTCTTCTCTATCTCTACTTCCTGGGTATGATCATTATACTGCCTCCCTCTCAGCTCTCCCGCCCTTGATATAACCATATTAAATGTGTTGATAAGGGCGTAAAGCAACCAATCTCACTCACTCACTCACTCCCTCTCAGCTCTCCCGCCCTTGATATAACCATATTAAATGTGTTGATAAGGGCGTAAAGCAACCAATCTCACTCACTCCCTCTCAGCTCTCCCTCCCTTGATATAACCATATTAAATGTGTTGATAAGGGCGTAAAGCAACCAATCTCACTCACTCACTCTCAGCTCTCCCGCCCTTGATATAACCATATTAAATGTGTTGATAAGGGCGTAAAGCAACCGATCTCACTCACTCACTCCCTCTCAGCTCTCCCACCCTTGATATAACCATATTAAATGTGTTGATAAGGGCGTAAAGCAACCAATCTCACTCACTCACTCTCAGCTCTCCCGCCCTTGATATAACCATATTAAATGTGTTGATAAGGGCGTAAAGCAACCAATCTCACTCACTCACTCTTATTCTAAAGACCTGGGCCATATATTTCTAAACACGCCAATACATGGTAGAACAATTGGTATGGACACCTAAACACTATAGAGTCAGATTTTCAGAAAATGTAGAATTCAACTTCGCCAATCTTCTCAAATAACCCAAATTTCAGACGAAAATAAAGTTCAAAATACAGTTCAACCTAACCAAACAGATTGCTAGAATCAATGCAATGCCGAATATATACTAAAATTTACCTAGTATTGACCAAATTGCAGCCTAATTTTGCAGAATTTACTAAATGTGTACAGCTGCCAATTGTACATTTTCTGAAAATCTGACCCTATAGTGCCTTATCTACAAGTGATCCACGAGCACCCTCATGCTCTTGAGACCAACCAACCATAATCTCTCTAATCAGCGACTGTAGGAATAATCAATGCCTTAATAATGTCATTGACTCTCAGAGCAAGCAATGCTGACACTATCTTCTAATGTTGTTTTCTAGTGATAATGAGTTACATAGTGATATTACAATTTTACATTTCCCTGGACGTCTGGATCGAGCTCGTGAGATTGTATAGAGAAAGAATAAAAGATTGTAGATTGAAGGATAAAGGTATTTATATTGGGTGTTTATATTATCACCTAAACTAGTTTTTTAGTGGGATTTTTTTATATCGATTGATCAAAGTTAAATGTGACAATCAGTAGGAAAATCCATATATTCATGAAAGATAAATGCGATCCGTTTTAGGAAAATGAGTCTTAAGTCGCAAAATATGGATTTTAAGATATCACCATATTTGAAAAGAGAAGATCAAGCTGATTCCAATAATAGTAAACAGTAAGACACCTAATAAGTATTCCTATTTTAAGTTTGATAGTTTTATTTTGAAAAAAAGAAGTTTGCAATGTTTCTGGATGGATAATTACCGTTAAAGTAACTAAAATTAATATACTCCACATGAATGCCTTTAAAACGCAAGGATATATTTAACACAGTTTCCCGAAATTTATTACACGGATTCATATGACTATCAGTGCTATAAACACTAAAAATCAGAAGACTTCAATAAAGATGTTCTGTGAAAAAACACGTTGAAAAATATCAATTCTGCGACTTATGACTCATTTTCTTGAAACACATCACAAATATGACCCGCTCTGTGAAAATGGTTAAGAGTATAAGATATTCACATATGGGTCAGATCGTCAACAAATGTACAATTCGCCTTCACCAATCCTCTCAAATAACCCAAATTTAAGACAGAAATGAACTTCAAAATACAGTTTGATATAGCAGAACAGATATTTTGAAACAACATCATACAAAATATATTCAGATATAACTGGTATTTATCATTAATTTTGTTACTAAATGCATATTTTTACTAAATGTGTAGAGCATTTTCTGAAAATCTGCCCCATATATTGTTGCTGTCGTAGAAGTCTTGTAGATTGAGTATTGTGTTTGCATATTTGTCTTCTCTGTCATCTGTTGACATATCATAGAGATAAGACCAATCAGGCGAATTGCTACCATTCATTGCCATAGTGATGCTAAGTTGTATTATGAACATGGGCCATGGAGCCAGAAATTTTGTTGGTATCAAATTTATTTCTCGAAAAATAGAGATCCCTAATCGTGACTTACATCTGAAATCCCAAAGTACAATTAGCTTCGATTAGATTACCCCCCCCCCCCCCAATTCACATACCCTATTTTCTTTTGCCTTTTGAACACATTTTAAAACAAAAGGACAGAGATTGTTCGCGAATATAAAAATTGTACAACCACAATAGTAACGCACCAATACCCCGCCCCCCACCTCCCTCCCTGAACTCTCCTGTCCGTCAGAGACTCACTCGATCAAAGAGGGCCCCCTTCCCCATCGTCCCCATAAAATTATATATTTTCCCAGGGGATTTTCTCATTGCTCCCTCATTGTTATGCCAAGTACAACATTGTCGAGAGGTGAGGGAAATTAGGCCAATAAAAAAATATATGTGTTTCCGATTTATAGCAGTTGAAAAATAGGTACAGTTACATTTGTGATGTGTTTTAAGAAAATGAGTCACAATGGATTTTGAAAGATCATCTTATTTGAAAAGATGAGATCAAGCCGATTCTAATGATAGTGAACATTGGGATATCTAATAAGTATTTCTATATTCTATGATTGATATTTTTACTTTTAAACAAGAAATTTTGGCTGTGACCAAGGAGAAAACGGTTTTCCCCGACTAATTCCATTTCTTCCCCCGACTAATTCCATTTCCACAACACCCAACCCCCACGCGCGGGAAAAAGCGTTGTCAAGTAGGACTACAACACGCATTACTAACGTAATTAGAAGACGTCACAACGACCGGCGCATTAATTATTACGTCCTGGCCGGCATATCGTCCACGAGAATGGTAACAGTGCACTGCAGCAGTTACTCTATTTAAAAACTGACCTTGATATTAACACATATTTAGGGGTAGAAAAGCATGCTCTTTTTGAATTTCATGTTTTTGGCAATTTATTTCGAGTAGAAACAACGATTTTTATCAATTTGCGGGAGCGTAAATTCACCGCGGTTGTTCTAATACATGCTGTGCATGCTTCTCGTTGCCTTGTCTGCTTCATCAGCAGTCTTCCTCTTGCCAGGTTTCGGGGCTTAGACTGTACCTGGTGTTCTTCAAGAGGTGCCCCAGCAGAGCTGATCAGGCTCCACTTAGCGACTGCAGGTTTCCAGGGGCCGCGCCGTAAGTGAACCCCCTTCCACCTACAGTCATGGCCATTCCAGATGTTATCCTCCAAGGCAATGCCGTTCTTTTGAAGTTGTGGTATAGGCTATAAGCGCTATGGTGTGTGTCCAGGCTTGTCTCCTATGCTGTCTCACATCCATTTCTGGACTGCATTCCACAACTTAACCTCCTGTGCAGCCCCATGGGTGTTCCGGACCGTGTTTCATGCCCGCAGAGCCCACCGGCAAAAGCTGCACAATTTGAACCCAGTCTCTCCCGGTGTCACTAGTCTTTCCCAGTAGTCAGCTAGCCTATTCCTAGTCGTCAGTCAGCCTTTCCCAACAGTCGATGTTTACGCAAGTGCGTCAGAAATTCAGGTGGGAACAGGCGGAGTCGGGTTTCCCTTATAAGGGGGCAACGCGGACGCCCAAAGAACAGGCGGCAAGAACTGGAACCTATATAAGGTTTCCCAGTACAAGCGCCTTCGGCGCTCCTTAAAAAGAAGGTTGGTAATTTATTTGGATGGACAGTTACCAGTAAAGTAGGATCATATAGGCCTACGGCATAGGATGACCATAGAAATGTAAGGATGTATCTAATACATTGTCTTGAAAGTTAGTACATGTATTCATACACCTTCAAATGCTAGAGACCCCTAAAATGAAAACATTCCTACAAAGCGATCTTGTGAATAAGTCCCTTTGAAGAATACCAAATTTTCTACTTGTGACTCATTTTGATGTAACACATCACATTTTTTTGTTTAGGAAATCAGCTTCCAGGAACTGACGACCGCTTGTTTTCCTGCTTCATCAGACCAACACTTTAGACAGAAAAATAAATCTTATGTGGCTATACCCAGGGGGAAACCCACAGATGAAACTGAACATACCAGGACTCTAGGAATTAATTGTCCATGCACGACTGACGACGGCTTGCAAATTGAAAACATCAATACAACGGAATAATGTTTGGAATATCATGATTTAGAGTTGTAAACGCCAGTTTTGTATTCGTGGGCACTGTCAGAACTTCTGTGTTTCTGTACGATGTTTTTATCTTTATTTTTTATAATTATCATTAATAGCGGATACCGATAGATTAAATCGCTTTATATCTTCCTTTTTCGACTACTTGACATTATCTAGATGTACAGCTACAACTGAAAACAGTGTATATTATTACATAATATTTGGCTGGAATAAAAATATTTCAATTCCAATATGGATGAACGGACAGAATAAAGGATCCTACTATCCAATTTAAGCATAACTATCAACTTCCTTCTTTAATAAAAAAAAAACACTAACAGCTATCACTCATGCACCACTCCTTTTTATTTTATTTTCTTAATATTGCACTAAAAAAGCCCCTGGCGGAAGATCATGCATAATTCTCACTAGTCCCCGTAAGCCTTGTACATCCTTATGACACCACTGGCATGGATATGTTAAATACAAAAATAAATCACAATCTTATTCAGGCAATTGAAAAAAGGTGAGGTAGGTTTGGTATATGGGTGAGTAAATCGAAAAAACACCTATTTTTTCTCTATTGATTATATTTATATTTCTTCTTTCTTCCTAAATTGTTTGTCATGCAGATGGTCACACGCCCATGGGCATGGTTTTATGTGTCTGTAGATAGTATAGGGTATGTATTGATAATGTATTCCTAGAAGGGAATGAAAATAGAATTGATATAGGTTAGGCTAAAATGAAGGTGTGTTATTTTTTGTACAATTATCTTTTTCTAATATGTTTAGAAACAGCTTGCAATTCTTGCTTGCGTACCCTACAAAACGTCTAGCTGAATAAAAATATTTAAACAAACCTATTTTTGTTGGGCTTAGTTGCATGCTGAAAGGGTGGTCATGTGTGTGTCTATTACCGCCTGATTTGTTGGTTTATTTAACAATTACACATCTTTACCTGCATTTATACAACACACATCTTTACCTGCATTTATACAACACACATCTTTACCTGCATTTATACTACACACATCTTTACCTGCATTTATACAACACATATCGGCGACCACCAGGCTTTACAACAACTATAGCAGGTGTATCATTTGACAGTTTAACACAGGCAGTGTTAATTTAAAGGTGGTCTCCACTGGCTGCTGTAAGCCTTGCGATGGTTTGTGCTGGTTCTGTAGGTGGAGAGGAATGACAAGGTCCTGCCTACATGGTTGACTGGTCATGAATGCATCGCCACTTCTCACCATCACAGCACCATCGCAGGGCTTACCGCACAGCTTGCCGCAGAGCTTACCGCAGCCAGTGGAGACCACCCTTTACATTTCGCGGAGATCGAATAATAAGATATATGATACAAAAGCAGGAGGCTAGTTGAATGATTTTATTCAATTCAATACAATTCAAAAATTCTTTATTTGCATAGCTAGTGAATACAAAAAGGGAGGCCCGGTTTTGAAACCTATGTTCCAAGTCTCCCTGTGGGTTCCTGGGTGGTTGGGTTGAAACAAATTTATGATAAAATATTACAATAGAAATTTCATGGCTAATTAGTTTGATATATTATACTACACAAATAAAAGATTTTCTTATCTTATCTTATCTTATCTTATATTCAAGGGCTATTTTCTACTTGTCTATACCTAGAGAGTTGTAATAACTAGAGCATGAGGTTATTATGACTATATATGGGTTAAAGGCGACCCACACAGGGCCGATTTCACAAATGGCCCGATTTGGGGTTCCCCGATTAGTCGGCACTGAAATCCTAGGATTTGGGTAGTTCCCCAAAATGGAATCGGGCCTAAGTTATCCACCCACACAGAGCCGATTAGAGTCCCGAATAAGGCATTTTGCCTCCCGAACACTCCCCAAACTGAAATCGGTGGGCCTAGACCCACACAGCCCCGATTTTGACTCCCCCGATTTGGGGGATGCACAATCTACAGTTCCACACGTCTCTCAAATTCTGCTAAATTAGAGTGAAAAATGATAAATACTGAGTATATATGAGTGTATTCTGTATTGTATTCATTGTGACTCATTTTCCTGGAACACATCACAATTGTAATACCCCCATTTTATGTGTTACATTATAAGACTTATTATAAGGACTAGTCTCATTTAGTTATGAATTCGGATATAAATGTATTATGTATACATGCACGTTATTCATTACATGTATTATGCATTCAATTATATATGTGCATACAATATACATATATACCGTATGTGTGTATGCGCATATGTATACAGGTATATGTATGTATGTAC